>OV884009.1:113329939-113854275 GCA_930367205.1 Acanthosoma haemorrhoidale | reverse complement strand
GTGCTAATTCAAATTAAAGAAATACATTTTCTTTACATCTCCCCCCCCCCAGAAGCGAAAATATTTACAAAGGAAGAAAACTTTTTTGCTGATAGGACATCCTTTACTCGGGATTGTCCTGAAAACTAGGGATAAGTTGCGGATAACTGCGAAAATGGGCTACAAATCATCCCCCTCTGTTGCAGGGAATTCCATCTGATCACTGCCGTGAGCTTTCCTCTGCTGATCCTCTGTCGCTTGATCGCGATCCTGTCCTAAAAATCTTAGGACTCGGCTGGAATCCCACGTCTGACCACTTCCTCTACTCCGTGCGACTGACTGAATCCGCACTCACGAAACGCACCGTCCTGAGCCAAATGGCTCGAATCTTCGACCCCCTTGGCTGGCTTTCACCAGTCACCTTCTCAGCCAAGATCCTCTTCCGTCGTCTGTGCCTGCTTCACCTGGATTGGGACCAAGGATTGCCCCAAGAGTGGGCCGTTCCCTGGCTGAACTTTCAGGAGCAACTACCTTCTCTTTCGGAGGTACGCATACCGCGTTTTATTCCTGAAGCGTCCCCATCGTCTGTTCATCACCTAGTCGGATTTTGTGACGCCTCTGAATCCGGCTATGCCGCTGTCGTCTATCTCCACACATCGCCTTCATCTGGTCATCTTCCTGTCCATCTCTTAGCTGCCAAATCCAAAATAGCACCGTGCAAGGCGGTTACCCTTCCCCGCTTGGAGCTATGTGGAGCCCATCTGCTTGCTAAGCTCATGCATCATCTGGCCACTCACGTCATTCAGCATCTGAATGCTGAGTTTATCGCATTCTCCGATTCCTCTGTTGCTTTAGCCTGGATCCGTGGCGAAAGCCACAAATGGAAAACATTTGTAGGCAACCGCGTTGCTGAAATCCAGGAGCTGGTGCCATCCCGGTGCTGGAGACATGTCATCTCCGAGGACAACCCTGCCGACTGCGCGTCACGCGGATTGCAGCCTCGTCAGATCCATCATCATCCTCTGTGGTGGCATGGTCCTTCGTGGATCTCATCTCCTCCATCTTTGTGGCCTATTTCCTCCGTCGATTTGTCTTCCTCTGATGATGTGGATTCCGAGGCTAAACCCGTTTCTACTCTAGTGCTCGCCACCACCACTTCGGGGGTCTCTATAATCGACCGTTTCTCCTCTCTTCTCCGCCTTAAACGGGTAATCGCCTTCTGCCGACGTTTTGTCTTCAATGCAAAGCGTCCTCCGCATCCGCGTACTGGTCCTTTGTCCTCTGTGGAGCTCCAGGAAGCTGAAATCGCCGCCATCCGTCTGACCCAAGCTCAAAATTTCGTTGAAGAAATAACTGAGCTTCAGAAACCCTCTTCTCGTCATCGTCTGATAATGCAGCTTCATCTGTTTCTCGACGAACATGGTGTTATCCGAGTGGGTGGCCGTCTATCTTCTGCGTTGTTGCCTTATCAGCATAAGCATCCTGCTCTTCTACCTAAAGGCGCTCATCTAACCCACCTGCTCATCGACGATGCTCATATCCGTCTCTTCCATGCTGGTGCTTTGGCAACTCATTCGTTCATTCGTCGCCGACATTGGATTCTCGATGGACGCAATGTAGTTCGCAATCGTTTGCGGAAATGCAACAGATGCTTCAGCTGCAAACCTAAACCCATTATTCAGCCAATGGGCAATCTTCCCTCGGGACGCGTATCCTCTGCTGCCGCGTTCTCCACTACTGGCGTTGACTACGCCGGTCCCTTTCTCGTCTCCAGTGCCCGTTTACGGGGGGCTGTCACCACGAAGGCTTATTTGGCGGTGTTTATCTGCTTTGCCACCAAGGCTGTGCATCTGGAGTTGGCATCTGAGCTCTCCACTCCCGCATTTATTGCCGCTTACCGGCGCTTCGTTGCCCGTAGGGGTAACCCTTCCGTTATTTTTTCGGACAACGGAACTAATTTCGTAGGGGCGAGTAATTATCTGCGGGAGTTGGGACGTTTGTTATCGGGGCCTCAGCATCAGCAGCAGGGCCTTTGTGATGTCGCCTCCTCCTCTGGTACCGACTGGCGATTATGAATCCCCCCCTGCTAGTCCTCATTTTGGCGGACTTTGGGAGGCTAGCGTAAAATCGGCAAAGCACCACCTTACGCGCGTCATCGGCGAGCAGCGCCTCACTTACGAGGAATTCCTCACGCTCATCACCCAGGTCGAAGCAATCCTTAACTCTCGTCCGTTTTATCTTCCGTCGTCGGATCCATCGGACTTTGAGGCCCTCACTCCGGGCCATTTCTTAATCTTTCGCCCCCTTACTTCACCTCCTGACCGTGATGTTACGTCCGGTCCCGTCAACCATATCGCTCGTTGGCAGTTAGTTCAGCGCTTACAGCAGGACTTCTGGAAGCGCTGGCGCTGTGAGTACCTGCATACTCTGCAGCAGCGAAGCAAATGGTTGCATCCGTCTACGCCCATAGTCCCAGGGACGGTTGTCCTTATTCGCGAAGACCACCTACCTCCACTTAAGTGGTCATTAGGCCGCATTTCGTCGGTATTCCCTGGTTCCGACGCTGTCACCCGTGTGGCTGAAGTCACCACCCCTTCCGGGACAGTTCGCCGCCCTGTGGCGAAACTGTGCCCTCTGCCGTCTCAATAGCCATCTCGTCGTTCATCTGTCTTCTGTTACGCCTTCTGTGTTTTTTTTTTTTTTTCTTTTCAGAAGTGAGACTTCAGGGCGGGCGGCATGTTCGGGCGTACGTGGCTTGCGAGAGTTTTGTAGCGGGGGTGGGTTGTGTGAGATCCATGTCGGCCGTCCGGTAGTCCTAGTACTATCGATAGCTGTTAGAACTCGTATCTCGGTGGCCTCCCCCCTCCCTCTCTCCCCCCTCCCTCTCACCTCCCTCCCTCTCACCGCTCTCTCTCTCACTTCTCCGTAAAACTATGAACCAGTCAGTGGTCACTCTTCTATTAAAATCTTCTTTTTCCATCTGGAGTCATCGGCCAGCGGTGTTATATCGACATTTCCTCAGGTATCATTTAATTATTCCTATTTTCCTCACCTCCCTTCGTCGACAAAAAACATCGCTTGCGATCCAGTTGCGGATAGTCATCTTGTGGCAGAACGACTCCGGACTGGGTAAGTTTGTCTTTCAATTTTCACCTTTTTATTTCCCTGTGGGTGTAACTCCCAGGCTCTCGGAAAGTTCATCTGCCGTAAATTGTCGAGAGTCGGGTTTACACAGAGTTTATGTCTAATGTAGTAAAAAATTTACAGTTTCTTGTTTTTATCATTAAGTCGTCTATCAATGGAAATGGTTGTGCTTGAGGTATTACTATTTTATTTATGTCCCTGAAGTCTATGCATAGTCTGTTTCTTTTATTTTCACCTTTTTTAAACGCTAGTATTACAGGTGCTGCGAAAGGGCTGTATGATTCTTCAATGAGTTTTTTATCTAATAGTTTTGTTACTTGTTCCCCTATTTCTGTTCTGTCTTCTAGGCTGCATTTGTAAGGCCTCTTGCTACAATATTTATCTACCAATAGATCTATATGTGCTTCATATTTATTTACTGTACCTACGTCATATTTATCTTTTGCAAACACTGATTTGTAAGTATCTATTGTTTTGTTTATTTCATATTTTTGATTATCTGATAAGTTACCCATATTTGCTATAAAATTCTCTTCTTTTATGTGCTCGTTAAAATTTACTAAATTTTTTTCTTCATTAGCATTTTCCTCGTTTTGTTGAAAAATCTTGAGGTTTAATTGAGGATTAATTTAAATTCTTTTATTGTGTCTAATCCAATTAGGAAATCGTATTTAAAATATTCGTTATCTATTATGTGGACATCCATATTTTTTTCTATGTTGAATATTTTTAATTTTAGAGTCGTCAAACCGTTTGTTTTTTGGACACCATTAATTGTTATCAAACTTGCATTATTACCTTTATTATTATTTTCTTTTTTATTTTTTATGTTTAGGAATTTCGAGTTTATTAAAGATACATTTGATCCTGAATCGTAAATTCCCCAAAGGTTTATTTTGTTTTCTATAGTTAGTTTGACTTTTATTAATGGCGTCATTACTCGTTTTTTTTATCTGATTCGTTCAATTCGGATTCTATTACTGAATTGTTTACGTGTCTAATATTTTTTGTACCTTTATCATTTTTTTTATTGAACCAGCAAGCGGTTTCTGCGTGGAATCTTTTCCCCTTATTTAATTTTTCGCATGTTGTGCATGGTGTTTTATTTTTATCTTCCGCGTTTGTACCAGTTTTTTTATTAAAAGATTTTTTTCTCACCATGTGTTCATATTTGTTCAACTCGTTGAATAAATCTGAAGTTTCTCTTATCATTTCTCTATTAATTCTGTTTAAAATGAATTCTGGAAGTCCTGCTGCAATGAGATCGATGAGAGTTCCCTTATCTATTGTTTGTCGCATATCTATTAAAAGTTTTTCTTTTCTTAGTGCATAATCTATTAAAGGTCCTTCTCTGTATTTGAAATGTAGTGCATAGGTAACTGGGTTCCAGCCTTTTGCAGCGAATGTTTCAGAAAAGTTCTTTTTCCATTCATCCCATGTCCCATGCACTGTTAATTTTGTAAACATTGAGCTGAACCAATCTTTGCAGGACCCTTCCATGAAGAATCGGAGTACTTCAACTTTTTGGGAGTCTTCATTTATATTAAATCGATTGCATTCTTGTTCAAAAATTTCCATCCATCGGCTTGGGTTTGGATTTGGACTTGTGAATCTGTCGATAATGAATTTCTCTGTTATGTGTTTTAAATTGTTAGCTCGTGGATTTTCAATTAATGTTTTAAGTAGTGTATTTAAAGTACTTACGTCTGCATGTCCAGCAGTTATATTTTCTGTTTTGATATTTTCTAGGTATACGTCATCAAATTGTAAATTTTCTTCTTCATCTACATAAGTTTCTTTGATTTCCTTTGTCAATTTTATCCAGATATTACGCTCGTGGTGCCTTTTTTTCAACGAATTTTTTACCTTCTTAAAAGCGTTAGTGGCGATTAATTGTTCATGGAGGTTTGCATTTTGCAATTCTTCTGGGATTTTGAAAATTCTATCATCCTCGGTAGTTATCGAGGTTATGCCAATTACATTACTTTTTCCGTCTGTTGTTGGGATAACTTTGAAACAGAATTGTAGCTTTTCCATTTTATAATTTTCTTATAACCCTTGTAATTTAAACGGGAATGTCGTTTTATAATGGTTCTTAGGGACGACAGAAAAACAAGGTTGTGTTGCTCTGTAAAAACAAAGTTTATTTTCCTTTAATTGTTAATTACTTTACGGGTTTACAAATAAAATCTAAAGTCATACCTGTAAAAACAAAGAAACGACATTCAATGTTTATTCTCCTGTCGATTCGGTTTGTTTTATAATAACAAATAATTAAGTCAAATATTAAGTTTAGCTTGCTTTCACTGCTTGCCTAACACTCACGTAACCTCCCTGCTGATAACGCTAGTATCATTCTCTTCAACGCCTGCATTATCTACGTTGGTGCGGCGTGCTAATTCCAATTAAAGAAATACATTTTCTTTACATATTTAAAATTGATTTAGTGTAACGATTTCTTTCTGGCATATAGGCTGTAATATCAATTGGAAGTCTGGCCAATATTTTGATGGTTATTTTCAACTGTGATGGTGAGTTCGCAGTTTCTATGAATGATCGGTTTCTCTTTTTTATTTCAGCTCGTCTTCGGCGATTTCTTCCTTATTCATTACTTTCGTTTGCATCCATTATTTTCCTTGTTCCTTTTCTGTCTTTTATTTCCACAATTCGCATTTTGCCGGGGCTACTGCTGGATGTCTTCAAACTTGCAAAACCATTGAAGCCGGCGAAAACTTTGGAGAATCGAGGATTTCAGGGTCAAATAGCTAACTCTTCTCCGCGTTCTCAACATTTGGTCCTCCGGGTGGCCGGATTTTGCTCGTTAAGTTCCAGAAAGAAGTGTTTCCTTGGTAAAATGGCTGAATTAACGCCAGATCAACGAGTAGTAGTACTAAAACATAAAATTACAACACTTTACACGGATATCTCGACGATGGCCCAGGAAGCCAAAGAAGTTGAGAAGGACAGGACTAAATTTGATGCATTTAGAGGAAGATACAAAATGCTGGATTCCTTGTTTAAGGATGTTATAGCTGCATGGGATCAGCTTTATGAATTGCTGCTCTCGCAGGGAAAGGACAAATATGGGAAAGGACTTTCCATACGAGGACAAATATTTGGCCAAGATAAAAGTTGATGTCAGTGTCTGTCACTCAGTTTTTGAGACGATCATGAATCCTTTACCCTCTGTGACGCAAAACCCACTAACCCAAACTTTCAGGCTGAACGAAACTTCAATTCTGGATGGCTCTGCAAGTTCATTTAATCGTTCCAGATTACCTAAAATTCAAATCCCATCGTTCAACGGGGATATATTAAAATGGCCTCAGTTTCGTGATTTATTTGTTTCGTTAATACATGACGAAGGGGGTATTAGTGGGGTAGAGAAATTCCAACATCTCATTGCCAGACTTGCCGGAGAGCCGCTGCAGATAGTTTCAGCATTTTCGATTTCTAAATTGAACTATAGCGAAGCATGGAATGCCTTAAAAATGCGTTACGATAATAAAAGAGTCCTTGGTGCAGCTTATATGCAGAAAATAAGACAGTTTAAATCATCAAATGCACATGGTGGTGCACTAACTCATTTGCGATCCTTCTTAAAGAATGTTGCAGAGAACTTTTCTGCTATAAATGCTCTTGGCATACCCAATGAAGCTGATTTCCTCAAATTTCACATTGCATTGGAGGCGTTGCACCCAGAAACAAGGCAGCTTTATGAGGAGAAGCAACAAGGACAAGAATTCCCCACTTATGAATCTCTTGTTAGCTTTATTCACCAAAGATGTCAAGTTCTAGACCTTGCTGACTCAGTCTCACCTAAGCCCTCCTCTGATAGGTTCGCACCGAACACAATGCGACGGGGCAAGGTTCTTGCCACTTTTGAACCAAAATCTGCAGATAAATCGCATTCACACGAGCAGGAAAATTTAGACCAATGTCCACATTGTAATCTTCTATTATTTAGATGTTTTTCGTTTAGACGATTGCCAGCGTCAGAGAAATATGAATTAGCCAAGAAGAATCAGTTTTGTTATAACTGTCTTCGTAAGGGCCATACTTCTAATCGATGTAGCTCTGACAAATCGTGTTTTACATGTCAGAAAAGGCACCATTCCACTTTCCATAGCGCGTTCAACGATCCCAACCCCGTGACAGATGGGCAGGCTTTGAGGACCTCTTATGCGTCCCGGCCAGTGACGGCAGCGGCCACTACAGGTGAGGCGTCTCCTGCTGATGGCCTAGTTGGAGCTAAATCTGGAAGACGAACAGTTCTATTGGGTACCGCTATCGCCAACATCCGGGACTGTAGTGGTATCAAGCGGTAGATTAGAATAGTGATTGATTCTGGTTCGCAATTTTCAGTTATTACCACAGAATGTGCAAAAAGACTTGGGTTTCAGCCTTTGTCGGGAAAAACCCTTTTGTCGGGTATTGGGCTGGTCCAATTGTCAGCAACGAGAGGGTTGGTTAATTGCCAACTCAGTCCATTGCAAAACGAGGGGGTAACACTTGAGACCAAGGCATTGGTTATGCCAGTCATCACCTCTAGCTTACCAACCATATCCCTGAACCCTTCGCTACGAAACTGTTTTCAGAATATTCAATTAGCAGATCCTGAATTTTGGGAGTCTAGACCCATTGATTTTCTGCTAGGATCTGACTTGTTTCTTCAAATACTCGTGATGGACGAACCCTCGTCTAGAATTACCAACAATTTTGGTGCTCTTCCGACAATATTTGGACATGTAGTCATGGGAACGCCTCCTGTTATTTCGAATCGAGAGAAAGGGTCTTGCCTGTCTATTACTGAATTTCAATGTTCTGATCAAATTTTGAGAGACTTCTGGGAGATCGAGGAAGCATTCGTTCCAGAAGGTTAAATGCTTGCGAAGGTTAAGAGGTTAAATGCGAGGAGCATTTTAAAACAAACCACCTAAGATTACCTTCAGGGCGGTATGTGGTCGCATTACCACTACGCAACCCAGATAGAACATTTCCGAATGCTGATAGCCAGGCGTCAAGAAGATTTTTCGACCTGGAGTCTAAATTTTCTCGAAACATTGACCTTAAAAGGCATTACGTAGAGTTCATGGAGGATTACTTAACACTCGGACATATGGAACCTACTAACAGCTCATCCTCATATGTAATTCCCCATCATGCCATTTTCAAACGAGGCTTAGATCCCGTAAAGCAAGAGAAGATACGAGTTGTATTCGACGCATCCATGAAAACTTCTACAGGATCTCTCAATGAGAACTTGTTTATTGGCAAGAAACTGCAAACAGACATTGCGTCTATTTTACTAAATTTTAGATGCCATCGCATAGCCTTTTGTACGGATATTGTCAAAATGTTTAGGCAAGTTTTGGTGAGATCCGAAGACAGACGATTTCAACATATCTTCTGGCGATCTTCTTCAGGAGAAGCAGTTCAAAAATACGAACTAAACACTTTAACTTATGGTCTTGCGTCGTCCCCCTTTTTGGCGTTGAGGGTTCTTCAACAACTAGCTGAAGACGAAGGTCATAGGTTTCCTAGGGCAGCACGTATTTTGAAGTCTGATGTGTACGTTGATGACATCATCACTGGTGACGACTCCGTGGAACAGGCCTTAGAACTGAAGAATGAGATCATAAATATATCGGACTCAGCTGGATTTGTGGTGCACAAATGGGCGACCAATTCCGCGGAACTAATGAGCACTATTCTAGACACCCCTGAATCACAAGTTGCATTCTCTCCTGAAGATTCCACTACCAAGGTATTGGGTATGCGCTGGAATGCGGAATGTGACAGTTTCAGTTACCATGTGGAGCCCACAAAGACCGCTATTACAAAGCGAGCAATGTTATCTGTTACTGCACGGCTCTATGACCCTTTGGGTCTCCTTGCACCAGTCATCTTTGTTGCGAAATTTCTGATGCAAAGATTCTGGACCTTGAAAATAGGATGGGACGATATTCTACCTCCTGATATTGTGGGTACCTGGACAAAATTTATGGACGATCTGACCAATGTTAGTAACCTTAGCATTCCCCGATGGATCTGTTTACCCGCGGCCGAGGTCTCTCTGTTTGGATTTTGCGATGCTTTAGAGAGAGGGTACGCTGCTGCAATCTTCATAAGAACCATAGGGGCTGAAGGGAAGGCGTGCACGTTTCTTTTGAAGTCAAAAACACGACTTGCACCCATTAAAACTATCACCATCCCAAGATTAGAACTGTGTGCTGCGCATCTGCTGACTAATCTACTACAGCCATTGGAAGAGTTTCGAAGTAAAACTCGCGTTGGAAGTGTATGGTTATTTACGGATTCCACAACAGTGCTCCCCTGGCTTCGGCGGGACCCATCAACATTAAAAACCTTCGTTTCAAACCGAATAGGGCATATATTAACACATAGCAAGCTCACTCAATGGGGACATGTTCTGTCGGCTCAAAATCCAGCAGACATAGCATCGCGCGGGCAAAGGATTGGCGATCTGATAAACAACAATTTATGGTGGAATGGCCCTGACTGGATGAAATTGAATCCCATAGAACTTCCGTCAATGCCCCCGGCATTATCCGAAATACCTGAGATTAAGCAAGCTAGTAGATGTTTAGTAGCCACCGAACCAACGGAGAGTCTAGCATCGATGATCATCACCAAATATTCAAGTTTTCGTACAGCTATCTGCGTGACTGCTTACGTTAGGCGTTTTTGTAAAAACATTCAGACTAAGGAGGTGAATCACAAGAGTTTGGGACCTCTGTCTGTTTTTGAACTAAATCGTGCCACTTATTACTTATTGAGGGAAACTCAACAAATCTACTTCGAACAAGATTTTGACTTTAAGGCAGGATTGAACACTTCTACTTGTTTTAAGTCTTTGGCAGCTTTCCAAGACAAAACAGGACTTCTTAGGGTGGGCGGAAGACTGAAGAATGCTGATTTACCAAAAGAAACGAAACATCCTATTCTATTGCCACCTCAAGCCCCATTAACTGCCTTAATTATTGATCACGTTCATGCAATAAATTTCCATCTGGGTCCCAAAGCTCTGCAAGCCAGCTTACAACGTCAATATTACATTTTCTCCATAAAGTCTTTAATAAGAAAGAGGGTTTGGAACTGTGTTCAATGTTTTAAGATGCGTGCGAAACCTAATAACCCCTTTTTGGCCGATTTGCCCTGGTCTAGAGTCAGTCAAGGGCGACCATTTTTGTCTGTAGGTGCCGACTACGCAGGACCATATACTATAAAACTAAGTCAGCGTCGTAACGCATCAACATCAAAAGCCTACCTCTGTGTGTTTGTCTGCATGTCAGTCAAGGCAGTTCACTTAGAGCTGGTTTCAGCATTGACCACTGATGCCTTTCTGGCGACCTTCGAAAGATTTATTTCGAGAAGAGGCCTCCCCAGTGATGTTTACTCTGATTGCGGTACAAACTTTGTAGGAGCCGCCCGCGAATTGAAGGAGCTGTACATATGGCTTAACTCCAATGCCGTGAGAGAATCCATAGCTAACCACGCTTCGCATAAAGGAGTCCAATGGCATTTCAACCCACCTTCTTCCCCTCACTTTGGAGGATTGTGGGAAGCGGCTGTAAAGTCAGCCTCTTCTGTTGAGGACCTTGGGAAACAGAGCTTTCTTTTTCGAGGAACTGACAACACTCTTTGCTTGCATCGAAGCGATCCTGAATTCAAGACCCCTCTGTTCGACCTCTACAAGGCCTCTGGATTTTGATTATCTCACACCGGGCCATTTCTTGATTGGCAGCCCTTTAACAGCCCTACCAGAACAAGATCTGAAGGATACAAACGTCAATCGTTTGACAAGATGGCAATTGATCCAACATGCATTGCAGATTTTCTGGAGAAGATGGTCGGATGAGTACGTCCATACTCTGCATGTGAGAACAAAATGGACAAACACCGGAACGACTTTGCAGAAGGGAGAACTAGCACTCATACATGACCCTAATGCACCTCCGCTCAATCAATACGAGGAATGCTCGATAACATATTGTATATTAATAAGTAGTGATAAGTAGTAATTGTATGTATTTAACAATATACTTCGTTAAATGCGTCAGGAGAGAGGGAGAGGGGGGAGAGAGAGAGAGAGAGAGAGAGACATTGATAGCAATGTTTTTAAACAGGGTTCAACGGTGCGTATTTATAAGTGTTTTGATCCCCGGGAATCAGGAGTCGACTGTGAAACATCGCGCTGATCAACCCGACGCGTAAGGTACCGATCAACGACTCTCTCTCTCTCTCTCTCTCATTTGTGAATTAACAATCGATAATCATTTGTTTATTTTCTTATTAATGAAGTATTATTAATTTTAGTATTAAGTTTACTGAATAAAGATTTGTTTGTTTTGCTTTAATATTTGTTTTTATTCAGTTTCTTCATTTATATTTAAAATTGATTTAGTGTAACAATTTCTTTCTGGCATATAGGCTGTAATATCAATTGGAAGTCTGGCCAATATTTTGATGGTTATTTTCAACTGTGATGGTGAGTTCGCAGTTTCTATGAATGATCGGTTTCTCTTTTTTATTTCAGCTCGTCTTCGGCGATTTCTTCCTTATTCATTACTTTCGTTTGCATCCATTATTTTCCTTGTTCCTTTTCTGTCTTTTATTTCCACAATTCGCATTTTGCCGGGGCTGCTGCTGGACGTCTTCAAACTTGCAAAACCATTGAAGCCGGCGAAAACTTTGGAGAATCGAGGATTTCAGGGTCAAATAGCTAACTCTGCTCCGCGTTCTCAACAAATTAAGATAGAATAAATACTTAATGAGCACACTGCTTTATTACGTGATTGATAACTAAAACCACAACATGAACATGAATAAGGTTATCCTTAGATAACAACAACTTCACCTAATCGATGAATCGATAAATACCATAGTTCGATAGACACAACAATTCTCCGCGACTTAGTTAAGCACATAATCAGAGAAGTGAGCCGGAACTCGACGTTGTCTCTGGGATCTACGTAGAGGCTGGAATTCAGGTTGTGCTGCCGGATGTGTAGTCTCTGTGGTTACTGGATCAGGAGCAGTGATGGTTGAAGGCTCAAATGGTGATGTGGGAGTTGCAGAATTCCTTGGCTGCCTAATTTCGTTGTCAGAGAAGGTAAATTTCTTCTTAGCATGCGAAGCTTGACTAGGAGTAATGTCATTCTTTATCTGCTCTGGAACGTACACAAGGCGCAGTTGGTCGATGTGGCGCTTCAAGGTGTAGCTATCCCCATCTAAGGTGATTAAGTAGTGCAACTTGCCGAATTTCTTGATTACAGTGCCAAATCTCCATGAAGATTTGCCATTTGCATACCACCTAGCTTGTACTCTGTCTCCTATCTGGAGTTGGCGAACTTTCTTATACTTATCTGGAGATAAATCAGACTTGTTAATCGGTGGTTTAAGTGCATCTAGCTTTATATTAATTCTCCTATTGAGATACAGTTCTGCCGGAGATTTCCCACAGGCTAGCGGCGTTGAACGGTAGCGCAGGAGTATCTCTTGAACTTTTGTCTGCAGAGGCATTGTCAATTTAGACATTGCTTTCAATTTGTTTTTGAGTGTCTGAACATTCCTCTCCGCCAATCCGTTCGTAGCCGGATGTCCCGGAGCTATAAATTTTTGTTTAATTCCAGCCATATCACAGAATTCGGTGAATTTCTCACTCTTGAAGATGGTTGCATTATCAGAAACTAGTATTCGTGGAAATCCATGGATATAGAATATCGATTGTAATAATTTAATTGTTTCTTGCGAAGTAGGGGCTTCTTTTGATATACGCACTTCCACCCATCTGGATTTGGCGTCAACCAGTAACAAAAAATGGTGATTTTCAAATGGTCCGGCATAGTCTATATGGACTCTCTCGAAATTTTCTGTTGGCTCTTCCCAGAAATGAATAGGAACTTTTTCTGGATTTTTCCTTATGGTGGCACATTCTTGACAGGATTTCACAAGATTTTCAATTTGTTGGTCAATATTTTTCCAATAAACATACCTTCTCGCTAACTGCTTCATTTTCACAATACCTATATGCGTGTGGTGGAACTCTCTTAATACATCTTCTTGAAGAGTTCGAGGTATTATAATTCTCTGACCCTTGAAAATTATTCCATTTTGTAAATAGTATTCTGAATCATAGCAATCATTATTTAGCAAATCACATTTTATTTTAGATAATTCTTCGTCCCTGGCGGTTTCCTCTGCTAAAGTTTTATAATTTAATGAGTTATTCGAAATACTGTAAACACATTCATTAGAAATTAGGTCAACTTCCATATTAATTTCATCTTCAATTATAGTAGTTTCTTCTTGAATTGGCGTTCTTGATAGGTAGTCTGCATGTACATTTTCTTCTGCAGGTCGATGCTGGATTTTATAATCAAAACTGGTAAGCCAAGCCGCATATCTCATTAACCTAGTGGATGTCATCGCTGGTAGGTTTGCACCTTCATGCAAAATTCTTCTTAGTGGTTTGTTGTCTGTAATCAACGTGAAGGTTCTTCCAAATAGAAAATAAAAGAAAAATTTCAAGGCGAATACAATGGCTAGAGCCTCTCTGTCTAACTGACTATAATTCATTTCCGATTTCGAAAGTGATCTTGAAGCATATGCAATTGGCTTTTCTATGCCATCGACTACATGAGACAACACACCTGCTATGCCGGTCGGCGAAGCGTCGCTAGCTACAACTACAGGTAATTCAGGATTGAAGGGTGTTAGGACTCATCAGCAGCCATTTTATTTTTTAAAGTTCTGAAGGCGATTTCACACTCCGAAGACCAGTGAAATTTTCTTTCCTTCTGGAGTAATAATCGAATTGGATGTGTAATTTTTGAAGCATTTGGAATGAATCTTGAATAATAAGAGATGATTCCTAAAAATCTTTTAACATCTTCTTGATTTTGAGGTCGTGGAGCTTCTGTAATAGCCTTAATCTTCGATGGATCCTTTGAAATTTTGTTTCCTTCAACAATGTAACCAAGATATTTAATTTTAGTTTTGAAAAATTGGCATTTTTTTTGGTTTAAATGTAAATCGTAAGATTGAAGTCTTTCCAGGCAAGCACAAAGTCGATTGTAACAATCTTGTAGAGTTGAACCATGCACTATAATGTCGTCAAAGTACGCTGTAACGCCAGGAAGACCTGCCAGGATCTGGTCCATAATGCAATGAAACTCGCTTGGAGCAGTCTTGATTCCGAAAGACAGCCGGTTGAATTTAAATGTTCCTTTATGAGTTATGATTGTTTGAACGTTAGCGCTCTCTTCATCAACCGCAATATGTAAGTAAGCTTTGAATAAGTCCAATGTACAAAAAAAATTAGAATCTCGAAGATTACTTAGAATATCATCAATTTTAGGAATCGGGTAGTGCGCTGAAAGAAGCTGAGGATTGACTGCTACTTTATAATCAATGCAAAGTCTTGCTGACCCGTCGGGCTTAGGTATAACAACTAGCGGTGATGCCCAATCACTAACTTGAACTGGAGTAAATAATTCCTTCTCTTTCAAGGTTACTAAGCTCTTCTTCCACCTTTGTTTTTAGAGCGAATGGAATCTCTCTTGCTTTTAGACATACGGATTTTGAATTTTCTTTCAATTTTAAATTACATTGAATGTTAGGAGTGCAACCAACACGTTGCTCGAAAATTAATTTGAATTTCGAGTAAATATTTTGTGAAAAATTTGCTGTGTTTACGCATGCTATAGAATCACTTTGGGGTGAAATACTCTTGCTGTCTAAATCTTGCAATTTAATGTTCAAATGTCGAATCCAGGTACGGCCCAGTAGCGGTGTAAATCCTTCCGGAACCACAAACAATATTTCTGTCGATACTATATCTCTGTATTGAACGAGTGCTTCCACATAACCCAATGGAGTCACAATTTCAGATGTGTATGACCTAAATCGTATGTTGGTGCTTTGAATTTTTGCTTTAAGTTGAAGTTTATGAAAAATAGACTTGGGTAGCAGAGTCTGTCCCGCACCAGAATTCACTTCGAATTGTTTGAAGAGGTTGCTCAGCATAAATATCTAAATGTTTCTAATGAACTTGAATCAGCATCCTCATTATTAACAGAATTAATATTTTTCTTGGAAGAGATAAGCTTTTTTAAACAAACTTTCTCAACATGTCCTTCTTTCTTGCAATATTTACACCTTATCTGGTTGAATTTTACTCTACATTCTTTAGCGTTGTGATTATTACTGCCACAGCGAAAACATAGTCCTTCATCAATTCCAAGATTTTTAAAATTTATTGTTTGTTTTTGTCGGAAGCGTGCAGTAGAGAAAGAACTTGTAGGTCTTGAAACTCTATTAATTGAAGAATCATATGACCTTTCTCCTGAAATTTCCCTGCTATCAGAGATAGATGCCTCTAATACCAGAGCTTTTGTTATAGCTTCATCGAATGTACCAGGGCTCTGTAGTAATAATTGCTATCTCATCGACTGATCGCTCAGGCCTCTAATAAACTGTGACAACAAGAAAATATCTGAGACTGACTTTCCACATTCACATACAAATTGGCATTTAGGAACAAACTTTTTCAATTCGTTTGCATAAGTAATTACTGGTTCATTAGAATTCTGCTTCTGTGATAAAAATCTATGACGTTCGACAATTACGCTTGATTTGGCAATTAGCTGATTCTTTAAAATTTCAATCACTTCTTTGTAATTTAAGTTAGAAACTTCTTTAGGTGCGGCAGAAATTTTTAAGAGTTCATAATGTTCTGCACCTATACTATTTAAAAGAATTGTTTTTGATGCGAATTCATTATTTTCCAAACCTTTCATTAATAAATAATTATTGAATCTTTCAAGGTACTGAGAAAAACATTCTTTAGATTTATCAAAATTTTCAAAATTATAAATAATAGATTCGGACTGTTTTTGAATTGGAATTACACCCTGTAAAAATGCTTGAAATTGTGCTTGTTGAGCAGCCATAAATTGTTTAAATTGTTCCGGATCCATATTTAATTTCTTATCTTGTTTAATATTAATATTGTACCTTACTTACCTATAACCTTACTTGGAATTGAATGTAGGTAAACTATTTACAGTCAGTATTTATAATAAATAATAATGCACAACTAATAACAGTTCACTGTAACACCTTGTGATGAAATGGAATGCTTAATATTCCATATGTTTAATTTATCATATGTTCAATTGTTCAAATTTATTTTCAACTCTGTCATTACTGTCTGTAGTTTATAATAAATAAAAGCCTAATTTCTGGTGTTAAATGTATTTATTATCAGTACAAATACAACAATTTTATTTATTATAAACAATCAAATCACAATGGACAAGTTTCTCAAGCCAAGCCGCTTTGATGGAAAACCCGACTCTCCGACTGCCGCTAAAGAGTGGACCCATTGGCTGAAGACGTTTCAAAACTTCGTCGATGCTACAACGGAACATCTTAATGATGAAGATAAGCTTAAGGTAATCACTAATTTCCTATCCTATGACGTTTATGAGCTAGTCAGCGACTGTAATTCATATGCTGACGTTGTAGATACTTTGAACTCCGTATTTGTCAAAAGAAAGAGCGAAGTTTATGCTCGACATATTTTAGCAGTTCGGAAACAACTACCTACTGAGTCAATCGACCAATATATTCAAACCTTGAAAATCCTTAGCAAGGATTGCGACTTTAAGGCTGTAAGTGCCATGGATCACAAAAATCAATATATCCGTGACGCATTCATCAATGGCCTGCTGTCCACTCAGATTCGTCAGCGTTTGTTAGAAAATGACACCTTAGGTTTGGACGACGCTATCAACCAGGCCCTCTCGTTGGAGGCAGCTCAAAAACATGCTGAGGGGTACATGCAACCCTTAAGCAGTTACTCTAGCGCTAGCTGCACCCCTATTTCGTCTCAGGAAGCTGCTCCTGCACAGAAAACGGACACTACTCTATGTGCCATCTCCAAGTTCTTTAAATCGGGTGATAAATGCTATTTTTGCGGTTTTGACAAACATCCCCACCCTAAATGTCCTGCACGAGACGCTGAATGTGGAAAATGTGGTATCAAGGGGCATTATGCTAAAGTATGCAGAAAAAGTGCTAGCACTAAAGTTTCCGCTTCCGTCATTGCGACAGTCAACAAGGAACATTTAAATCTGCTGAGTCGAGCAATCATTCCAGTAGAAATCAATGACACTCGTGCTCGCTGCTTGATTGACACTGGAAGCTCTTCTACCTTTATAGACCACAATTTCACTCTCAAACACAAGATTCCTCTTTTTCCGGAGGAGGGGAGGGTTTCAATGGCCTCAACTTCGCTTTCCTCTACAATCGAAGGACATGTTCTAGTCGACCTCAAACTAAACGAACATATGTATCCTTCATGCAAATTAACAGTCATGAAAGGCCTTTGTGCTGAAGTATTGATTGGCCATGATATACTCGTGGAATATTCTGACGTTTCAATCTCTTTTGGTGGATCAAAGCCCCCACTCACTATATGTGCCTCTACTGGTGCCTCTGTGGAACCTCCTCGCTTATTTGGTAATCTATCAGCAGACTGCAAGCCTATTGCCACAAAGTCCAGGCGATACACTGAGGCTGACCTCATGTTCATACACGATGAAACGTCCAAACTTCTGTCTGAGGGGGTGATTGAGGAAAGCAACTCTCCTTGGAGGGCTCAGGTACTAGTTACTGAAAGTGAACACCACAGAAAACGCATGGTAATAGACTACTCGCAGACAATAAATAAATTCACGTTTCTTGACGCATATCCGCTCCCAAACATCGATGATTTGGTTAGGAAAGTTGCTGCCTACAAAATATTCAGCACGATTGACCTTCAGTCAGCATACCACCAGGTACCCATTTTGGAAGAAGAAAAACCTTTTACGGCTTTCGAGGCTGCGGGAAAACTTTACCAATTCAACCGAATCCCTTTTGGGGTGACAAATGGTGTCGCCTGTTTCCAGCGAGTTATTGACAAGGTTATAACACAAGAGAAGTTAATTGGAGTGTTTTCGTACTTGGATGACATAACTGTATGTGGGCACGATAAAAATGACCATGATCTGAATCTCTCTCGACTCCTTGCAGCTCTTGACAAACACAATCTCAAAATCAACGAAAGAAAAAGCAAATCCAACCTGACTTCCATACATTTGCTTGGGCACTTGGTATCTCATAACGATATCCGACCGGATCCAGAGCGCCTCAAACCCCTATTGGAAATGCCACCTCCTCATAACGCTGCATCACTGAAGCGTGCTCTAGGGCTCTTTGCTCACTACTCGAAATGGATTGCACATTATTCTGATAAAATTAGATCACTGACCGACTCTAAGACCTTCCCTCTGGATCATCAAACTACTAAAGATTTTGAAAACCTAAAACTAAGTATTGCTGAAGCTGCAGTTACCACAATGAATGACAATGAACAGATGGTAGTAGAGACAGATGCTTCAGACGTCGCCTTGGCCGCAACTTTGAGTCAGGGTGGTCGGCCTGTGGCGTTCTTCTCACGGACACTCACTAAGTCTGAACGTGCACACCCTGCGATTGAGAAGGAAGCAGCTGCAATTGTGGAATCTCTCAAGAAATGGAGATCTTTTCTTTTGGGTAGACATTTTCAACTACTAACTGATCAACAAGCACTCTCTTTCGTATTCAACCAAAAACACTCAAGAAAAATAAAAAATGATAAAATTCTACGTTGGCGACTCGAATTGGCTCCTTTCCAATTCGATATAACCTACCGCCCTGGAAGAGAAAACACGAAGGCTGATGCCCTATCTAGAGTTTGTAGCTCCATCTCCAATGATCGACTGTTGGAGTTGCATCGATCTCTCAACCATCCCGGTATCACCAGAATGGTTCACTGGCTGCGGTGCAGGAATCTCCCATTTTCAGTTGAAGATGTTAGAAGGGTCAACTCAACTTGTTCGGTTTGTGCCGAAGTCAAACCCCGTTTTCACAAATCTCAAGGTACTCTCATCAAAGCAACTATTCCTTTTGAACGAATAAATGTAGACTTCAAGGGTCCAATCCCCTCGAAGACGAGGAATTACTACATTCTGACCATCATAGACGAATATTCTAGATTCCCATTCGCCTACGCTTGTAAAGACACAACCTCTGGCACTGTTATAAAATGTTTTACAGATCTTTTTATGCTTTTTGGGACTCCAGCTTATGTGCACTCGGACAGAGGTTCCTCCTTTATTTCGCGAGGATTAATATCATTCCTACATTCCAACGGAATAGCCACTAGCAACTCAACGCCCTATAATCCTCAAGGGAATGGACAGGTGGAGCGTTTGAATGGTACCTTGTGGAAAACCATAAATCTAGCTCTCAAGACGAAAAATCTCCAGACTCGCGATTGGGAAGAAGTTCTCCCGGAAGCTCTTCACTCCATTAGGTCTTTGTTATGCACTGCCACGAATTGTACTCCTCATGAACGATTCTTTAGTTTTCCTCGTCAAACCTCAAACGGAGAAGCTTTACCTACTTGGCTTACCACACCTGGGCCAGTACTCATCAAACGAAACATACGGTCCAGCAAGTATGACGACTTGGTAGAAGAAGCAGAACTTCTAGAAGCTAACCCCCAAAATGCATGTATTAGGCGGAAAGATGGCAGTGAATCAACTGTCTCTCTACGACAACTTGCCCCTAGAGGGAACACGGATCTATTGCTAAAAGCTGAAGCCCCTCTACTTATTGAAGAACGAAGAGAAATGTCTCAAATTCGACCTAGCCCTGAAGGAGCTGGAACAGGTCGAGCTGAAGCAGGTCTACCGTTCACCCTAGATCTGAATAACTCCAGTCCTCGAAATATCAATCGGACAGTTCAAATCGACCTACCTTCACCTGACACTGAAACCTCAAGACCTAGACGAACTCTCAAGCCTCCTGCTTATCTGAAGGATTATGTAACCAAGTTTTAGTTCAAAATATAGAGGGGGAGAATGTGATGAAATGGAATGCTTAAATGTATTAATTGTTGCATGCGTATTGATAATTTTTCACAAAAATGGAAACAGAGAAATTGTGCTTCTGAAGCCAGGTAAAGCATCTCAAGGAATAGAAAGCTTTAGACCAATAAGCTTATTACCAATTCCAGGCAAGTTTCTGGAGGAATCTGTAATAAAATAGCGGCTCTCCTTGTTATTATATGGTGATCGTATCGTTCCTGATTTCCAATTTGTTTTTGACCACAAATATTCATCCTTATACCAACTATCAAGACTGACTGAGTACATTGTAAAATACATTGGCTTTAATATGAAACAACATACGATTGCCACATTTGTCGACAGGAAGCATTTGAGAAAGTCTGGCACTCCGGACTTCTCTACAAGTTTAAAAAAACAATGTTCCTCTTTACTTATTTAAATTTATGAAGTCATTTTTCAAGGAGCGAACCTTTTCCGTACGAATAAATAACAAGTTCTCTTTAACCAGGTGTTTTAATGCCGGTACTCCACAGGGTTTTGCTCTGTCACCACTTCTTTTTAACTTTTATTTACATAATATTATTCATTCACCCACAACATCAATAGTTATGTTCGCTGATGACACCGCAGTGTTTTACCAACATGAAGACATAGTCAAGGCACATAGCGTGTTGCAGACCAGCCTGGACGACCTGGAAGGGATATTTATCAAGTGATAAATTATTCTCAACACACAAATGTGTAGCGAAATGTATGAATATATGATATGTATATAGTATGTCAGGATCCAGCCTGAGATTTTTTTATAAGAAGAAATATTTTAGATAAAACGATAAATAAAATTAAACCATGTACAAGTTGTTTATTAATAATTATAAAACCTGATATTAGTTCATTTTTTCGTAACGAAGGCGTTACTTGGTGTTGCCGGGTGTAGACACTACTTTGGTAATTTGATATAATTCGTGAAGAAAAGCTGTCCACGTGATAATTATAATAACTTTACAACCCTTAGAGGTTAGGAGGGTCAAAATAAGTTAAAATTAAAGTGTGGTTTTGAATTTAAGGTAAAATTAGTTATTATTGACTATGGTTGTTATTACAAGGACAACACAGCTGAAAATAATAAAAATAAAATAGAAGAATGTTCAAGTGAGGTAAAAAAGTTTATTAAAATTAGCGAAGAAGAAAAAAATAATTAAATAGAAAATACTACAGAGATGGAAGTAGATCAAAAATCAGATGATACTACTACAAGAAGTACTGAGAAAGAAGAGGAAGTACAACAGGCGGAGAAAAGATGTAGGAAAACAGCGAAAAGATATGGTGACTATAAATTATACATGGCTTTCGGTGCCATGTTGAGGATGTATCGGGTTCAGTGAGTGAATTAGCAAAAAGAGACGATAAACAATATTGGATAGAGTTAATATCAAGAGAAATAGATTCTATAGAAAAGAATAAAACCTGGACTGAGGTCAAACAGCCAGAAAATGCATGGATATTGACTAAAAAGCGAGTGTTAGGAAAGGAACCATTGGATGAAGATATTAAAAATCAAAATAAAGCAAGTCTGGTTATGAGTGGATTTGGTCAGAGGGATGCATTCGATTATGATGGTATATACTCATCTGTTGCTAAGATTTCAACAGTTCGAACATTATTATCAATAGGAAATAACAATGAATTTCATTTTAAACTATTAGATGTCAAAACAGCGTTCCTTAACGGATAATTCAAGGATTTAATATATATCTACCTTCCAGAGAATGTGAATAAATCACTATATTGTTTGAAGCAAGCAGCGAAATGTTCGAATGATAAAATAAATAGTTTTTAATTAACATCAAGATTGCTAAGATCTGAAAGTGATTACTGTTTATACTTCAGGATAGAATATTACCAGTGAGGCAGCTTATAGGATTGTTGTACCAATTTCTTCATGACCAATAAATAGAAGTTCCCCTCGTCTCAGCCTAGAAAACACCCGCCTACGTTTCCATATTTTAATAATAAAAACCTTAGGCGTCCGTTAGAGGAGGGGGAACTGGCTCATGACATGGCTAAAGCCCACTAGGGGGCGCGGGCGTAGCCCGGCCTCTGACCTGCCTATATAAGGCCAAAATTCGGAGCTTTTTTCATTAACATGAAGGTGAGCACCATCACCTAGTCCCTTTACATTATATAATTTTTTTACAACAAAAAGAAATGTTAGTAGGTAAGATATGCACTCATTAAAATTCATAAGTTAAGCAATAAAAGGAGCAACCCTCATAAAAATTACATTCCTGTATATAATATTCATTTAAAAAAATAATACTCATAGGGTTTGAGGGAAAAAAAAGTTCATTCATTCGGAACCGGGGACCTGAAGTGAACACTACTCTCATTCTCATGGAGCTTGCCACTCTACTCAAACCTTTTTTTTTTTTTTTTTTGCCCCTTCCTGGGTAAAACCCTCAAACGGGGTTTCTCTATGAGCCCGTGATGCAGGCTCGGGGATTGGTTTTCAAAACCCTCGTTATTCGGGGTTTCCCCGCAAGTCCGTGGTGCAGAGTCCAGGGGCTGTTTTCGATGACTGTGGTGCGCGTATTCCATTGCAATTGGGATTATTGCACCAGTCAGCACACCTTAGGTAATTCTATGAAACCGTCTTTATTAACATTCATAACCCATTACTCTATTTACAATAATCTTATCAGCTACCAATATAGCAATAAACTTACTACCTTAGCGAATTTTATTAATAAAAGCAAAACTTATTACAATAGCGAATATTGCTTACATTCTAACTAGTTTTTACTTTCTACAACCTATTTACAACTAACCAGCATACAAACAGTAACTAACCAAACAGTAACCTATTTGCTAAGCCTTAGTACTTACTTAATTCTACGGGACAGTATCTACCTAACAACCTACTTATAACAGATATTACATCCTAATTAGTTTTTACTTTCTATAACCTATGTACAATTTTATCTTACACATAATTAACTTACATACAAAACCAGTAACCTATATACTAAGCCTAGTACCTATTTAATAACACGACGTAACCTAAGTACATTATTGTGCATCCCCTCAATTTATTACTCTACATTAGCCCAAGACTCACTCGTACCTGGTCCTACGCATCAAGGCCTCAACCTCCTTAATCAGCTGAGGACCCTCAACGGCTCCAGCCTGGTGCCTAGCCTCCTCCTCGGAAATCCCAGCTCTCATGCAATTTGCACAAGGAGTTTCGTCCTTATGGGTACATTCTTTCGCAATATGCCCCTCATAGGCCCTGATACTTAGGACAGGTGGCCTTAGAGTGCCCGTAACCCTGGAATTTTAAACAACAGGGTGCCTCCAGGAAGTCTTTTACAACCAGCCTGTGCCATCCCCCCACCCGCAGATCGGCGGCTTCCAACAAGGCGAACCTAACAACGGGGGTAACCTCCGCCACCCGGCTAACGAAGGCCGGGTCTCTACCCGCCTCCATCTTAAAGATCAGCCTCAAAGGGCCTGGTCTCTGATCCTGGTCCGCTCGAGACAAAGCTATCCAGACCTCGTCCAAAAACTCCTTTTCTTTCCAGGTCCTAGGGACTCCTCGGAACACCGCCGTTGGCCCTCTCTTCTGGGCCAACCTAGCGTTGAGGCCCACTGATTTTGTTGATTCTAACAGGCTCGCCGCTTCCTCCATGCTGAGGGTCTCCACAAGGAGTGCCCCGGCCATCGTGCCCCTAACGATCCTTGAAGAACTGCTAGGGTCCTTCGCTGGGAGCTTGATTAATATCTCGGCCGGAACACCTTCAATGATTATATAGAATTTAACTTCAACGCTGGGGTCTCTTCTCGTTAAAGGAAGTCTAGCTACGAGGTCGCGAACGTTAGGTTTCTGTGGCACCCGTGTTGTAGTCTTCTTCTTCTTATCAACCAGCTTAAAACCCTCCTCATCTTCAGTGGTCACCGGGGCCACAGAGTCCTCTGGGGAAGAAACCTTGTCCCTGAACGATGGGCCGGCCACAAGGCTTTCTGCTACCGCGGGCACTCCTCGGACCTTTTGCACTCCAACATTTTTCCGGCTGCGGCTTTGGGGTCTCCATTTCATCTGAAATTGCAGAGGCCTCCACAGTACTCGTTAATTTTCTATCAATGGACTCAACCTTCTGTTGGATAACGTCCGCGTCTTCGTTCAAGAGCGAGAGAAATGGCCCAACCACAGAAGAAGTTACACCACTGCAACCCTATTAGAGATAGTTCGGACAATGACGTCATCTGCCATGATAGCCTGAGTCGCTCGGGCGGCAGCTGTGTCCATAAGCTGCTGAACCTGATCCTTTCCCAGTCGAGGACTCCTTGGGGTAGACGTGCTAGTGGCAGGTTTTGGCAGGCTGGTGGACCATGGTCAAGAGTTTCTCTCATTCTTGATTACGACCTTGCCAGGGTCATCAACAAGTTTGCCGATATTACCACAGATATGCTCATGATTTTCCTTTGACACCTTTCTATCCTTCAACTCAGCCACAAAGTGACTCAGATCATCTCTAATATATTGGGCGCGTTCAAGTATAGGTGTTTTTGTCTTGTAGTCTGGGAACTCGGCATCAAGATCAGGCTCCGTCCCCTTCCTTTTTAACCATTGCTCCCGAGACAGAGCTCTAACATCAGGAAGAGAAGGAAACCTTCCCGCTTGCTGCATCCCCAATGAACACCCTCCTCCCTC
The DNA here is from genome assembly GCA_930367205.1 of Acanthosoma haemorrhoidale. Classification (NCBI taxonomy): domain Eukaryota; kingdom Metazoa; phylum Arthropoda; class Insecta; order Hemiptera; family Acanthosomatidae; genus Acanthosoma; species Acanthosoma haemorrhoidale. The sequence continues at coordinate 113,829,474 of OV884009.1, read as the reverse complement.
TGAGCCCTTGATAGGGACTTGAAAAATTAGGGATGGTTTTTTTTTTGTTTTTTTAATTTCAAAATCTCAAAAAAATATATAATGTACAAAATAAATAATAATATAATCTGTCGTGAATTGGGCTATGTAATTTAGGTATGGCATATGTCGTGAGCAAGAAGTGTCAGTTTGCTAGGCCATGGCGTGTGAGAGCGGCTTGTGGTCTGTGTATATATAGGTAATACCTCCCGCACTTCGAGAAGTTGTCGAAAATATTTGACGGCTTCGTAGATAGCTAAGAGCTCTCTATCGAAGGTGCTATATTTTGACTGGGCAGAGTTGAAAAAGCGGCTGAAGAAGCCGATGTGTCGTAGCATGACACCTTCCATCTGTTGTAGTGCAGCACCCATTGCTGTGTCACTAGCGTCAGTGGCTAAGATGAGCTGCCTGTTTTTGATAGGTGAGTGAGATGAGCGGCTTATGCCAGAGTCCTTCGGTTTTCCTCGAAAGCACTAGAAGCTTTTTCGGTCGGGTTGATGATGGTTCGGTCATTTTTCTTGGCCCCTTCTAGGTAGGTGTTAAGCACCCTTTGGGGCTTGGCGGCGTTAGGTAAGCATCGTGAAATAAACGTTGACCATCCTGAGGAAACGATTGAGGTGCCGGACCGTAGTAGGTTGAAGGTAATCTAAGATTGCCTATACTTTAGCCGGCGATGGAACGATGCCTTGGAGTGAGACATGGTAACATCGTACATGTTAAGGGTTAGCCCTTGTACAGCCAGACGACCAAAGACCGTCTCCAGGTGACGCTGGTGTTCCCTCTTCGCTGGTTGAAGCGATCAGTATGTCATCGAGGTACACGAACAAAAATAGTAGGTCTCTAAAAATGTAGTCCATATACCTCTGGAAAGTTTGGCGGCGTTGCAGAGTCCGATTGTCATCCGGAGAAATTCAAAAAGTCCAAAGGGAGTGATTATTCCCGTTTTGGGGACGTCCTGAGGGTTTACCGGGATATGATGGTAAGCTCGTTTGATGTCCAGTGTTGAGAATATGGTAGTGCCAAACAACTGGTTGTTGAAGTCAGAAATGTTGGGCACACCATAACGGTTTGGGATAGTTTTATTGTTCAATTATCGATAGTCTTCACTGGGGCGTATCGTCCCGTCCTTCTTCGTATCTATGTGAAGAAGGGCTGTTTGAGGGTCGACAAATTCCTTCATCCATCATACGTCGGAACTCTTCTTTGAAGGCCTGATATTTTGCAGATACTAATCGACGGGGCTTGCTGCAAACGGCTAGTCCACGTGTTTCTATGCAGTGTTCCACCGTGGTTGGTAGAAAGGAGGTCATAGGTTGTGGTGGTCGTGTGAGCTGAGGGTAGCCCCGCAAGATAGAGGTTGGCGTATTTGTTGTCGGGCGGGATGCTTGATATCACGGAGAGCGTAGCGACGTGTGTTCTTCCCGTGGCACGACGATCAGTAATACCATCGATCAGCTGGAGTTACTGAAGATCTACCAGTAGGTGATAATGAGCAGAGAAGTCGGCACCTAGGATTGTTTACTGAACTTCTGCCATTATGAAGTTCCACTTAAAGATTCGTTGCATGCCTAGGTCGGGGTTTCTGTTGAATTCTTTATACGTCAAAATGTATTGGCGGCGTAGAGTTGGTAGTCGGATGGTATAGCCTTTTTTGGGTGGGGGAAATACGGAGATAGCTGCTCCCGTATCTACCATGTAATGTTGCCGTGTGCGGACGTCTGTGACGAATAGGTGGCAAATGGTTAGGCCTGCCATGGGTACCGCTTTGACCATGGTGGCATCTACTTTCCCGCGGGTGGCGTAGTGTCGTCGGCCCACTTGCAGGGCCTGCGACACCGGTATGCATCCTTTCCGAATCTATCATGGTAGAAGCATTACCACTTATTGTTGAGTTCGGTGGTTGGTTTTGGCCGATATCGTTGAAAGGACCTACTTTCTGCTTGTCTGCTCATTGAATTGGTCAGCATGGTCACTTGTTGGGTGAGTTGTGCGATGGCTGTCTGGTAGTCTCAGGTAGAGTGTAGTGGGCTGGCCTTGGTAGTTGACGTCGACTGGACTGCATGGATTGCGGTGGTTGAACTTAAGTCTATGATTTTGTCCACTATTGTTGTCAGTCTCGACAATTTCTCTTTGTACTGCGATGCCAGTATGTTGCTGTCGAGGCACGTAGCCAGAGTGTTTGAATGACGCCCTCCGATGTCGTGGGTCATTTAAGTGTCTGCATCTGTCGGATAAGCTGTGACGGTTTTTGGTCCCCAAGGTCTGGTCCTCCAATAACCGGATCAGGCATCTGTCGTTGCTCTGGCTGTATGTTTCGATCAGACAAGCATTTAGATCTTCGTAGGGATTATCACGCGGAGAGTACGCTAGGTCTGTGACCTGTGTAAGTACCCTGAAAGGAAGCTGAGCATAAATATTCTTCAATTTGGCTGACGACGACGAGTTTCCGTTTGTCTAAAAAATGTTTACAGCCGGCAGGAACCATAGTATGGGGCGTTCTTCGTGAAACTCTAGCAGTTTGAACGCTCGGAAAATGGAGTGTACGCTTGTACAGCATGCTTCGTCGGACGGGGCCGGTAGGTCGGCCATAATAAAAATGGTTTCGTCTACCTTCTCGAGTTCACGTCGGGTTCGCCAGTTGTCGGGTCGTCACGAGGGGGGCCTAGTTTCCTTAGCCCTAGTTACGGAGTGAGAGTTGAATAGGTTATGACATGGACGATTGCTCGATGGCGGGTCTTACTACTGAGCTATCTGACTCCATATCAGATAGGTGTGTGCCCCGGACAGTGCACTATGTTCAGGAGAAGAGGCATAGGGTAGGTATTGTAGGTAGTTTATGTGGTCTTGGAATGACCATGTATTCACACTCGGTATCTGAGGGCAGGTGAAAACCGCCCGGATCCCAAAGGCGAGTGTGAACCGGAGAGAGGCAGACTGGATCTCTGGGGGAGACGCTACTAGGTAAAGTTAGTAGGGCCCCAGAGACCATCGTCCGCATGGAAGGGATCTCTTCCAAGGAGTTATTAGTTTTAGCGAGACAAAGGCAGAGAATCCTACTAGGAAGGTGTAGGAAGGATATAAGTCTATAGGTTTTCATAAATGAGAAGGCCAAAACTTGAAAAATCAGTGCAGTTGCAAGTACCAGTCCAGAGGCGAGCCATCGCTTGAACGAATTGTCGCCCAAAAGTAAGGGGTATATATAGCCCAAAGCAGCCAATCGCATTGCAGGCCTTGAAGAGGCTGTAAGGTTCTGGAACAGGACCCATCCCCTCCATGGGCTGAATTCTAGGAACCCCGGGCTACCTCTGAACTCGTCTGCAGCTGTCATTAATTGTTTACTATATTCACACCGACATGACTTTGTGGTTTGGTAATATTATTTAAATTTGGTTTACAACATATTATAACCAATTTACAATAGAGTAGAGGGTGATTTATGTTATGTAGTAAGCGGTCGCTGCAATAATTAACAATTCCTTTATTGGATATTGAAAAAGCACTTTTTCCTGTTAGTCAGTTTAATTTTGTATCGCGAGTTAGAATTTGATTTTGGGCGTCATAGATATGTTTGAATTCTTCAGGTTTAATTATGCTAGGATGCAATAATCCTCTTATACAAATACAATATTGAACTGAATCTTCTATATTTTCGACTTTTTTATTTATTAAAGCTAAAATAGTAAGGAGGTCGTAATGTTTTAATTTTTGGATTGACACGCCTAAAATACAGTTATTATCTTTTAATTGATCTTTATAGTGGTTCAAATATTTATGTCTTTTTTTGATACTTAATTGTTTTTTGTTAATTAATTGTTAAAACTTAATCTAGCATTTTTGTTGTGTTCAGTATGATATATATTTAGATATACCTTTTGTAAAACTGTGTTATACTTCTTATCTTCGGTGACCATAATTCCGGTGATTCATTGCTTTCCTAAAGCCATTGGAAAGTTTTCTCATATATCGTTTTTTTCTTAATTATGTGATCAATTTTATTTAGTAAAAGTTTTTGTATCTGAAGAACCTTGTATTCAGGCGCTGAGTTTCATTAAATAATAAGGTTAAATTTCTATAATATAAAAATGAATAATACTTAATAATTATGTATGTTTTGTTTACTGGAAGAGTCATTGCTCCGGGACCCGTCGATAGCGTTGTGACTAATGTCTGAAGCATCAGCAGCAACAAGATTTTCAAAATCTGGCGGCGAGCTTCCATACTCATCTGGAACGATTGAAAGGCGTCTTTCAATGTTTAGTTTGTCTTCTATGTCACCACTAACAGTTTTTCAAGCTCTTTTAGAAGCCTTTTTTGGTTAGATGAATAAAGTTTCTTTTCTCTTATAGGTCTTATTAAGTTTCTTTTTTGGATGAATCTTTTTCCTGGAATTTCCTTTTTTAATTAACAGTCGTTTATCTTTTATCCTACCTAGTTCGTAGGTTTACCTGCTTTAGAAGCTAAACGTTTTGTTTTGAATACTACAGTTCCTGAATAAATGCTGCTGCCGTCATCGCAATTTTCATTCGCCTTCTCAATATATTTTATTTTATTAGTTTTTTTTCTTAATGGCCCTCATGGGATAGTTTCAAATTGTTATAATATTTATTACCAAAGTGTTCCTTTATTAAAGTGTGTTCATTATATAAAGATTTTGATATACCTAACGTGATGTCATTTGGTGTCATCTTTTTTTTTTTTTTAGTTTTCAAACAATTTTATTAAGATAAAATTACAATCTGCCTTGGTGTCATCTTTAGTTAAACTTCCTATGTTCATTGAGTTGTATATGATTGTGGCGAATTGTATTTTACCATTGAAAGTTTTGCCTGCATAAGAAAGATTCAATGCTGTAATAATTTCTAGGATGGAAGAGTTTACTCTCTACTCAAGGTTCCTAACGAATTTGAGTTGTATGGGGTGGTCTTATGGTTCTCAATAATTAGATATTTCTAGATATCTTTAAAAAGTAAATCATATTCCCTTCCATTGTCGTTTATTATGACTTGAGGTTGTGGAAATACTTCTAGATAAGATGTTAATGCTTTCGTGGCGTCTACATGACTAATTGACAGCAAAATATGTAAAAGCACGTTTTGAAAATATATCAATAATAAGGTAAATATAATTTGTCTTTAAATTATTCATTTGTTTCATCATCCCCACGATGGTGAGTCTTGCTAATGTGAAAATGAGATCTTAACTCAATTTGTAGTTCCTTCTCTTCAATAGCTTTAATTATTTCGTAATATCTTTTGATCTTATTAGTATGAAATTTTGTTCTGAATAACCTACTTAATTTGGAAAATGTTTCTTGGTACATTTGAACTTCAGGCGTAATCTTTTAAAACTAGAACAATATATTTCATAAGCTATAAATATTAGCGATTCTTTTTCAAATCCTCGCAAATTTTCTTGTCAATCAGAAGATTTTTCGTAGTTTTTTTTTTTTATGGCGGTAGTTGAGGATTTTTTATCTGAAAGTATAATAGTCTAAGTGTTTTAGGTGGTCTGATACATTTTTAGGAAAAATTATTGTATCATACATATATATTAACATTAGGAGTGTCGGAAAATATAATCTTCATGGCCCATTGAAATGTTGCACAAGCCAAAGGGCATTCTTGAAAATTCAGAATGTCTTTGGTTAGTAAAGAATGATGTTTTAGGTTTCGAATCTTCGTCTAGCTTTATTTGATGGAATTCTGAACATAAGTCCATATGTTCATAGTGAATATAATTTCCCTTCTCAATACGCGGGCGTACCCAAATTAAACTAAAGTGATGTTGTATATGTCGGAGTTTTTGTAGGGCCAGGTTTCACCGGAAGGATGGTGTAAAACAGAAACTTTTTCACCAGTCAGTATGCCAAGGTCCGTCACTGGAGAAGGTTTCGTTCTGCTTGTGTTAATTGATTTGTGAAAGTTGTTTTGGGCGCTGGTCGTTTTTGTGACGGCAAATTCTCGTGAACAGCGCGCGGCTGTGATGTTTTCCTTCCTGCTCAGGAAAACTGGCACAGAAACTCTTGAAATGTTAAAAGTGGCCTACAAGGATGATGCTATGAAAAAACTCAAGTGTTTCAGTGGTTTTAAAAATGGGGAAATATCAATTAATGATCAACCTCTCGCTGTACGTACTTCGACGGTCCGACGAAAACGTCAAAAAAATTCGCAAAATCGTCCTGGAAGATTGACGACGGTTCATCGAAGAAGTTGTGGAGAAATCTGGAGTGACTTAGAGTTCAGTACAGCGGATTTTAAGTGAAGATTTGGGGATGGTGGTTGCAAAACTTGTTCCTCGACTACTAAACTGCACATAAAAAACAAGGTCGCTTGGAAGGATGCTCTGCTTTTAAGGAAGAGTCCCGAAATGACCCATTTTTTTTTCCGAAGTCATCAGGTGACGAATCATGGTGCTATGGATACGATCCAAAAACTAAGCAACAATCAAGCCAATGGAAGACTCCAAATTCGCCTCGGCCCAAAAAAAGCTCGTCAGGTGAGATGAAACATTAAGACGATGCTCATTTGTTTCTTTCAATGTGAGAGGAGTCGTCCGTTCAGAGTTAGTTCACCCAGGCCCGAGAGTTAACCAGGCTTTTTACCTGGAAGTTTTGAGAAGATTATACAACAGTTTGCGGAGGAAAACACCTGATTTGTGGGAATAGGGTGACTGGTTTTTTCACCATATCAATCCCCCCGCTCAGACAGGCCTCTGTGGGTCAATTTTTGGCCAAAAATAGTATGACCACTGTGCCACATCCTCCCTATTCACCCGATCTAGCCCCTGCGACTTATTTTTATTCCTCCTATTTTCTTATTATTTGACTGAAAAGGAAAGGGTTTTGCGGACGTTGAAGAAGCAACGTACACAGTAAAGTACGTTGAAGACAGTCACAAAAGAGGAATAGAAAAAATGTTTCGAACAGTTTAATAAAAGATTGGACAAGTGTATTGACTCCAATGGAGAGTACTTTGAAGGAGATTAAAGGTTTTTTTTCTGTAAAAAGATATAAATAAATCAAATTGTACAAAAATAGTTCGGTTTCTTTTGGGTACGCCCTCGTAAATATTCGATGTTAGGATGAGGATATTTATCTAGAATAGTCTGTTGAAAAAGTTTTCTATAATTGATCACCATTCTGATCTTCTTTTTCCCAGACACGTCCATTTTCTTGTGTACAACCCATATTGGCGATATGGTTGAAGGGAAAAACCAGATAGGATCATGGGGGTTGGCTTGGGTTTTGAATTAATCATCCAGTATTTTCTAAACTTTGAATTGTATCCTATACTCCTATAATCTTAAGATAATTTAATACAGTATTGATCTTTAGTTATTATATTCTCAAAAATCTTTTAGGATTAGAATATGTTCTAATCTCAAAATTAGATTCTATTATTTTTAACAAATTCATTTTCAACTCGACCAATTAATAAACCGCCACTTACGTAAACAACTAATAATACACTTCTCTCATCTCAACTTTCGAAGACCATTTTGGGGCTTGAGAACTTGAGGAGAGAGTACTTGGCTCTTGAGGATTTCTCTAAAACCTTTGTTCCATCTGTTAGATGCCTGCGTAAGACCACATAATGATTTTTTCCGGGAACGTTACATTCTTTAGGGACTTCCATGGATATTAATTATTATATTTCTCAATAAAAGAAAGTTGCATTTATGTCAAAATCCGTAATGTGGTAATTCTTCGTTCCAGCTAATGCAAAGAGTGATCTGATGGAAGTGCTCTTGTTGTTGGAAGTGATCTTGCTATAGGACTGTCGTTGTCCTCAAAATGAATCTAGGTCCCCTCTTTTATATTTTCGAGTGATCCAAATTTATGGGTCAATATATAAGCGTGTTTGATATATAAGAAGGTAGTTTTGAACATTCCATGCACGTATTAATATTATATTTTATGAGCGAAGGACAGCTATACGCAATGGAAGTGAAAGGGTTGTGGATAGACGTTGGCCAGCCACAAGACTTCCCCACAGGTACTGTAAATCATCTCTTATCTCCAGATTGAGGGCGGAGCAGAAAGCATGCCTCACTTCTCTATCAATGACTAAGTACCTGTACTAAGCAGTTTAAAATTTTCTTAGAAGAAGCAAGTCAAATATAGAATCCAATAAAATAATCTGAGTATCAGCTAACTCGTGTTTTCTAATTGTTCGGCCTAAACAACCTTCGCGTTTTAAAGGTTGAATTTCAGACTTTGATTGTGAAATTTCTTCATGTTTCAGAACATATTCATGTCTGGAAGAGATATTTTCATCATCTCATATCTTAAAATTGTCAATTCGAAACAGTTTTTTGCCGGTTTCCAAACTTCAATGCCGAAGAGAATTTTTTTTAACTTTATCGAGTAATGCTTTTAATTTCACGAATTCTTCTTTCTATAAGAAAAGCTTGAGTAATATTATGAATATTAAATTAGACTTCAAAACTTAAATGGTATATTTTTCAGTTATCAAATTTTCTAGTTCCTTTTTTTCTCCTTTTCTTCCAATTGATTGCTCTCGTTTTCCCAGTGTATAATGTAGTTGATGATGTTTTTAGTTTTACCAGTTCCATTTTCAACTTTTTGAAATTGCGTAATTTTAGCTGTTTTTCTGCAGAGCAGCATTTACCTTAAATTTTAATTTAAGAATTTTAGCTTTTAAATTTGTCATATCATTGTTTACTATCAAATTCTTCAGTTTCTTAGCTCTTTAAAATATAAGCTTCTTTTTTAATATAGTTACATTTCTTCAAATATTTCATTAATCCATCTTTATTGGGAGTTAACCAAATAGGGATTTTGGTTTGCTCAAGAGGCCTCAGTAATCTTTCCTTGCCGGGAAGCCGAAAAGGTGCTTGGATTGTATTACTCTTGGTTTTATTAAAAATATTTTACTATTAATGTTAAAAAATTGTTTATTATTATTATTATTTCACTCTCGATTGCGTGCTTACTCATATCATTTATCAGAGCATCAGCTTTTCCTTCTGATTGATCTTTTAATTCACTTCTTGTCGGAGTTCTAAAAATAAATTCTTCAGACTTGGTTTTAATTATTTAACTATATTTACCTATTAATTTGGTTAATTGTTCCATAGTTATTGCGCATGCGCTACTTTGTACAACATCTCTCTGTTTCGCTCGTCATTCAAACACTATATACTACCGTCTATAGACCATAGTTCAGTTACAAAATTGTTCCAGCAGGCAACTTGAGGGAGCTGGCCACGAGGGAGCCCTCAAGAGTGAGTAAATTGCTTATTATATTTAGAGTGAAGTGTAATAAGTGATATCGGATTGAGTAGTCGGCCATATTGGAACGCCTTACCAGACGTTCACCGATCGTTCACTAACGATAGTTCTCTGAGCCATTCGGTCTAGTGGCTCAGAGCCAAGACCCGTGACTCGCCACTGGGAGTTGTGAGCTTGAATCCCACCGGCGCTACGTACTTCTTTTCTACTAATAAAAAAACCGTTGTTATGATAAAATGAGATTTTATCAACAACTAATGTCTCTAAATAAGAAAAAAAGATCTAGGTCACTAGATCCAACTCCAACACCGTCGCCTGTAAAGCGAAAACCAAGAAGGTCGAATAGAAACGTACAAATGACCTCCTCTGCAGCTAGTTCCATGGAGGAGATACCTCCACAGGCCAGCACATCCAAAAAAGACACGGCCTTAGAGTCGCCTTTTTTCACGCCAAACACCTTTGAGGCTTTGAAAAATATCCCTACAGAAGAAATGTAAGTCAACAAAACTCCAACACAGCCCAAACCGCCTGCTCTTTTTGTACGCAACATTAGCAACTTCAAATTACTATGCTCACAAATGAGCAAAATTGTAGGTACCGGAAAATATACGTGCCTCAATCGCTCTCGGGATACGAAAATTTCCCCAGACACTCCCGATACTTATCGAGCGATTGTTAAATATTTAGATGAAACCAATGCAGACTACCACACCTACCAATTAAAGCAGGAACGATCACTCCGAGTGGTGATCAGAAATTTGCACCCGACCACACCAGCTGACGAAATAGAAGAACTCTCAGCTCTCGGATACAAAGTTCGCCAAATAACAAACGTGTTGAGCGAGGATAGGCAACAGGATGAAACAATAAAAACGGCATTACCACTGTTCTTTGTTGATCTCGAGAGGACACCTGGAGTCGAGAAGATATACGACCTTACAAACCTGTACTACACTAGGGTACAGGTAGAATACGGTTTTTCAACCTGTACCCTAGTATCCCAATCACGATATCGTCCAGTGCCATAACTGTCAGGCGTATGGGCATACAAAATCTTACTGCCACCACCCTCCCAGGTGTGTTAAGTGCAGTAGGCAGCACAAACCCGAATTGCAAAAAGCCCCTTAAATGCCTGCGGCGTGCTTTGCCAGCAAGGACATCCGGCCAACTACAAGGGCTGCGAGGCATATAGAACGCTGAAGTCCAGGACAGAACAACGTCGTCAGCCAGAGAGAAAAAACTTGCAGCAAGAAGCGGCCCAGCCAGAAATTTGAGTCCTTTTGTATCTTTTGCCGATGCCGTTTGCAAAAGAGAGCAGTCACAGGCACCGCCCACTCTCTGTCCGCAAGATCACCTTTCCCAGCATTCCATTCATCCCGTTAACCCTCAAGCTCAATCCCATCTTCAACCACACATCTCGCACGTTCCTCCACCTTCAAGTTCTTCGGATCTTACTAGCCTATTAACCTCATTCCTTACAGAGTTCAGAACCCTAATTACCCCTCTCATTTCCCTTCTTACAAATCTTGTCTCCTACCTTATCCCCGTTAAACAAAATCCATAAGTGGATCCTTCCAACTCCTTATCCATTCTTCTTTGGAATGCGAATGGTGTTCGCACCCACACTAACGAACTGACAGCACTACTCCACGACAAAAACATCGACGTAGCTCTCATTACTGATACAAGACTAACGAGTAAACGACCATTTACTGTTCGACAGTACAAGACTTATCGAACTGATCACCCAGATGGAACAGCTCATGCAGGTACCGCTGTCATTGTCCATAACTCCATATCCCACCACATAGTTCCTCTGGTAGCACATGATTTCCTTCAATCCACTGCAGTGTCAATCACCACCTTCACTTCTCCCCTTACACTAGCATCAGTGTACTGCCCTCCCAATAAATCCATTTCCGACTCCCAATTCATCTCCTTTCTAGACTCCATCAGACATCGTTTCCTTGTGGGTGGGGACTTTAATGCGAAGCACCAACACTGGGGGTCAAGATCCACTGATACACGAGGACGTGCTTTGCTGTCTGCGCTCACACGGAAACATTGCTCCACTATCACGCCTGACACAGCCACCTATTGGCCATCTGATCTCAACCGAAATCCTGATCTCCTTGACTTCTTTTTTTACAATAGTTTAGGAACACTTAACTATTCACTCACGCGCCTCGATGACCTCTCCTCTGATCATAGTCCTTTATATTAACCATTTCCCTAAGACCAATTCACAAACTGCCTCCTCCTTCATTTATTAGGGGCCCAGTTGACTGGGACCACTTCCGCCAGCTTCTTACAGAGTCCGTAAACCTCAAATATTCCATGAAAACATCCCAAGACCTAGACGATGCAGTGCATTCTTTCACTACTCTGGTCCAGAGGTCGGCATGGGAGGCATCGTCACCCCATAATCCATAATCATAATCGTTTACCTCAGCATCTCAAAGACCTAATCCAATCCAAACGTCGCTCCAGAACAGTGTGGCAAAGATCCCGGCATCCTGCTGATCGCCGCTCTTACAATCAGTACTGCCGATTTATAAAGCTGCGATTGGCATCCTTCCGTTCCGATTCTTTCAATTCCTACCTCTCCTCTCTGTCTACCAGGGATAACTCCTTGTGGAATGTAACCAAAAAAATCCTAAATATCAACCTGTTTCACATCCACTCCGTCGTGATGATGGGTCCTGGGCGGCTTCGGATGGGGATAGGTCGGAGGAATTTGCTCTGCATCTTACCCATACTTTCACTCCTATAGTCCTACCTTTCAAACCGCTTCTTTCAAGTCCGCTGTGGTTTAGAATACTCTAACTACTATCCCATAAGTGCCATAAGTTCCACAGGGCAGTGTCCTGGGCCCCATCCTCTATAACCTATACACCGCTGATGTCCCCTCTACTCCCAATTCCTTCTTGGCCACATTTGCAAATGACACTGCAGTCTTGTCATCCCACCCAGACCCCGACATAGCATCCCATAACCTTCAAAAACACCTTGACGAGATCGAGTATTGGTGCAATCAATGGCGGATCAAAGTTAATGAAGCAAAATGCTCCCACATTACCTTCACCCTTTGTCGCAAGTCTTGTCCACTAGTTAATTTTAATTCTATTCCTCTCCCTGTATCCGAGACAGTACGGTATTTAGGCTTCCATCTTGACAAACGACTGACCTGGAACCCACATACGAGACTAAAAAGACAAGAGCTAAACAGACGCTTTGGACAACTGTACAGACTACTTCAAAGGACATCCCATCTCTCAATAGAAAAGAAACTACTAATCTACAAAGTTATACTTAAACCAATCTGGACATACGGAATAGAGCTATGGGGGACAGCAAAAAAGTCGACATCAAGCGTATCCAATCCTTTCAATCAAAAGTCCTAAGAACAATGGTAAATGCCCCTTATTATGTCAGCAACAAAACCCTTCATAACGACCTTAACATACCCTACATTCTAGAACTCATCCCTACCAACTTTATGAAATTCCACAGTAGCCTTTCCAACCACCCTAATCCTGTAGCACAGTCATTGCACTGCGCCACTCATCTCTATAATCCTCCTCGGAGACTGAAACGGCAGTGGCCTCGTGACCTGCTATAAACGCGTGACAGTGGGAGTCCTGGCAATGGCCAGTTTCTTCAATCATGTCCTGAGCGTCTGTGGCTCTTACGCTCTTGGTCAGCCTCCACTGGCTAGTATCCGGGGACGCGGCTGACGGAGGAGCGTGGGGGACTTCCCAAGACTCCGCTTTCTCTTCGCGGTGGATTTGGGGGGTCTCTGGGATGTCTGTAAATATTGTATGAATGAGCGAGTGAATGATGAACTGTAAATATGGTATGAATGAGAGCATTTATCTTAATTACTTATTGCCTTATAAAAGGCAGATTGTAATTATAGCACAATAAAGGAATTTAACTAACTAAAATTGTTCCATAGTTTCATTTTTTATATGCTCATGTCTTATTAATTTATTTATTATTTCCATATTATGGTTCTTCTAGCTATGATTTCTAAGTTCTTCTAGCTTCTAATTCTCCGATTGCATCTTCTGTTATTGTATCATTTCGTCATTTCCGGAGGTACCTCCTCACTCCTCTGTGATTCCTCGTGTTGGTCGCTACAATATTACTCTGTAGACTCCATTTTTATCATTAGTGGCAGCAGAGGATTGATCGACATACCAAAAATAGCTTGCTTCTTTCTGTTGTAGTCTCAGAGTTCCATTTCCGGTCAGCTGAATGCCCGCACCGTACCTGTTTCACCTCTCATTAATGGAACGTTAATCTGGCATGCCCTGTCCGTGCATTCTATGTTTGAGGGTCAGCCATTTATCTGGCACACATTTTCCTGAAATCCTTTGGTCTTTCCACCATAGCCTTATAAATTGGAGCAGTGTGATCTTACATTGATTTTTACAGTTTGCCCCAGTTCTAAAAGTGTTTTAACATTCCAAAATCTGAATGTAAAGTCTATGAGTCCATTTCACCAAATCTGTTGCTGTGTTCCACACTTCCAGAATGTCTGGCGAGTCCAATCAACGTTCACGAGCCCATAGGAAACGCGCGTTTCTCTGTTGTCTTGTAAAAAAAAAACCTCCTCGCAGGTCTTCTTGCCCTTAAACCGACTTCATAGAGGTGGTTTCTAACTGTTGAAGTTGAAATGCGGATCCCTGTTGCGTCTTCAAAAGTGATTCCTATAAACTGCAAAAAAAAAGGTTGCGGTTTATAATTATGAGTTGTTACTTTTGAGGCGCTGTTGCGAACAGTTTGGCCTGTCTACACCTGATGCTGCTGGAACTTTGTTCGTCCACATTTACCATTCCAATATAGAGGGGATGTGGCTTTTGATAGACCAGTTGCAGGCTCGGGAACGACATACGATGAGTATGCTCCCATCTTGTCCAATTCCTCCGCTTTCTCATTATTTATTTCAGTATCTAAAGGTGGGCCTATTTCCTTGATGCAAGGTCAGTTAACCAACTCATGCCTTTTTCTTGCTAGCGGCGATGTTGGTTTAATAGAAACTAGTGTCATGATCGCTCATTTAATGAGTATATATTTATGCAGCTGGCTGCCACCACCTGTGTTTGATGGTGTAAAGCAGCAGTGATGCTTTTATATACCTACACCAGTAACACAGTCACATATTCCATAGCGGTTGAAATACACAATCACTGGTGTTGGAGAAGTAACCACCCATGAATATCTTAGGGATTCCTTAAATGATCCATCTGTGAACCACACAAGTTTATATCTCACTCTCCCAGCCACTACTCGGTTGTGGGAAAGACCAGTTTAGGTACTTAGGTTGGCTGAGATGGGGTAAGTCTCATAGTGGGTGCCTTATATTGCAGGGTAAGTAAATCCAACTGATGACACCCAACGGAGACCTACTGTGTGCCCTTTGTCGTCTCTGTCCATTAGCTGCTAACCACATAATGGCCGCCATCTCCACCTTCTCTATCCAGATCAGGAGAGGAGCCTCTAAAGCTTTTGTTTGGGTTGTTCTCATTGCCCCAGTTATACCTAGAAAAACCAATCTTTGTATGGTTGTTAACTTGGCAAGTGGTATTTTTGATATAACAGGGTCACCACACTATGATAGTATACATTACGGGACCTAATTATGTCTTTACAGATACAAAGTAATATTAATGGCTTGGTCACAAGCTACGCCTTTTTTATTTAGCTTGGTCATGTGAGGGTGCCAATTTAGTTTGCTTACAGTATGCCTCCCAAATATTGTTAATAATAAACCAGTTGTCTTAGGAGTAGATGTACATTGAAAAGTCTTAGGGAAGAATATACGTCCCTTTTTATTGGTGAAGAGAATTAGTTATTTTCAGACCACCCTCTATACAACACACTTCTTGCATACACTTACCCACTTTGTGTAGAAATGGAGCAGTGACCATTACCAACCCATCGTCTGCATAGGCTTGAGCGTAAAGAGCTTTGTTTTGTCTGTCAAGTAGCTTATCTATGACCACATCCCAGAGCAGTGGTGAAAGGAGACTTCCTTGTGGCCAGCATACGTATGTTCACCTCCCCCTCCAATTGAGATCTCAATTTTTATGTAATTAAACACGGTGTCAATATAAGCCTAACGCAATACTGAGTTAGAGGGTTTGCCAACAGGCCTACACCCTCTCTTAGCATGCTAGGGGTGAGCTTTCTTTTCTGGTGTTTTGAGTTCCCCTATAGTGTATGTGGCTGCCGGTATGATTACTTCTCTTTTTACCCCTTCCGGGTTTTCTACTGTGATTTTAGAACTCTGGCTAAGCCATGTATGGTTAACCTGCATTTCGGAGAAATGTACTTCCATCGGATGGTCAATGGTTACCAGACTCCATTTGACTTCCTGAGTTAGTCTATATCTATTCGTATAGTGTCACTAAGGACCCTGATCAGTGTTGCTGATTCAGTTAGGTTTTCTTTCCACAGTATTTCTACCAGCTCTTTTTCTTGCTATGTCAGACTTCCTCCTTTAATGCCTTCAATATAGTTTTATAGGTGCCCGAGTCTGCCAGACAATTAGTAAAGTATGCTTTGTTGAAGGCTCGGTGTGTCGAGCGTCTGAGTAAGGTGAGGTGTGTGTTCTACCCCTTTCCTAGCATGTTTCTAAGGAGCAGGGATGAGGGGGCAAGAAGTCTCAAAGAAGTTTGCCACGAGTTCTGTCAAAAGAGCTTACTCTGGGTTCCAGAACTTCCATTTTGATTCTCCCTATTGAGTGGCTGAGAAGTGGATTTCTGTAACTTGTTTCAGAGGGTGATCTGTCCTTCCATTCTGTGATCAGAAGAGATAACTGATCTGGACACTCACCATCTACAAATGGAATCAGCAATATTCCTGGAGGCCATAATAATATTCAGGACTTCTCTTCTGTCCCTATATTCAAGGTGGCCTTTAATCCTTTATTTATCATTTGTAAATTGAAAGAATGTATTCCTGGAGGATTTCACCTCTAGTGTAAATATCTGTGCTTCCCCATACAGTGATACCCCCATCACACCAACTCCCGACATGATTAAGATGCCTGTCTGTCTTGCATTGTCAATAGCTTTGGCTATTTCTTGTGTAACAAGAACTGGAAGGTAGGGAGAACCAATAGGCGATAGTTGGGCACTATCTATATCCCGATAGAAAACTATCAAAAGGATTGATAGTTTATAATTCCCATTTCGTAGAGAAAGACATTGTTACTAGGAAATTAGAGATAAGTAGAAAAATATGACTTGTATTAGAAGATAGCAGGTACTTAGTAATAATTATTATTTAACTTTGTATAGAAAAATAACTATTTACTTACTCTTTTCTTTTAGCCATATGTTAGCTGACAAAAAAACAAGCATTTTTTACTTTCTTGGGCTCAGATTACTTTGTTGCTGAGTAATGATTTTTCTTGCACTGGAGTATGGACACACGTGCTAACAGCAATGAAGACCCAGATCTCAACAGTTGATCATGGAGCTTTGATCTGTAGGCACTCGTTTTCAATTTACTACTGCACAACGTACAAATAGCATTTAAATACCCACTAATTACTACCCCTTGTGAGAAAAATCTATACATCTGATTTGAGAAGCATGGTTTTTTTAAAGGAGTGTGTTTGACTTGTGACACTCACCATCTACAAATGGAATCAGCAATATTCCTGGAGGCCATAATAATATTCAGGACTTCTCTTCTGTCCCTATATAGAAGGTGGCCTTTAATCCTTTATTTATCATTTGTAAATTGAAAGAATGTATTCCTGAAGGATTTCACCTCTGGTGTAAATATAAGTTAAGGTTCGGACGTCGTAGGCAGCCAGCCTAATCCTTAAGTCATCGGGATGTAAACATCCCGAATGTATTTAGAGAGGCTTTAAAAGGCTCAAATATAAACAGTCTTGTGACAACTCTCGTTCAGTAACTACATTCAACCTCTTTCCTTTTTCTTCTCGTTTTTCGTTGACGATCGTTAACTTATATATACTCCTTTATTGTGCTATAATTACAATCTGCCTTTTATAAGGCAATAAGTAATAAGATAAATGCTCTCATTCATACCATATTTACAGTTCATCATTCACACAATATTTACAGACAGCCTAGAGACCTCCCAAATCAACATGCGAAGAGAAAGCGGAGTCTTGGGAAGTCCCCCACGCTCCTCCGTCAGCCGCGTCACCGGATGCGCTAGCGAGTGGAGGCTGACCAAGAGCGCGAGAGCCACAGCAGCTCAGGACATGATTGGAGAAACTGGCAATTGCCAGGACTCCCACTGTCACGCGCTTATAGCAGGTCACGAGGCCACTGCCGTTTCAGTCTCCGAGGAGGTTTATAGGGATGAGTGGCGCAGTGCAATGACTGTGCTACAGGATTAGGGTGGTTGGAAAGGCTGCTGTGGAATTTCATAAACTTGGAAGGGATGAGTTCTAGAATGTAGGGTATATTAAGATCGTTATGAAGGGTTTTGTTGCTGACATAATAAGGGGCATTTACTATTGTTCTCAGGACTTTTGATTGAAAGGATTGGATACGCTTGATGTTCGACTTTTTTGCTGTCCCCCATAGCTCTATTCCGTATGTCCAGATTGGTTGAAGTATAACTTTGTAGATTAGTAGTTTCTTTTCTATTGAGAGATGGGATGTCCTTTGAAGTAGTCTGTACAGTTGTCCAAAGCGTCTGTTTAGTTCTTGTCTTTTTAGTCTCGTATGTGGGTTCCAGGTCAGTCGTTTGTCAAGATGGAAGCCTAAGTACCGTAATGTCTCGGATACAGGGAGAGGAATAGAATTAAAATAAACTATACATCTGATTTGAGAAGCATGGTTTTTTTTAAAGGAGTGTGTTTGAATGAAATGCACAACGAACTATGAAAATAGTAATCTTTCTTATCAGTATGGTTCAATTACAAGAATGAATTGCGTACCTGAAAAGACTTTTGTTCAACAGTCCAAGGAATCAAACCACCGTGAAAAGAGAACTATTGATTGTTTGAGCAGCTATCGGCTATCGGTCCCCCCTTCTGAAAGGGTACCCGAAGACATTTACAATGAAACTACTATAAGTTTGACCTTTGTACCACTTACCTTGTATTACAAGAAAGTTGTTATGACGTACTTGGTAAGTTAGTTGATGTTACGTAACTGAGGAATGGTAGTTCTACTATCATCTGGATCTTCAGACGCCAAAATTCCTGCTCTTGGAGTTTCAGCTCTTTTGGGGAAGTAAATAATTTTGCTTCCCAGGCTGCTGAACCCTCTTATCATATTCTTGAAAACATAGAGCTCTTATATTTGTGTAAGGGATTCCTTCTTTTCCACTAGAAAATTTTCTAGGCCGGCTACAGCTAATTTATTGTGAAAATAAATTTATTTGGATTACCTGTATCATCAAAATGGGGGATTATCCATGGGGAGGGCTACTGCCCCGTTTCCTCCTCCACATCCTCTGAGGAGGTGAGCAGCATTTTCTCCAACCCCGCACCTGTGGGGTTGTACTGGCCTTTTACCAGCATAAGGCCTTGTTCAGAGGTTTGGGTTATGAACCCAAGTGAGGGTGGAACATTAATATTTACTCATTTATTTTACTTATCCATATTTGAAAGATAGTTTCGTTATTAGTGTTAATTGTTTTGTTGTGTGGTGTAGGTTAGTTTGTAACCCCCCCCCCCACAAGCTACAGGCTCCTTTCCAGACGTCACATAGCACTTAAACATACCACTGGTGGGGCAGTCCCCTCAATGCTGGCTAGGCTAAGGTGGGTATTATCCAACTTCCTAGGTGTGCCACAACCAGTTTTCACCCTATACCCTTGCCGGATCAGCCCTATTGTGGTTTCTATCAGACCAGTCAAGAGGAGCTGGGCCAGAGTCATTAGTCTCTGTGCAGAGAAGTGTGTGTGTTGGGTGAGGTGGTGAGCTGAGCTCCTGGACATGCTACTGATTAGCGCACACCTCGACTGCTCACAAGGGGTGTTCCTCTTTGTCTGACCTCTCTTCCATGGTCTATCCAGCTAGGGTCACCCTGCTAAGAACTATGTTCCCTCTGGCTTAGACATTATGGAGATACCGTAAAGGAGCTAACTCACTAAGTGCGTTGTTGTGCCACTGAATAATTAATTGCCTAACAAAATGCTTTATATATATATTATGCTTCGTGGTATGGCAATGTTAGGCCTAATACCACGTAGCCCCATGTAAACAAAGGCTGTAAATAGAGATAGAGGCTTAGAAGCGGAATAAAGACAGTTTAAACCTAGCCGTTGTTCAGATATCATTGCCCTTTACTCTCGTTTTCTGTGTTTTAATCGTCTAAAGCCGATAGACGATAACTGGTGCCGAAACCCGGGACTACGAACGTTCAGTTAAACGACGGTGCGGGTCTGTTTTTTTTAGTTGCTGTTTTTTACTGTTTTTTTTTTTTTATATAACCGAGTAAAATGGTGGATTTACGGCGGGCAGCCTTCGAAGTTCCACTGTTGCCAAAGGAAACATTGGCGGAAGCTCATGCAAACTCCCTGGCTTGGATGAAAGTGCGGGCGGCGACGTCGCAAGACCTGAGAAAGCCAATCTCGGACTTAGAGAAATTTTCAGGAGAACTCGGTGAGTTAAGCCATTTTATCAAAGGCGGTGATGGATTTATGGAGAGAGTGGAAGCTAAGTTGAATGAAGGTCTACTCGATCCCGGCGACGCGAAGAAAAGGACGGTGGCTGAAGGGAAGAGGACAAGCCAAGGAAGAGAGGACAGACGATGTCATGAGGGAATAACCGGGTGTGACCTCATAGGAAGAGTAGCACGAGTGATGTACAGGGAGGGAACGTGGTCTATTAGGCTGGGGAAGAAATCATACCGATGCATGGAATTTCCATACCATTAGGGATGGTAATGCGAGAATCGGGAGAAAGACTGGAGAGAGTCGATTAGGAGAGACTATGAGCATATATTCTTCAAGGAAGGGGACAAACTAGGAGTAACGGGGGAGACAGTGCATGAAATTCCGCTGAAACAGGAGCGCGTGATATATGTGAAAGAGAGGAGGTACCCGCAGGCGCTGAGGCAACACATCAGGGAGGAGATCGAAGCATTAAATAGACAGGGTATCGGGGTGTATATAGGTGTACTAGCACGTCACCGTATAATAGTGGGCAGTAAAGAATAAAGGGACACGGGGCGAGGAGAAATATCGAGTGGTCATAGACTACAGAAAGTTGAATGAAAATACCCCATCACCCGCTTTGAGGATATCCTAGATAGATTAGGTGGGGCGATGATATTCAGCACTTTGGACCTAAAGGCGGGTTGCCACCAGATCCGAATGCATCGACGGGACCAACATAAGACCGCATTCACATGCGGTGAACGAGGGCATTATGAGTTCAAAAGAATGCCATTTTGATTAAAGAACGCGCCGATTATGTTCCAGCGGCTAATGGACGAGTTTTTGCGGGGTTTAAAGGAGTTCTTCTGCCAGGTCTATATGTACGACTTACTGGTTTTCAGCCATAATCATGCCGAACACTTACGCACCGTGTTCAACCGCATTCGGCAATTCGGGCTGAAACTGTCTGTGGAAAAGTCGCTCTTAAGACAGGAGCAAGTAAATTTTTTAGGCCATACAATCTCCGCAGTAAAGTCCAGGTGATCCAGCGGATGACCGTTCCGAAAGATGTAATGGGAATTCGAGGACTACTCGGGCCCTTAAATTACTATCGGCGGTTTGTCCCAGAAATGACGGAGTACCTAGTGCCCATCAATAACCTCCTCAAGAAAGGACGGCATATAGTAATCACACCAGTAATGGAGCACAATCTACGGCGATGCATGAAGTGGCTACAGGAGGAACCGGTATTAGCCTTTCCAGATTTTTCCCTACAATTCACGATCACCACCAATGCCAGTGAGTACGCACTGGGAGCGGTACTCTCGCAGGACCGCGATGGAGGGGAAAAACCGATAACGTACGCTAGCAGGCGTCTCACTGATCCTTAGAGCCGGTACAGCGCGCTCGAAAGAGAACTTTTGGGAATTGTGTGGGCAATCGAACACTTCCGGCCCAATTGTTTTTGTTTAGCAGGCGGTTCAAAATCCAGACGGATCAACGACCCCTGCAATGGGTAGGAACAATGAAGGAGTCATCCGCACGAATTACCCGCTGGAAAGAGTTTCTCAGCCAATACAATATGGACATTGGATATAAACCAGGGCGGGAAAACGTGGTTGCAGATTGGCTATCAAGGGCGATTGTCATGAATGCGATCGAGGAGGATGTTGCAGGATCATCGCGAGACATCCGGCAATTCGACCAGGAATGGTGAGCGGAACTGCTCGAGGGGACGAATGCAGAGGACGATAGCTCAGCGGAATACCGGCCCTCCGACACAGAAGATGTGGAGGACATAATCAACGACAAGCGACGCCAGATCATTTGGCTAACTAAGACTTCCGGGCTGTTGAAGACTGAACACACCAAATATGGGCGATGCGATATCGTAACGATTTGGTCACCACCGGGGATTAATAAAGACAAGATTTTCCGGGCCCTTAAGGACGCATCTACCCCAGGGAAGACGATTCACCTATATGTGGGCAATGCGACGATATGGGATCGCATTAAACGATTATGGAGGACGGAACGATTAGGGATCGATCGAACATTCGTCCACTGTACCTTGAAGGTGGAAACGGTCAAAGATCATTTCCCTTTACTCTCGTTCTCGTATATATATATATATATATATAGAGATATATATATATACACGTATATATACAGAGAGATATGTATATATATACATATACATATGTTAAAGTCAGAGGTAGCTCTGTATTGTAAACTAATGTGATCATGGGACGTAAACATCCCATGATCCCGAATATGTCGGATTGCAAAGAGAAATAAAGACAGTCTATTTCGATAGCTGAAGTTAGTCTTACGTTCCCGTTTTCCTTCTCTTTATCACATTCTACCCGGTGGTGAGTAACTGGTGCCGAAACCCGGACACCTATCGTTTTTTTTCTCTCTCATTTCGTCTCTCGTTTTTTTTCTCTCCTTTTTTTTTTGTCCTCTTATTTTACGGGAATGCCGAAGGGAGTACTTAGACCAGGGGTGCTCAACGCAGCAGCGGATATACCACAGCTCCCCCAAACAACTATGGCAGCCGCTCATGCCAATACTATGGCCTGGATGAAAATTCAGGCAATTACGGCTCAAGATGTGAGAAAATCGATCTCCTCGATCTGGCAAAGGAAACAGGATGAAAAGAGGGAATTCCTAGAGAACGCACGTTCCTAGAATGTGCCCAGGAGATGGTGGACACTAGTGCCAGAGAAGAGGAAGTTACAGGCTATGAAGAAGAGGGTATCTTACAGAAGGCCCAAAACCACACCGGTCGCCTGGAGGAGAAAGGAGACAGGGTACGGCAGGAAGAGAGGCAACGGCGGTGGGAGACAGGAACCGAGCAATTGCAGGCCGTCCCAGGAGACGCGAGGAAAGAAAACGCTACGAGTGCGGGAAAATAGGACACTTGGCAGCACAGTGCCCACGCACTAGGTGTTTCGAGTGTGGCACGGAGGGGCACGTAGCCAAGCAGTGCCCGTATATGAGCCGTCGACAGTTAAATCTTGATAAGACCAGAAGGAGTTTTTAAAAAGATTTATTTGAACTTTACAAACATACAACTACAATTAATAATAAATGTCAGAGTGACGGGCCTAGTAACAGTACAGAAGGAAGTGGACGTGAGAGGATAAGAGGAATGATATATAGGAGCTGAGACTTGATAAGGATAGCTGACGAAGTGTTGATCTTGCAGGTGTTGCAGCTGGCAGATGGCCTCTCTATCTCCTCCGTTGTTTAAGATTCTTAGTCCTCTAAGAATACTAAGAAATGAGATTAATAGCGGCAGGTGCATGAGGGCTGTTATCTTGTTGAAGGATTCTGAGAACGTTTGGATGATCTGGCTGATATATTACTGTTGGTGTAGGGTTTCGTAAGGAATTGGTAGTTTTACATTTTTTAAGGTAGTAGAGGATTACAATTATAATAGCGGCCCCTATAATTAAATAAAAATAAAAATAAGTATTGGATTGATTAAATATAAGTGGTTCTAAAACTATGTCTGTTATATTTAGGTTTTCTATTTCGCTTATATTTGCGATTACATCTATATCTATTTTATTGTACAATTTGTTTATGGTGGAGTCTATTATATGTCTTGAAATTTTGGGGAGTTCTCTATAACAATCATTTTGGTCTAGGGTGAGTAAGCTAACGGGTGGTAGGTATACAGTATCATTAGTAAGGCAATTGTCTAATTTGGAGAGGTTAGTGGTTATAAAACTGTTCATATTATCTATATATCTAATGTTAGTATTGGCTAATTTATATTTGCATGCATTCATCGTTCCAGATGAAATAATATTATTTATACAAGTATTATTTAAAATAAAAAGGTTTTTACAGTAATATTCATTGTTTAAAAATGTACAATTTGTTGTATATAACATATTAATTTTTTTTATTATAATAGTTTCGTCTATATCTAAAGTCACGTATTGTTTGTTAATTTTTACAGGCGAAGGTATGAGTAAATAAGTCTTTATATTTAAATTTGCCTTAGGAAGGTCTACAAAGATATGGAGTGTTTTATTATGAGTAGTGCAGTGAATTTTACTCATTATCCACAGGATTTCAGGGTTCCTAGAAGCTAGATTTACATTTTGGTTTATGTCATGTAGTATTTGGGACATTAATGATGAGTGTGTGATGCCAATTTTGCATAGTTCCAGTGTTAATGTAAGTTCATCTATTTTGTTGTGTAGGTGTGTCAGAATTATGTACATGTCAAAGAATGTCATTTCCTTGTTTATCTTCATTATGTTGTCTTGTTCTGTTTTAAAATTGTTATTAATTAATTGAATGTCCTTTTGAAAGTTTTTAATTACGTGTTTATTAAGTTTTATGTCTTGTTCTATGTTGTGTTCTATATTATAGTTGTTCCGTCCTAATTCATTTATTATTTCGTCATAATGTGATTTGTCATCAGCTGTCATGGTGCCAGTAAGCCAGCTGAGAGCTGTTCCAAGTCCGTTTATTAGTCCTCTCTTAGTTCGTTTGTTGTGTGATTTTAATAGGTTTAATTTGTTTTGTGTTTGTATGATAAGGTTTTTGATTATAGGGTATGTCGGTAGGTCCCTATAAGATGGTACATTGTTCTGTATATTGTTTAGTTCCTTGTCAAGTAAGCTAATGTCATAAAAATGGTATGTCCTGTAGTAATTTTCTATTACCTTTGCGTTCTTTATAGTGTAATGTAGGACTCCGGGGTTATCACTTATATCAGTCACTGTCATAGTATATGTCAATGTCCATAGAAGTGTCTGGATTAGTACTGTCCGAGTAGGATCCATCTTCTCCTTCTGAAACAGTAATGTTTGGTCTCGGTCTCAAGTGTTGTTTACGTGGTCTTTTGATTCTATTAACGTGTGCTTTGTTTGTTTCGTTTCTGTCTTTGTACAATAGTACGGGTCTGTAGGGATCATTGTATTTGCGGTGATGGGTTGTTCTTATGAATATTTGGTCATCATTTATTTCGGGTGGATTTTCGCGATTTTTATTTAGTGTTTCTGTCCTATTTTCTTTTTCGTTTATAATTTTGTTTCTAGTTATTTCGTGTATTATGTTTTTTTCGTCATGATATTTTTGTACGTATTGTTCTTTTATTTCTATTTGTTGGTCAGGTCTTTTTGTTATTCCGAATGTTATTTCGTCTGGTGTCATATTTAGTTTAGAGTTTAAAGTATTGTTATATGCTATTGTTGCCAGCATTAGTCTGTTAGTTAATGATTTGTTCGTTAAGTCTTTGTAATTGAGTGTTCGTAATAGTTCTATTAGTGTACTGTGTGCTCTATTAAGTAGTCCTAGTGAGTTGGGATTTCCTGGGGTCGTATAGATTGGTTCAATTTCATTTGTCTGCAAAAAATTTAATACTAGGTTGTTTTTGTATTCTTTTCCATTATCCATTTTCATTGATGTTGGTGTGGGATAGTATGTCAAGTAAAGTTTAATAGTGTCACAGATGTTGATTCCTGTCACAGCAGATATTATGTGTGTAAATAGTTTTTTGGAAAATGTGTCGATTATTGTCACGATGTATTTTTTGTCGAAATGTAGTGTATCTATCATCAAGTCTTCAAATGGTTTGTTTGGTGTTGGTGTTACCATGTATTTTGCTTTTATGGGATTTCGTTCGTATTTAGTCTTTTTGCATGTCGTACATTTGTTAATGAAGTCGTTTATTGTTTCTTTCATCAGTGGGAAGTAGTACAGTTTTCTCAGTTTGTCATAAGTCTCAATAGTTCCTCTGTGGGATGTCTTTCCTATGTGATAGTTGTTTATTGTTTCTATTTGTTCGTCTTTGTCCGTGATGTCGGTTACAAAATTTTTGTATCTTTTTAATTTTACAGTCTGGTATGAGTCTTGTATCAGTTTTGAAAATTCTTTGAACATTTCATCGTACCATGGTTGAAGTAATGGGATATTTGGTTCGCAGTATATTCCGTATGTGATTTTCGGTCTAATTACTTGTTCTATTAGTGTTTGTAAGTCATTTACGTCATCAAGTATAATTTCATGTCTATGTTTATTAAATGGTTTAGTGAATTTTATTTCTTTTGGACCCTTTTTTACGATTATTTGGTATTTTTCAATATTTATGTTTTTGTCATTGTCTACAATCCAAACTTGTTCATTGGATGATTGTTGTGAATGTATAGTCGCTCTTAATTGTTCATTGTCTGTTTTTAGTATTTCTCCATAATTGCTTATTAGATTTACTAATTGGTCAGTTGTGTTATCGTCAATATGGTCTGTTCGAATTAATTGTTTAATTGTTTGTTTGTCATCAATATAGTATAGTTCGTTCTTTTCTTTTGATTTATTATTATTATTAAGTTTATTGTTATTATTAATTTTATTATTTTTATTATTTTCCGGGTATGTTTGGTCCCTTTTGTTTTTGTTTATTTCCGGGTATGTTTGGTCCCTTTTATTTTTGTTTATTTCCGGGTATGTTTGGTCCCTTTTATTTTTGTTTATTTCCGGGTATGTTTGGTCCCTTTTATTTTTGTTTATTTCCGGGTATGTTTGGTCCCTTTTATTTTTTAATTTATTATTACTATTATTATTATTATTGTCTACTAAAGTTTCGTTTTCTAATTTAAATTTTATTTTATTTATTATTATTTCATTATTTTGACAGTTAATTTTTATGTTTAAATTTCGCATTGTCTCGTATCCTAATAAAATGTTGAATTTATCACTAAACGGGTATACTAAAAATTTTGCCTTCGCAGAAATTCCAATCAGGGGATAAAGATCTATTAGAGCACTCTGAGTTCCCTCGGCTCTCCCTGTAGGGGTTTTCATCACGAAGTCTTCCGAAATGATTTTAGTTCCTTCGGGTAAAGAACATGGGTGAATATAATTTTTTGATGATCCCGTGTCAATTAGCCAAGTCTTGCCAGTAAAATCTTTTAGTTTCGGTAAAGTGTCCGTATGGTTTAATTGGTATTCTGGTCGGGTGGTTTGTGATCGCTTGGTCCTGGTTCTAAAAAATGGTCATATTTTGTTTCGAGTGATTGTAATTGGTCCTGTAATTCTTGTATGTATAAGTCTTTGTCTTCTAGTTCGGTATGGTGTACGCGGTTACTGACTGTCCGCATTGAAACTGTTTGTTGTTGTTGTGGTATTGCAGGTAAAGCTAGTTGTTGTTTATTGAAGTATTGGTTTTGTTCTCGTGGTTGCCACGGCTGATTGTATCGTGCATTAGGATCACGAGAATAATTAAAATTGTTGGGTTTGTCTGAATTATATTGGGGTTTGTTGTAATGGCGTTCGTTATTGGGAAAGGTTTGTGGTTGTTGGTACTGATTTGATTGTTCGCGTTTTCGCTCATAGTAATAAGGGTCAAAATTTTTGCCTTTATAACCGGTGCTAGGTGGTGTTTGTGTTTGTCTTGGGGCATATTGTTGTGATTTCGAGTTTTGTTGTTGTGGTCTGCTGTGAGAGCGTTCTCCGTAAGAACGTTCTATTATTCTCACAGCGACTGTCTTAAGTGCCCTTTTTAAGTCCCTTAAGTTTGTGTAGTCCGTGTGGTTTAGGAAAAATTCTAAATCTTTGTCAAATTGTTTCATACAGTGATGTGTTATTTGTCTGTCGTATATTTTTAGTTCGGTTAATTTTTGTTCGTCATTTAATCTATCGTCCGTAAATACTCGTCCTTCTAGTTCGTCTCGAAGGAGTAATACTCTGTCTACATAGTTTACGGGGTGTTCATTCTTGTATGGTCTAATTTGTAAAATTTCGTCCATTGACTGTAGTGTCGACTTGTCATCGCGGAATTGATTTTTTAATTCTTGAATTAATTCTTGTAACGTGTTATAATTTCGTAATCCGCAATGTTCTGCCGGTCCTACAAGTTTGTTAGTGGCGTGTCCAAGTAATTGTTTTGTATTGTATTCACAGTGTGGGTTGTCTATTGTGCATATGTTATTGGCCACGAAATTTATTTTATTTATAAATTTAATCAAGTGGCTTGGGTTTCCGTCAAATTCAGGTATTAGTTTTAAGTCTGTGGTTGAGATAATGTGGTTGTTAGTAGCCATATTTTCGTCTAATTCGGGGATGTTTCGGATAAGGTTTAGTCTGTCTGTTAATGGCATGTAAAATGTGTACAAAGTTATAATTACCAATTGATGTCTTCTGTTGTGTGAAGTCCTCTTCTTCTTCTCCTCTGGCGTCTCGTAGATAGTTAACAAATGAGTGGTCAGAGCCTCGGTGATGTGTATTAAAATACACCAGCTGATGTCTTGGGTCTTGCCTAGCCAAACGGCGGTGATCGCGGAATGGGGAGATTCTTCCAAAGTCTCAAAGTCGCTGCCAAGGTCCCTGTTCGGGCACCAGTTAAATCTTGATAAGACCAGAAGGAGTTTTTAAAAAGATTTATTTGAACTTTACAAACATACAACTACAATTAATAATAAATGTCAGAGTGACGGGCCTAGTAACAGTACAGAAGGAAGTGGACGTGAGAGGATAAGAGGAATGATATATAGGAGCTGAGACTTGATAAGGATAGCTGACGAAGTGTTGATCTTGCAGGTGTTGCAGCTGGCAGATGGCCTCTCTATCTGACGAAATGGAAATCGACCAGAGCCAATGGAGGTAAACCCTCAGAGGGTGCGGAGGAGGGAGAGGCCACGGTCAGAGGCGTCAGAAACCTCTGAAATATCCGATACCGACAATGAGAGGGAGGTACCAGGAAGCGGAGCGGGCTGGGGTAGCAGCAGTGTTAAAAGAAGCGGTCGACGACAGGCGGCTGAAGAGAGGAACGAACGAGAGATCTAAGAAGAGTGGCATCGGCGAGGCGACCGCGCACTAATAAGTAATAGGAGAGCGGTCTGCCAATTATTCGAGTAGCGGGTGGAGTGCAGTGCCTGGTGGATACTGCGAGTACCAACACAATAATGTGTCAGGAGACCCTGGAGAGGCTGTGTGTGGGAGTGAGGATACCCCAAATACAGGTATGTTCTTGTAGCTTGGTTACCCTGGGGGGGGGGGCTGTAAAGTAGAAGGTGAAACGGTAATAGGTCTAGAAAGATGGGGTCGAGGCGGGGAGAAACTCAGAGTTCATATAGTGGGGAAAATGCCCAAGGAATACGGGGGGATCATCGGATGTGACCTGCTAGCGAAGGTAGTAGCAAGGGTGAGGAACGAAAAGGGAAGAGATATAGGTGCCCGAAACGAGGGAGTGACGTTGGGAACGACGGCGGAGCGCGGATAAGAGCAATTAGGCGAGCGCAGTACTGGAGATATGAGCTCCGAAGGGAATATGCGGATATATTCTTAAGAGAAGGCGAGAGATTGGGGGTCATTGGTAGAACAGTGCATGAAATCCCGCTCAAACGGGAGGTAGTAAGTTACGTGAAGGAGCGCCGATACCCGCAAGCTTTGAGGCACCATATCAAAGTAGAGTTGGACGACTTAAGAAGGCAGGGGATCATTGAGGACAGCACGTCACCGTACAATAGCCCTTTGTGGGCAGTCAGGAAGAAGAGTGCTGAAAACGGGGGACCCGAAAAATATAGAGTTGTCGTAGACTATAGGCGTCTTAACGACAACACAGTGGACGAGAAATACCCGATCCCCAGATTCGATGACATCTTAGACCGACTGAGTGGGGCGCTGATCTTTAGCACGTTAGACCTCAAAGCGGGGTTCCACCAAATACAGATGGACCCAAAGGATCGCCACAAAACAGCCTTCACCTTCGAACGAGGGCATTATGAATTCACACGGATGCCATTCGGTCTCAAAAACGCACCTATCACGTTCCAGAGACTTATGGACGAGTTACTCAGGGGTATCGATGAGTCCATGTGCCAAATTTATATGGACGACCTCCTAGTATTTAGCGCGGATGAGGCCCAACACGAAGTGCACCTGAAAACTGTGTTCAACCGAGTAAGGCAATTCGGATTGAAATTGTCAGAGGAAAAGTCCCGGTTAGGCCAGAAAGTTATTACCTTCTTGGGACACACAATCTCCAAGGAGGGAGTGCGACCAGATGCTGGGAAGATAGCAGCCATCCAAAAGATGGCGGTCCCGTCCGATGTCAAGGGAATCCGACGCCTTCTAGGAACGCTAAATTTCTATAGATTTGTCCCCGAAATGGCGGCGTATCTAGTCCCTCTCAATGATCTCCTGAATAAGGGACGGAAGGTGATCATCACTCCCGATATAGAGGCGAACATCTGAAAGTGCATGAGCCGCTTACAGGAACACCCGGTGTTGGCATTTCCCGATTTTAATAAGAAGTTCGCAATTACGACGGATAATAGCGAATACGCGTTGGGAGCGGTCCTATCGCAGGCGGGAGACAAAGGAGACCAACCAGTAGCGTATGCCAGTAGACGCCTAACGGAGGCAGAAAGCCGATACAGCGCACTAGAACGGGAGTTGCTAGAAATCGTCTGGGCAATTGACCATTTTCGGCCCTATGTATTCGGGAGAAGATTCCGAGTCCACACGGATCACCGTCCATTACAATGGGTAGGGAAACTGAAGGAGTCATCGACAAGGGTCACGAGGTGGAAGGAATTCCTTAGCCAGTACAACATGGAGATTGTATATAAGCCCGGCAAGGAAAACATCTGGCTGTCACGGGCGATAACAGTCAACGCCATAGAACCAGAACAAGGGGAGTCATCCAGAGATGACCGGCAGTTCCTACGGGAATGGACGCCAGAGGAGGAGGGTGACCAAAGAGAATCTGGTTCCGCGGAGGATGGGCAGTCTACAGGAGGAGGGAGCTCAAGAGGTGACAGATACGCGGAGATGGAAGAGCTACAGGAAATAGTTAACGATAAGCATCGTCAGATAATCTGGAAGACGCGAACAGCGGGACTGACGAAGATTGCTTGCAGCGATTACAACAGATCCACAACAACGACCATCTGGTCACAGCCGGGAGTAAAACTGGACCAGATCTGCCACCTACTCAACGAAGCTTCCAAGCCGGGGAAAACGCACCATATCTATGTAGGGAACGGGACCATTTGGGAGAAAATTAAGAGGTTATGGCGAGCGGAGCGGATCGGATCGGGATTGACCGGACGTTCGTGCGATGCACGATGATGGTGGAAACGGTCACGGATGATACCATGAAAAAAGAAATTACGCTTGCACACCACCAAGGTAAAACGAATCATCGGGGGGAACAGGAAACAGCGCAGGCATTGAAGCGTAGGTATTTCTGGTGGGGAATGCTCAAAACCATCCAGGAGACGATAGGAGCGTGCGAAATATGTCATCGCACGAAGTGCGATCGACACCCACCGATAGGACCGCAAGAAGAGACCCCCACGGCCCTGACCGACCTGCAAACGGACACTTTTACTTGGAAGGGCCACAAGTGGGTAACCGTCGTTGATCTATTCAGTAAGGTAGCCATGGCATACCCCGTCCACGAAAAGTCGTCAGAGGCCGTATTAGGAGCACTGCGCAGGTGGTTCCAATTTTATGGTGTCCCCGATCGAATAGCATCAGATGGTGCCAGGGAATTTGACAACGCCGACATAAGAGAGCAGATGAAGTTGCTGGATGTCAGATGGCATGTCAACACCCCCGGACACCCAAAGAGCAGGGGCGGGATTGAGCGTCTCCACAGTACCCTGGGCGATCATCTCCGCGTCTATCATACCGAAAAGGGGTTGGAGCCGGCTGAGGCTATGCCACTAGCGGTGATAGCTTACAATCACTCGATACACACGGCTACGGGGTTCTCACCGTTCGAGATTGTTTTTGGCCTGCGGGGACGTCGCCAAGACACCAGAGGAAAGGAGGAGGGAGACGAGACGGCCACACTCCTCGTCAACAACCGCGCGGAGTTGGGGAAACTCTAAGGGAAGGCCTACGCGAGGATTACGGCCGAAAAACGTAGGAGAGTGGCAAGGGAGAACGTGGGCGTCAAACCCATCGAAGGTCGCGTCACAATAGGGACCACCGTTTACCGCAAGATTGCATCGAACCGGGGTAAAGAGCTGATCCGTTACGAGGGCCCCTATAGGGTGGTCGCGATTCGCGAACACAATATCGTAACCATACAGAGTGTTCGCGAACCGCAGGAACGTGCATGTAGAGCAGCTGAAGATACCAGCGGGGACATCCTCACAGCGAGAGTCTCGGGTAACGCCCTCACCCCCATACACTCCTCACTCCAGATCATAAATATGTATCAGCGAATGTATTTTTCTTTGTTTGTTTGTTTTAGTTTTACTATTTTTAGCCTGTGTATGAAGTTTCTGTTTTTTTTTATATTGTATTGTCCGCTATGAGTATCGGGGTACGATACTCAATTGTACATAGTCCGCCGTTAAGTTCCCGATGGATGGTCAGGAACTGGCAGGGGGGAGTTAAAGTCAGAGGTAGCTCTGTATTGTAAACTAATGTGATCATGGGACGTTAACAGCCCATGATCCCGTATATGTCGGATTACAAAGAGAAATAAAGACAGTCTATTTCGATAGCTGAAGTTAGTCTTACGTTCTCGTTTTCCTTCTCTTTATCACATTCTACCCGGTGGTGAGTAACTTATATATATATATATTTATTGGAATACCTCTTCTCATATACTGTGTTATTCAAAACAGTGTACACCACATAATAACAAAAATACATAAGGGATGTATATTTATACATTATTTACCCATTGTTCAAAGACAGTTATATGAAAAGCACATCACAATTAGTTGAAAAGTGCAACCTCTGTTACATAATGTATACGTGAAAAACTGCGGATTTGTATACAAAAACAAGACCTCTCCTGAGCATCATCCAATTCCCATAACTCATAAAAAAATGATTTTCTGACCCAGGCTAGACAATAAGGGAGAGGGCCCTAATAAAGGTCAATTGGACCTGAATTGGAAGGGAAGCAGTTTCCTGTGCTTCTGAAAACCCAGAGCCGCTGAGACAGGTAGGGTTGTAAATGGCAGCATACAATAAAAACGGTCTAGCCACCCAGAAATAACAAATATGAAAGTGAACCAGAAGTTTCAACATAGGAGTGAGGACCTGCTTCCTCAGTCTATCCAGCGGGCTTGGAGTCACTACTTTGTCTGGGTCTCAGTCCCTGTCAAACGAGCATGCAACCTTTGTCTCTTTGAAGCCAGTCAGAGTTCTGTCATCCTTTGGACGTTTTCAGTCTACATTCCACACTGAAGACTCATAAAACATTGAGGGTAATTGATATTTGAGCTCTTTATATTAATGTAAACTGCAGTAAAACTATTGTACTAATACTTTCAATAACATTTCTTTCGTGCCAATAAATATTTCCACTATAATAACATGTATGGGTGATTGTATATTATTTAATCATTCAACCCTCCAGACATATAATATATTATTAAAAGGTAAAAACTAGAAGTTTCATAAATCACTATAAATTATAAATATGTTATAATATATAGTAAATTATAGTAATAAATATATTACTGAAATATAAAACATGTAGTGGATGTACAAGGAAAAATGGAATATAATTATATTTAATTACAAATAAGAGAAGATATCTAAGATCTCTAAATCAGTGATTAAAATATTTCTTTTAAATTTTATTAATAATTTGTATGCTGAATTTTCACCTCTGATCTGGAAAGAAAACAATAAAAACAAAACTTTGTTCAACTTAGACAAAATTTTTAAACAATTAACCGTAACAAATAATTCTTTCATTTCTTTCTTATCTGGGATATTTTGCATTTTAATATATTATTTAGTCAAGAAACTATTCCTAAGAGAATGAAAAATTTCCTTAACAGTTGGAACACTCCAGGAGTTACCCAAAAGTGTAAGTCTTTTTCGTAAAGATATATTTCCAACATCAGTGTAATGAGGAGCAAACCCGAAAATATTTTCTATTTCTGTTATCCATAGATTACTCTCCTCACCATCCATGAGAACTGCTTGAATTCTTTCTCTTCCTAAAGGCAGTAAATAAGGTAAAATAAGTTTTTTACTGGGAAAATGAATAATTAAACATTAAGGGAGTTTGGAACATTAAATAAATGTATAGAAAGTTTCTCATATAAAAATCCTAATCAACGCATACAATTTTTTTTTTTAATTGAATAGAAGAAATAAACTTACTAAGGAAAAACATATAAAAGAAATCCAGCCAAGCGTGTTGTATTTATCACACACTAAAGAGCTATATTGGTAATACTGAATTAATAATTCATTTTTTATTAAATTATGACAATAATATGTGAGTATATCAATTGGTTACATTAAAAGAAACATTAACAAATAAGTAAGAAACAAGTGCACAGATTGGGATGTAAAAAAAACCCTGAATGTTAAATAAATCAATATAATTAAATATTTAATAGTTATATATTTTTGAGTATTGTAGAATAGAATCAATACAAGCATTAGCTATAACATTGTATTTTATTAAGGTTTTGTTACTTTTCTGGGTAAGAGGAATCTTGCAACAAAGAAGTGTAAGCAATGTAGGATGCAATGGAATTACAATTTAAACATTGCAGTTATCATTACTAATTGCTTGTTTAATACTTTGGATTCTCTATCCATCATAGTTCCAATTGGCATAATCTAGGAGACATCTTGGATAACAACATAGCAATGAGTTAAGACATTTACCTTTAATCCGAGTTGTGTCACCCTTGTAAACTGTGTATAGTTATGAGTGCTTATGTTATCAATCCCACTTAATTATGATCATCATCACCGCAGAGTGGAGCTTGTTTATTGAAGAGAACTAGAGCACCGTTAAATGAAGTAACCAGACAATTTCATTTGTAATTGTCAATCTAGCTGTAAGAATATATTATCTTATCTACGGTTAACTAGGCCTGTATATTAGAATATATTACCGTGATTTACAATTTTATTCAACTGTTTTTATTTGTTTAAGTTAATGAATCTTATTTTTTTATTTCTGGTTATTACTAACCTACATTTCATTTTAAAATACAGTCCGAACACATATAGTTACAGATAAATCACATCTAGAGACAGAAAAAACTGAAAATCACAATAGAATTAACAGTTACTGGAATGAATAGTACAGTCAAATAGCTGTAACTGTTGAATGTCACCACTGACTGGTTAGCATAAACATTCTAAAACATTTCATGTATTTTGTGGACACATATACATCATCGATTAATTTTTTTTATGTTTAATTATAAGTTTACCTATACATTATAATAATGCACCATCTTATGGGTTTTTGCCATTCGCACATTGATATAATATGTAATATATAATATGCATAATGTATGAAACATCATTTGAAAATATTTCAAAGAGTCGGGAATTATTCAAATAAAATTTTGAAGTTCCAATAATAATAAAAATTTATTCATTATTGGGAGAGTGGAGATAATTATTATTTGGCAAATTAAATGGTATATTTTATTTGACTATTTTTAACTTTTATTTGAGCTTTTTCTAACAGCTAATAGTTTTGGAAAAATATTAAAATTGATGTTTATTATGTTTCCTATTAACAATTTAAGTTGATACAAGTAGATCTAAAGTTAATGGGGTAAACACAAAAAAAAAAACGATAACTAACAGTCATTCATGACCTGCGATTAACAAATTAATCTTACTTTTTTACTTGATCCTTTTCACTTAATAACAATATTACAATCACCACCTTTGCATACGTTGGTTCCAATTTTTTAATTGAGAAAATGAACCTTGGAAAAGTAAATGAAAAATCGGAAAAATTTTCACACTTGTTTTCCTTTTAGCTTATCTCTAAATAGTTTGAAAATCGTTTGAGCCGTGAAAATCCATTCACCCGTTAACGACACATAAGAGGAAAACTGAATGAAAAAACGTGATGTTCTGCGAGTTTAACCATCATCCAAAACGTTCCAGGCCCACCTTAAGAAGTTTTCACTTCAATTATTCGATTTTTTCAGCTGAACAAATTGAATAATGAATGAAAACATAACATATAATTTCATTTTATCCTTATCACATATTTAGAATAAGAAATAAACAAATTATTCATTATTCGTTAGTGAACAGACTAACTAAATCATTTGTTATCTAATATTTGTTATTCACAATAAAGTTTGCCCAACACTGGCAGGAAACCAACCTCTGATCACTTTGTCTATTCCGTCTGAATGACTGCAACTCCGATCACCAAGCACACAGTAATCAGGCAAATGGCAAGGATCTTCGATCCGCTCAGTTGGCTGGCTCGTCACTTTTTCAGCCAAAATCTTCTTCCCTTGTCTATGTCAGCTTAATCTGGATTGGGATCAAGGTCTGCCAAATGATCTTTAGGTACAATGGCTGGACTTACAGTCTCGGCTAATATTAAAATTCCCGGTTTATCCCAGAAGCTTCTTTACCATCTTGTCAGATTTTGTGATGCATTGGAATCTGGCTATTCAGCCAGCCATCAAATATTTGTACACCTCAGCATCATCTAGTCCTCTCCCATGTCAGTTTTGAACCAGCCAAATCTAAAATCGCTCCAATGCAAAGCACCATGGAGCTAACCACGGTTAGAATTGTACGGTGTTCATCTTCTCTTCAAACTCATGCGCCATCTGGCTACTTCCACCCTTGACATTTGAACACTGAGTTCATCGCCTTTTCTGATTCCTCTGTTGCTCTGGCTTAGATCTGAGGTGAAAGTCAAAAATGGTAGGCCCATTGTTGGTAATTGCATTGTGGAAATTCAAGACCTCCCAGTCACTAGAAACATGACATTTCTGAAGACAAGCCACCTGACTGTGTGTCATGAGGATTGCTGCCTTCCATCATCCATGATGATCCATGCTGACATCCATCATCATCCCCTGTGGTGGTGCAGGCCTCGATGTCTCTTCCATCATCTTGGCAAATGCCCTCAGTACCTCACACTGATGATATAATTAATTAATTAATTAATATTCTAAGCCAAACCAGCCACCACGTTAGTGCTCACAACCACTACAACCAAACCATCTGTCATCAGGTGATATTCCTCTTTTCTTCGGCTGAAACTGCAAAAAGCAGAAACCTGTGTCATTCATCTGATCCAAGCTCAAAATTTACTGAGGAAATTGTTGAGCTCTAAATACCATCATCTCTCCATTGTCTAATCATGAAGCTTCATCTGCTTATTGACGAGCAAAAGCTTATCCGTGTCGGCGGTCATCTATCTACTTCAGTGCTACAATAAATAGCAGCACAAACATCCTGTTTTTATCCTGAAAAATGACCATCTCAGTTATCTGATTATCGATGAAGCTCATCTGTGTCTTTTTCATGCTGGGGCTCTAGCCACCCATGCATTCACCCTTCGCCAATATTGGATGGACACAATGTAGTGCCCAATCATCTGCACAAGTGGAATAGATGCTTTTCCTGTATGCCTTATTATACAAGCGATGAGTAATCTTTCTCCTGAATGGGTGGGTATCAAAACCTTCTCACTTCACTTGATATTAGAGCCAGAAAACTGTTTGGCATTGGCTGTAAGAGACCTTTTTCAGCCACTAACACGAGGCTTTGTATGAATGATAAGGAACTTATCCTCTTTCTTAATCTATTTTTTTCCCCTCAAATGG
Organism: Acanthosoma haemorrhoidale; assembly: GCA_930367205.1. Taxonomy (NCBI): domain Eukaryota; kingdom Metazoa; phylum Arthropoda; class Insecta; order Hemiptera; family Acanthosomatidae; genus Acanthosoma; species Acanthosoma haemorrhoidale. Next base: position 113,792,031 of record OV884009.1, on the reverse strand, counting down.
GTGCAACTCTCTACTCTGATTCTTCTGAGCACAACTATCATCATCAGTCAACCTTTTTTCTGGTGGTAAGTACCATTTACTATAGGAAGCTAACATTTATATCATGTGTAATGGACCGAACCACTTATTCGTAAGATATTCCCGCCGTATTTTTATATTAGTAGATTTTTTTTTTCTTTGTGTTCTCTTTGAAGTGAATTCATTCATTGAGGGAATTCAACTATTTTTCATAAATATGTAACCGTTCTGAAATGGAACAAACGGTTTGTTCTAAAGTTAGTGTAAGAAATAATTGTATTATGTAATAATCAATATATTAAGTTGAGATTATAACCAAATGAACGTTGTAGAGTTCCCTCGGCGAGGGAAGGAGACCGATAAGGGGGTCTTATCGTAAAAGGTGCGGGCGATAGGGCCTCGGCTACGCCCAAAAGTGAACATTCCGATTCCTAGATTGGTTAATTTGGATTTATTCATTCGTGGGTGAGTCCTAATAGTTACAAATGTCCCCTGTAAAGTTCAGCAGTTAACGGCCTCGGAGAAATCCCCTAATGGCAGGGAACCACACTAAGACAAGAACTGCTTACGTTTCAAGTTTTTAATATATAAGCCCCTGATAAACCGAGGTCGAGAGCAGTTGTTGAGAGGCCTTACTGAGGGTGAACCTAGTGAGTTAGTACCAAGAGCCAGAGAGAGAAGCCATGACTAGCATCCAAGGTAGGAATGTTTACATTGCTTACAATCTGACCCAACTCAGGGAGAGAGAATCGGTTTGAGCTTTGGGGAGTGGATAGAATCAATTTCCTCCGGTTGAGGAAGTCTCAATTGTTAGTAAATTTTAATTGGGTTTTAAAGATTTTAGAAGTAACGGTTTACCGTCTTTGGGGTTTAGGAATCATGTTATCTAAGGGTCTTTTGTCGTTACTGGTCAGTAGGGGAGGAAGTCGCGGGCTTGGACAGTAACAGCAGGGGAGGGAAAAATCAGACGGCGTTCATTGCCTTAATGGTTGGGTATTAGTTTGGGATATTCAAAGTTTCAAGTAACGTTTTCATAATTTTGCGACATTCTGATTAATCTTCATTTTAGTCCGTAGGAGGGAAAGTCATCCAGCGTTCGTTTGCCTTAGTTGTTTTTGTATTAACTTGTATTATTTGAGGTTTCAAATAATGTTTTATAATTTTGCGACCTGCTGTTAATTCTAGATTTAAATATTGATTTACATGTCATATTTTTTCAATATATTACAATTGAATATTTAGAGGTGTTCTCCATATTCCCTGTTATTATTTTTCTAAATCCGTGTGAAGTTCCTTTAGCTTGCCAACCATCCTTTTCAGCGTTCCTCGACGAGTCTAGGAAGGAGCGAGGGGTTACAAATATTTGTTTCTTTCTGAAATCTATTGATGTATTCAACCCCTCACCTCCTGATATTATATTAAATGGAAATATTAAAGAGTAAATTCTATACATAAGGAGTTTGATAAAGAGCAAAATATTTTTTATAACCTTACCTGCAGGTAAGGTCCTGAGGCACTTTTGCCTTGTACCAGTAACTTTTCTGTAACTAGTAAAAAAGATGTTTTACCCTGTTTTTATGAACTAAACAAAAGAAGAGTAATAAAACAATTTACTAAGAGCTATGGAAAGATGCAACCAAGGCCCAGTGGAATTTTTTACAACCAACCCTGAAACAAATGTAGAGGGGAGAGGGTTCAATAGAAACCTGTGATGTATTAGTTCCCAGGCAGTTCTAGTGCCAGCATGGATGGCTGGGAAGTTCTCTCTTGTGAGACTGGACGCACACAGCTCCCGAGAGTCCTTAGCGACTTGGCTTGGAGTTACCTTAGTTTAACCAGGCACCTTTTGTCTTCAATCACCCACCCTCATCAAGGATTCATACAACTTTGGTGTAATTTAAGTACTTTATTTGAGTGAAATTTTTTTTTATGTATTTACATTTAATTATTCTTTCATTAACATCTATTGTAGCCATTAATAAATAATTTCACTCTACACAGATGTGTGGCTTCGTGTACATTATTTACCCAGGCAACCCTTCAGGTAGGTATATAATATATAGTTAACTATTTAAAATTAGATTTGGTGGTGCAGGCAACCTTAAACGGACTTGTAGGTCAGGGACTATTTCTTCAGATAAATCCCCTAAAGTGTTAAGGAATGTGTATTCTTAAATATAAGTACATACAAATATGTCAAATTTTTTTTTAACCCTAATAATCCAGAATTTGTCGCTAATCCGGCAGGTTTATCCCCATATTGTCCGATTATTGAGATTGTTTTATATATGATAACCACACAAATCATCAAAATGGCATACAGATAAATATAATTAATTATTTAATATTAATAAAATGCAACAATAAGTTAAATTACCTTGACTAAGAGAATTTGAATTTGTAGTTATCGTTCTAATTTTTTCCACTATGGCATCTCTATTACAGTAAGGATTGAGAAAATTTGCCAATTTTATTCCAGTTGTATCAATTTCATATTCAAGGTTTTTCATGTTAGGGATATTCCCCCAAAAATTTCTGGCTCTTATTTGGGGCGAAAAATATTTGGCATTTATTTTTACAGGATCACATTCAATGAAACTAAAAAAAAAATAATTTTTTTATAAAAAGTAAAAGCAAAAATTCAAATCTTTAAAGTTAAATAATATTAACAACAGTATATCTTTCCTTCTTATTGATCTCTCTTCGACCTTTCTTTTTAATTTCACTGAGACCTAATAGTGAGGAACAGTGTTGGTATTGCTACTGTTTGCATAATAAAGCTACTAGACTAATTACATTAGCTGCTATTACAGCTAATAAGCTGTAAGTGATTACATCACTGGAACTTGCTCAAAGAGTATATCTGATAGTAATACAGTTATATATCCACATGGATGGCTCAGATAAGTCAGATATAGAAAAGGTATTTTTGAAGATTTACAAAAAGAAGCAGATTCAGCCAGAAATATCACTGAAAGAGTGGTGGCTGTAGGATACTGGGAATGGGTATGTTGTTCATGAAGGAAGTGACATGAAATGATAATAATGTGTGGGATAATCACCTCAGGAAGGGCTCGGGAAAACAAGTATAAATATAAATACTATACTCATCAACTTAGCTATATTAATAGATAAGTTTGTAACTTGATTATTTATCTTCAGAAGTCACTTACTAATTTCAAGAAGGAATGGTTTTAAGGATTGAGGCCCAACAGATAATTTTTCTAGAGTATAAATAAACTAATTTTTTATTTATGTTGCAGAGAAGAGGATTCCATTTTCTATTATAAAATGGGATTCAAGTTGATAGCCAATGTCTTCGGGCTTTATTTTTTCTTTTATAGTTAAAACTATGATTTCGTGCACATGTTGAAGATTTAGTTTTTAGATTAAAACAATGGTCTTACTATTGTATAATACAGTGGGTAATTATACTGCAAATTGGTAAATACTTTTATCTATTTCATGTTCACATTGTTTAATTTTTTTATTTTTCATTAGAAGCTGTTAATTTATTTTTTGCAATTAACTTTTCCATTTACGAGATATTTTCTAACATCTCTATGTGCATTAAATTAAAAGCACAAAACTGGGAAATAATCCAAGTTTAAAGAAGTAACAAGGTCATAATTTCCATTGGTGTTGAACTTATTACAGCCCTAGGAAATTTTGTACTGTAACCTCTATTGGTGTTGGAGTGTAAAAATATATGAAATATCATGTTCCAGGAGTCTTTTATTCTCTTGAGATAGATTTGATATTTTCTGGAGAAACATTTATTTCAAAATAGACACTTTTTTTTTTAGGATAGCAACACCACCTGAGACTATTGTTGACCTTTGATTGTGTAATCAGGAATAGTAAATTTAATTACATTAGATTAATGGGTTCCATTAATACAGGAAATACCAATGAAATTTGTGCTCATCATGTTGAGGGTAAATGCAATTCAGCTTACGTTGATCAATAACAAAGTTTATAGAAATAATTAAATGAATATAAATAAGTGGAAATGATACTTGGATGACAGCAAGGCAGAAACAAATTTAGGACAGTTGATAGCATATTGGTAACCAAATATGGCAAACGGGTTTAGATTAAAGCGAGCTGGAAAAGACTAGATTTGAAAATCGGAAGAGTTAATAAATGGCAAAAAGAAAAAAATTAAGGAAGTAAATAGTTCTAAAGATTTGAAGTACAAACAGGCAAGAAGCAATTGAAGGAGTTGCAGGAGAACAGGGAATAGAGACGTCAAATGCAGATCTAGTGCTGTGAGAGAGAATTGAGGATTTAAAATGAAGACATATATGTAAAGAAAGTAAGCTTTCTTCAATTAAATTAGCAGCGCTTTGTTATCACGTGCGTGCTTCAGTTGGCTGCCACTAGGTGGAGCTAGAGACATATGACCAGAAGGTTTTAAAAAGGTTTTTGAGTGTGAAACAAGTAAAGTGCAAACAGTGATAACAATAAACTGTAATTGTTGTTTCTTTTGTTTTACAGGTATGGATTTAGATTTTATTTGTTATAGTTGTAAACTAATTATCAATTAAATAAGCTTTTGTTTTACAGAGAAACAGATTACTTATTGTTATAAGAAGAAGACCTAACCAATCTTATATATTATTCTAATATTTGCTTGATGCATTAATAATAATATTTTAATTATATTTTTTTTTTTATATAATTTTTAAAAACTTTTATATTTAATAACTTTTACGTTAATTCAGGGTTCTGTTAATAATTATATAGGAAATTTCTGGCAAAAGGTTTATTGGATTTATTTATACACATTGAATAACTAAAATTGATATACAAACATAAAATATACGTACGTAATAAAGAATACTATTAAGACTAACATTAAAAATGGTACCTTGTAAATTATTCTTAACTGTATACTAATACTGGCCAGTGCTTCTTGTGGATAATCTTCGTGTGGTTCGCGGATCAGCATGCTTGTTCTTCTCTGCCGCGCGTGGTTCTATACGTCTTCGTGCCGAGTGAAAGTGTGCCCACGAGGCGGTGGGTCGCCGTGCCTTCGCAAGGAGGCTACCTGCTCTGTCTGCCTTCGGACGAAAGAAAGAAGAATAATGTTTTTTGTGTTCATGCCGGTTTATTTATACTACCTCCCGCTGCCTTCTTGACTTTCAACTGGTTATTTAATATCAACTTACCATAATTTCAACTTTGATTTTACACTATAATAAACTTTAAGTTCTAAACTTTACATGTGCCTAATTGCCATTTTTTAATAATAGATTTTTCTATTAATTTTAAATTTTTTATTTTTTTTTTTTTATTACTTTTTATATTTATCCGATTACCATTATTTCGTAATAATGAGGTATAGCTATTTTTTTCTTTTCTTTTTATAATTATATTCGATTGTTTTAAAAACATCCCTGGAGTTATTTTTAAAGTCCTTCCTTTTGCTTATTTTTATGTTGTTCCTATTGAACTCTCCAAGGGGAATTTCACTAGCATGATATATGTTAAATTCGAATCTTTTCCAATTCAAACTTTTACCTATTGTACTCTTTACTTTACTTATAATTACTACTGGGTCAGAACTTTTGAATTGCTGAATCTCTAGCTTATCATGATTTTTAATTATTTTTATTTCATCAGGATCAATTACCGGTTTATTATTTATGCATGTTATTTTTTTCTCAAATTTAACTTCCATTTTTAAAAGATGTATTTTATCATCCAGTTGTACATTAGACTGTTTGAAAGACTTTTTTAAATTTGGTTCAATAACCTCTTGATTATTGTCTATTTTTTCAACTTTTTCATCTATACTACGTTTATTTTCGTCAATACTACGTTTATTTACGTTATTTTGTTCGTCAATACTACGTTTATTTTCATTACATTTTTCGCTACTATATCGATTATTTTCTTTAAATTTTTCGTTACGTTCTTCCACAATTTTATCGATTTTATCACATAATTTATTAATATCTCGTTTATTATCTTCCATCATTAATCTAAACATTTTTTCCAACCTACTCTCCTCCCGACTCGATTTATCTACGCTTTCCATGATTGAACTTTAACGATATAAATCCCTACCACAAACACAATTTTAACACTTTTTGACCTAACCTTTGTATCAAATTTAAACAATTTTCGTGACACACTTTTATCCAATCAATCCTTTAACCAGATTTCCTAAATTAACATGTCCTAGTTCGCGGGCGCCAAATATTCTAATATTTGCTTGATGCATTAATAATAATATTTTAATTATATATTTTTTATATAATTTTAAAAAACTTTATATTTTATAACTTTTACGTTATATCAGGGTTCTGTTAATAATTTATAGGAAACTTCTGGCAAAAGGTTTATTGGATTTATTTACACACATTAAGATAACTAAAATTGATATACAAACATAAAATATACGTACGTAATAAAGAATACTATTAAGACTAACATTAAAAATGGTACCTTGTAAATTATTCTTAACTGTATACTAATACTGGCCAGTGCTTCTTGTGGATAATCTTCGTGTGGTTCGCGGATCAGCATGCTTGTTCTTCTCTGCCGCGCGTGGTTCTATACGTCTTCGTGCCGAGTGAAAGTGTGCCCACGAGGCGGTGGGTCGCCGTGCCTTCGCAAGGAGGCTACCTGCTCTGTCTGCCTTCGGACGAAAGAAAGAAGAATAATGTTTTTTGTGTTCATGCCGGTTTATTTATACTACCTCCCGCTGCCTTCTTGACTTTCAACTGGTTATTTAATGCCAGTTGTTTTGAATAGTTATTACTTTGCTTAAATTAGAAGTTTATATAATAAATGTTTATATTAAATATGATATTATTTTATTTCAATTATTAATAATTAATATGACGACAATAAAAACGTTCATACTTTCAAAAATGAATCACGGATCGTTATTCAATGCTCGCTAATTCCGAGTTTATTTAAACAAAAACTATTAAAAATCATCATTTTAAAATATCACAACAATATATATATATATAATTTAATGTTTGCCGGCTTTCGAATTAAAAAACAAGGAAAAAAGGTACTAAGAAACAACATGCATGAAAGTTAGAAAAAGACTATTTCAAGTCTATAATCCTGTATATATACATTCGGAATGTTTACATCCCGAAGTTTGGGGATTAAGGTTGGATGGATACTGATACTGCCTGGACCTTAACTCCCCCCTGCCAGTTTATGGACACCTTTTCGTAAACTATGAAGTCCAACTTGAGCACGACTAAGGCGATATTAGGACCACTACCCTAATCGTATTAGGGAGCGAAGGCCAGCCCAAACAGTACACAACCTGTAATCCCTCACATTCAGTCATATTCCTAAGACATGTATTAGTCCAAATAGAAAGCTGTTTCCAACACTACAGTCGCTAGTGACAAAATCAAAACAACAAAAAAAAATTACATGGCTTATTATTCAAAGAAAAAAATGGCATCTTACAAGCTAAGCTATATCAATAATTCTACAGTCTGTGTACGTTCTACAAAAAACAAAAGGAAATACAAAAAAAAAAAAAATTAGATAATACTCCTACAAATGGTACAAAGTGTACGTACATAAACAATACCAAATTTGGCTCCGTGCAGAAGCGAGGACACTCCTACTCACTCATGGCCTGCACCCCCCCCCCTAGTGGAAGTTTTAACTGTTCGGCTTGGACGGTCCTCCATTTCGTTGGAGGTCTTGTACCCTCGTTGGTGACGATGTTAAGCTCCCTGATCCCACCACCTAGAATGGACCCTTGTATTGACTCTTTGCTCCCATTAGAGCCGATTTTACGATAAACAATAGTCCCAATTTTAAGGTCCCCCATTCGATCCCGGACTTTGAGATTTACCCGAGCCACTCTCTAGACCTTCTGTCGCAAACTTTGCAGAGTTTTAAGTGAGCATTTAAAATTTGATGTGCCATTCCCTCGTCTGCCACCGTCTCTGTCCCATTCTGGCGCCTTGCGCAAGGTCCGAAGAGGATCCCGAACGATGCGAACCCCGTCGTGGTGTGGATGGAATGGTTGTATGCCGCCACTGCCTTCAGCATCGCTTCATTCTCCTGATACGCCGACAGGTGGTCACTCTAGGTACTGTGCAGCCTCCCGATGCCTCCGCGAATGTTAGGATGTCCTGGGGTGTTGAGATGCCACACGATATGGAGATTCTTCATGTTTGCCCGCACGCTTGCATTATCGAACTCCCTACCCCCCTCCAACGAGATTCAGACCAGTACCAGTACCCCATAATACTGGAACCATGTTCGTAATGCCTGTAATACGGCGTCGGATGACTTGACCTTTACGGCATATGTCACCATAGCTACCTTACTGAAGGTATCTATTGTCGTAACCCACTTATAGCCCTTCCAAGTGAATGTGTCAACCTGTAGGTCAGTGGCATATCTGCTATGGGTGTTTCCTCCTGTCGTCCCTGTGGTGGATGTCAGTCGTATTTAGTCTTAAGACAGATATTGCAGGTTCCTATAATCTCCTGGATTGTCTTCTTCATATCCCACCAGAAGTACCACCGCTGTAATGCTTGCAACGTCATACTCTGTTGATGGTACGCAAGTGTTACTTCCCGCTGCCGCTCCTCATCACGCAGTGTCTGGACCATAGACAGACATTGAACAAACAATCGATCAATTCCCAGTAGTTCTGTTCTCCATAATTTCTTGATCTGATCCCACACTGTCCTGTTGTTACCTAAAAATAGGTGGTAGGTCTTTCCTGGTCTGGATGCATCTTTCAACGCCCGGCAAATTAGTTCGCCCTTGACTCCCGGTTGCCGTGATACTACTCCCTCTTGCCGTGATACTACATAGTTTCCATACATAGCCCGCATCAGGCCGGATGTTTGCGTCCTTAACTTATATATTGTTGTAATATTTAGATGTTGTAAATTTTATTTATCAAAACTTTAAATTTGAAATTAGCGGGCAAAAAAGGGCAGCAAACGACCCATGGAAAAAGAGGAGGTTTTAAAAAGGAATATGGCGTTAGTGGTTGTTCAACTGGTAACACCATGAGATGTAATGGTGAAAGAATAGAGCATGGTTCTGCTGACATTTGTAGAAGAATGAACATTTGTATTTGATGGTGATTTGTAGTGTGGAGTAACAGTTGTATGAAGAAGAGTTTTATCAGGACAAAGAAAATAGATGCACCATAAAAAGAAAACAAAATGATAATTAGTAAAAATCTGGTCATTCACGAGCGATAGTAATTAAGGTAAAACTGAAATTTGTTAATAATATTGTATTTTGTCACAGATGTGCTTATATAAAAAATTTTAATGAAAAGTTTTGTAATTAAACAGTTTTTCTTTTGCCAGAATTCTTTGTATACTAACAGAACCTCTAAAACCTCAGATTAAATTTAAAAATAAATAAAAACATAATAATAATAATATATATATATATATATATATATATATATATATATATATTGTTATGATATTTTAAAATGATGATTTTTAATAATATTTGTTTAAATAAACTCGGAATTAGCGAGCATTGAAGAATTTAATAACGATCCGTGGTTTATGTTTTTGAAAGTATGAACGTTTTTATTGTCGTCATATTAATTATTAATAATTGAAATAAAATAATATCATATTTAATATAAACATTTATTATATAAACTTCTAATCTAAGCAAAGTAATAACTATTCAAAACAACTGGCATTAAATAACCAGTTGAAAGTCAAGAAGGCAGCGGGAGGTAGTATAAATAAACCGGCATGAACACAAAAGCACATTCTTTCGTCAGGAGCCCACATTCTTTCATCAGAGGCAGGCAGAGAAGGACCCAGGTAGCGACCCTACCAAGAAGAGAGACGCTAAGGCGCCTCGTGGTTCATCAGAAGAGACTTTCACTTTCACTCGGCACGAAGACGTCTGAACCACACGCGCGGAGATTAGAACAAGCATGCTGATCCGCGGGACCACAAGAAGATCAACACAAAGATACACTGGCCAGTATAATACGTAATTTTAATCTTAACAGTAATTTTTAGTACGTACGTAATTTATTATTTGTATATCAATTTTTATATCTTAATGTGTGTAAATAAATCCAATAAACCTTTTGCCAGAAGTTTCCTATAAATTATTAACAGAACCCTGATATAACGTAAAAGTTATTAAATATAAAAGTTTTATTAAAAATTATATAAAAATATATAATTAAAATTAAATATTATTAATGCATCAAGCAAATATTAGAATATTTGGCGCCCGTAAACAAGGAAATGTTAATTGAGGAAATCTGGTTAAAGGATTGATTGGATAAAGTGTGTCACAAAAAATTGTTGAAATTTGATATAAAGGTTAGGTCAAAAAGTGTTAAAAATTCTGTTTGTGGTAGGGATTTATATCGTTAAAATTCAGTCATGGAAAGCGTGAATGAATCGAGTCGCGAGGAAAGTGAGATGCAAAAGTTATTTAGGTTAATGATGGAAAAATTTGCCGAAAATAAACGTGATATGGCCGAAACTAAACGCGATATGAACGAAAAACTCGAAAAAATTTACAATAGATCCGATATCTTTGAACAAAATTTACAAAAACCTTTCAAAGAATTTAATGTAAACCTTGATAAAGAAATGCATGTTAAAGAAACGGATTTAAAACCGGAAATGGGAAATCAGATTAAGGATTTTAAAAAAGATAAATTAGAAACCGAAAATAAACGTGATTTTATCGAAAAATTAAACGAACGTTTTCGAGATATTAACGAAACATGTAATGAAAATAAACGTAGTATTGACGAACAAAATAACGTAAATAAACGTAGTATTGACGAAAATAAACGTAGTATAGATATTAACGAAACATGTAATGAAAATAAACGTAGTATTGACGAACAAAATAACGTAAATAAACGTAGTATTGACGAAAATAAACGTAGTATAGATATTAACGAAACATGTAATGAAAATAAACGTAGTATTGACGAACAAAATAACGTAAATAAACGTAGTATAGATGAAAAAATAGACAATAATCAAGAGATCATTGAACCAAATAAACAAAATTCTTTCAAACAGTCCAAAGCAAAACTGGATGAAAAAATACATCCTCTAAAAAGGGAAATTAAATTTAAGAAACAAAAAACGTGCATAAATAATGAACCGGTAATTGGTCCTGACGAAAGACAAATAATTAACAGTCATGATCATTTAGAGATTCAGCAATTAAAAAATTCAGACCCAATAGAAATTATAAATAGATTTAAAAGTACAATATTTAAAAATTTGAATTGGAATAGAGTCAAATTTAACATTTTTTATCATGCTAATGAAACTCCCCTTGGCAAGTTGAATATAAAAAGCATACAAATAAACAAATTGACAAAATTTAAAAATAACCACAGGGATACTTTTTGGGCTGTAGAGTATAATTTTAAAAAGAAAAGGAAAAAACAGCTATACTTTATTATTACGAAATAATGGTAATCGGATAAATATAAAAGTAATTAAAAAATAATAAATAAAAAAAAAAAAAAAAAATTTAAATTAATAGAAAAATCTATTATTAAAAAATGGCAATTAGGCACGTGTAAAGTTTAGAAATTAAAGTTTATTATAGTGTAAAATCAAATTTAAAATTATGGTAAAAGATATAGAAAAACTAGAAATTTAAAATCAATTGGAATAATTTAATATAACAGCAATCAGGCCCATGTAAAAATTTGGAATTAAAGCTTATCATAGAGTATTAAAGTGTTAAAATGTTTAGTTGTAAAATAAAATTTGAAAATATGGTAAAAGACATTGAAAAGCTTGAAAGTAAAATCAATTGAAAATAATTTATTATAAGATAACATCAATCACCCATGTAAGAATTTGGAAATTTAAGTTTATTATATTGTATTAAAATGTTAGAATGTTTAACTATACAATCAAAGTTGAAAATGTGTTAAAGTCTAAATCTAAAGAACTAGAGAATTAAATTTAATTTAGAAATCTTATTATGAAAATAATCTCAATCAAGCAAGGTAAAGACTTGAAAATGAAAAATTATTGTAATAATTGAATGTTAAAATCTCTGTATAGTACATGTAAAAATTTGGTGACATACAATTTGGTATTGTAATTTAGTTATAAGAAAATACAAATGATTAATATGATGAACAAATAAAAGTAAGATCAATAGTAAAAAAAAAAAAAAAAATTTTTTAGACAAGCTCAAAAAATTTTTTAAATCGGAGCGGACCCGAATGTTATGATATTTTAAAATGATGATTTTTAATAATATTTGTTTAAATAAACTCGGAATTAGCGAGCATTGAAGAATTTAATAACGATCCGTGGTTTATGTTTTTGAAAGTATGAACGTTTTTATTGTCGTCATATTAATTATTAATAATTGAAATAAAATAATATCATATTTAATATAAACATTTATTATATAAACTTCTAATCTAAGCAAAGTAATAACTATTCAAAACAACTGGCATTAAATAACCAGTTGAAAGTCAAGAAGGCAGCGGGAGGTAGTATAAATAAACCGGCATGAACACAAAAGCACATTCTTTCGTCAGGAGCCCACATTCTTTCATCAGAGGCAGGCAGAGAAGGACCCAGGTAGCGACCCTACCAAGAAGAGAGACGCTAAGGCGCCTCGTGGTTCATCAGAAGAGACTTTCACTTTCACTCGGCACGAAGACGTCTGAACCACACGCGCGGAGATTAGAACAAGCATGCTGATCCGCGGGACCACAAGAAGATCAACACAAAGATACACTGGCCAGTATAATACGTAATTTTAATCTTAACAGTAATTTTTAGTACGTACGTAATTTATTATTTGTATATCAATTTTTATATCTTAATGTGTGTAAATGAATCCAATAAACCTTTTGCCAGAAGTTTCCTATATAATTATTAACAGAACCCTGAATTAACGTAAAAGTTATATATATAAAAGTTTTTAAAAATTATATAAAAAATATATAATTAAAATTATTATTATCTCAATCAAGCAAATATTAGAAAAATATATATATATATATATATATATATATAAGTTAAGGCCTGGGCACTATTGGTACGCAGTCTTAATACCAAAACATCGGGATGTAAACATTCCGAGTGTATGTGTATGGGATTAAGAGCTATGAATAAAGCAGTCTTATACTATCGCTTGCCCTATTCATTTCTATTACCTCTTTCTCGATCTTTTCATACTGTTCTAGTTCTCACAAACGTTAACTGGTGCCGAAACCCGGGAAAAAATTAAGGAACACAGTTCGGGGAAATTTTGTTGTGGCCCGATTTAGATTGATACACATAGAAGAAGATATGACGGAAAGTGGGGTATTAAGACAGCCCGTCTTAAATATCGTTGATGGGACGGAACCTAGGAGAGTGGGCCTGCTACCGGAGACTCACGCAAATGCTCTCGCCCTGATGAGGGTGAAGACTATGAACACCCAGGATCTAAGAAAAGCGATTTCGGATCTGGAGAAGTTTACAGGTGAGCTGGGTGAACTTAATCACTTTTTAAAGGGAGGAGACCGCCTCACAGCGTTAATCGGGACAAAGGTGGAAGGCAATTGGCTGGACCTCAGGGACGCGGAATCACTGAGCTTTGATATGTCGAGTAAAAAGAAGCATCCTGAATCAGATCCAAGCTGACGAGGAAACCCCATGGGAAGTGGTAAAGGCGCGACTAAAAAAAGCGTATGGAGGGGGGCGTTGGACCCCTGAGGAAGATATTTTCCAGATGTTTCGGGAAACGAGGTCTCCGAGACAGAGTAACAGACAGTATGCCGCAGGTCTGGTAGTCCGTTACAATCAGGTTACCGAAAAGATGAGAGAGACGTTTAGCGCGGAAGAAGTAGAAGGCCGGATGGGCTTCCGAAGGAAAGAGGGATTCGCTCACGAACGGTCTTTCCTAGAGTGCGCGCAAACGATGATCGACGCCAGCGCTAGGGAAGCAGAATTGCGTATCCGAGAAGACGAGAGTGACTGGAGAAGGGTCGTTTATAAAAAAATCAGGACCCCAAAGACCGTATGGAAGAAACCTGAAACAGCGTTTACGGGTAGAGATAGGGGGGTGACAGGAGAAAAGAAATTCAGAGGAGCAAGGCCTAGATATATGCCTCGTAGAGAAGAGAGGAGGTTCCACGGATGTGGTAAGACGGGTCACTTGGTGGCACAGTGCCCTAGAACGAAATGTTTCGAGTGCGGCGAGGAAGGGCATATCGCAAGACAGTGCCCGTACGTATACAGAAGAAGGGAATTCGATAAGGCAGAACCTATGGAGGTCAACGCCCAAGAAGTTCGTGAGAGGCGTAGAACAACCCCCAGAGACACAGGATCGTCAGCTGATGATTCATCGGGAACATCGGAAACTGAGGGAGACGAACCAGGGCGCCACAGGAGCGGAGAACAGGAGAAGCAGAAGAATAAATCGCGTCGATGGGAGCGGCACGTAGAAGCCTGAGGAGAGTGGCAGCAGAGAGGCGACCACATCCTAATATGTAATACGGTGCGGAAAGGGATGTGCGAGTTGCCAATTATTGAGTTCGAGAAGGGGGAGAGGAGCTTAATAGACACAGGTAGCACCAATACAATAGTGTCGCGTAGTGCACTAGAGAGGCTGTGTGGAGGAGCGAGTACACACCAGATTAAGGTATGTGATTGTAAACTACTCACTCTGGGGGGACCCTGCGAAGTGATGGGGGAGGCGGTGGTAGGACTAGAAAAATGGGCGAATGTAGGAGGGGAAATAACGGTGCATGTCGTAGAGGAGATGATGCGTGACTATCAAATAATTAAGGGATGCGATATGTTAGGACGAGTAGGCGCGCGCATAATGAACGAAGAGAAAAACTGGAGGATTAGATTAGGGGATTTAACGTATCGGAGTCAGGGGACAGTACGGGGTGGAAAGGTACGAATTGGGGCGGTAAAGAGAGTAGAGGATTGGAGGGAGAGGCTGCGTGACGAATTTAGAGAAATTTTTTTCGTAGAGGGAGATCTGTTAGGAGCAACAGGGAAGACAGAGCACGAGATACCTCTAAAAGTAGAGCGCGTAACATACGTTAAAGAAAGGCGATATCCTAAAGCACTTCGTCAACACATCCGGAGGGAAATCGACGAATTAAAGCGTCAAGGGATTATCAGAAATAGCACTTCCCCGTACAATAGTCCCCTGTGGACGGTGAAAAAAAAAATAGACCAGGCGAGGAAGAAGATCATTACAGAATAGTTATAGACTTTAGAAAGCTCAATGAGAATACTCTAAACGAGAAATATCCTATTCCACGCTTTGAGGATATACTGGATAGGCTGAGTGGAGCGAAAATCTTCAGTACGTTAGATCTGAAAGCGGGATATCACCAGATTAGACTGAATGCGAATGATCAGCATAAGACGGCGTTTTCATTCGAACGAGGTCATTACGAGTTTACAAGGATGCCGTTCGGTTTGAAAAACGCCCCGCCCGATAACATTCCAGCAGCTAATGGATGAACTTCTGAGGGGAATTGATGAGAACATCTGCCAGATCTATATGGACGACCTCATAGTCTTCAGCCGTACCGAACCGGAACATATAGAACACCTTCGGAGTGTTTTTAAGAGGTTAAAGGAATTTGGGCTGAAATTATCGATAGAAAAGTCGTCCCTGGGTCAGGAGACCATTAGTTTTCTGGGACATACTATATCTCGGCAGGGAGTCCAACCGGACTCCATGAAATAGATGCGTTCCGGAGAATGGCGGTGCCAAAAGATGTTAAAGGCATTCGGCGGTTGTTGGGGACGCTTTATTATTATCGCCGTTTCGTTCCGGATATGGCGGAATTCTTGGTCCCTATTAGTAATTTATTACGCAAAGGGGCGCGAGTGATAATCACGCCGCTAATTGAGAAAAATATCCAGAAATGTATGGAACGGTTGCAAGAAGCACCTATCTTGGCATTTCCAAATTTTGAGAAGGCGTTTACTGTCACAACGGACGCAAGTGAGTACGCCTTGGGAGCGGTATTGTCCCAGGAGGGAATCGATGGGGAGAGGCCGGTAGCATATGCGAGCAGAAGGTTGACTGACACGGAGGCGAGGTACAGTGCCCTCGAACGGGAACTACTGGGTATCATCTGGGCCATTGGTCACTTCCGCCCATACGTATTTGGGAGAAAATTTAAAGTCCACACAGATCACAGACCGCTGCAATGGGTGGGGAAATTAAAGGAATCATCCGCACGCGTGACACGGTGGAAGGAGTTTCTGTCGCAATACAATATGGAGATTGTGTATAAGCCAGGGAAGGATAATGTCGTGGCAGACTGGCTGTCGCGTGCCATTATGACGAATGCTATTGAGGACGGCGAGAAATCAGGGGGTAGTCGACAATCCCTTGCGGAGTGGACGCCAGGAGAAGCAGGAAGTACCGATCTGCGGGAAGATGGTGGCGCGAGAGATAGCCCCACATCAGAAGAGTCTGTTGGAGAAAGACCACGAGACATGGGAACGTCTGAGGAGATTATCAACGACAAACGTCACCAAATCATTTGGAAGACAAAAACTTCGGGCCTGATGACGGTGACGTACGACGAATACGGTCGAAGCACAATTTCGACGATCTGGTCGGAGCCGGGAGTGAGGCTAGAGCAAATTTGCCAGGCACTAAAAGATGCCTCCAAACCGGGAAAAACGTACCACCTATTTGTCGGTAACGCGACGATTTGGGAGAAAATTAGAAGATTGTGGCAGAGCGACCAATTAGGAATCGACCGCACGTTTATAAGGTGCCTATCGGCGGTTCAGACGTTGCGTGACGTGGAGCAACAGCGGGAGGTCACACTTGCGTACCACCAGGGGAAGACGAATCACCGTGGCGTGGAAGAGACAACGCAGGCGCTACAGCGGAGATATTTTTGGTGGGGGATGCGGCAGACCATCCAGGAGATCATAGGGGCTTGTGAAATCTGCCTGAAAACCAAATATGACCGCCATCCACCACAAGGACGACAGGAGGAGACACCCACAACAGAGTCGCCACTGATCGATTTACAAATCGACACGTTTACGTGGCGTGGATTCAAATGGGTCACTACAATCGACACATTTAGTAAGGTGGCTATGGCATACGAGGTGCGGGACAAATCGGCAGATGCTATTCTGCATGCCGTCAACTTGTGGTTCCAATTTTATGGCATCCCCGAGCGCATTTCGTCGGATGGTGGGAGAGAGTTCGACAACGCCAAAGTTCGCGCTGAGATGAAAAATAGAGACGTGGTATGGCATATTAATACCCCGAGACATCCCAAAAGTAGAGGAAACGTCTAGCGCCTGCACAGCACCCTCAGCGATCACCTGCGCGTATACCAGGTCGATAAGGGGCTGTCAGCTAATGTTGCGATGCCAATGGCGGTGGCGGCGTATAACCACTCAATTCACACCACCACGGGATTTGCGCCGTTTGAAATTATCTTTGGGTTACGCGCGAGACCGCGAAATTTGGCAGAGACGGTGGCGGATGAAGGGAGTACGGAACAGCTCGTGAATACCCACATGCGGCTGGGAAAAATGTGGCGTACAGTGCGCGATCGTATATCGGGGGAAAAAACCAAACGCGTTGCGAGGGAAAATATGAAAGTCCGGGACAGAATGGGGTCGATTACGATCGGGACCGTCGTTTATAGGAAATTAGGTTTGAATCGGAGTAAAGAGCCGGTCCGATATGAAGGCCCTTTCAAGGTTGTTGTGATCCGAGAACACAATCTTGTAACTATCGAGAATGTGGACCACCCAAGGAAACGGCGGACGGTTCATATTGAACAACTTAAACTCCCACTCTAGGGGGGGGGGAGCGTGAGTAAACTGGTGTGTCCTCGATCCGACACGAAGCAAGTAATTGTGTTGTTATAGGTCATATTGTTAATATATGTGACATTCAGACAGAGTTCTCTTCTTAGTTTTTATAGCATTATTATTTTATAGGAGGTTTTATTATTTTGTTTTGTACATTTATATTTTATTTGACTTGTTGAAATGCGTCTTTAGTAGTGTGATGGATTATAGATTGTGTATTGGGTGCGCTGGCCTTGGCCCTTAAGAACCCGAGCCACCTGATTGTACACTCGGGTCGGACTTAGAGTTTACGAGGGAGTGTGCGTAAACTGGTGGGGGGGAGTTAAGGCCTGGGCACTGTTGGTACGCAGTCTTAATACCAAAACATCGGGATGTAAACATTCCGAGTGTATGTGTATGGGATTAAGAGCTATGAATAAAGCAGTCTTATACTATCGCTTGCCCTATTCATTTCTATTACCTCTTTCTCGATCTTTTCATACTGTTCTAGTTCTCACAAACGTTAACTTATATATATATTGTTGTGATATCTTAAAATGATGATTTTTAATAGTGTTTGTTTAAATAAACTCAAAATTAGCGAGCATTGAATAACGTAATAACGATCCGTGATTCATTTTTGAAAGTATGAACGTTTTTATTGTCGTCATATTAATTATTAAAAATTGAAATAAAAGTAATATCATATTTAATATAAACATTTATTATATAAACTTCTAATTTAACCAAGGACGCGCAAGTATGACGATTCGGATCAAGCAAAAGAAGACTACCAACGAAGATATATCCACAAGAAGCACTGGCCAGTATTAGTATACAGTTACGAATAATTTACAATGATGACAACATTTTAATGTTAGTTTTAATAGTATTCTTTATTACGTACGTATTAATTTATTTGTATATCAATTTTTATAGTTATTCAATGTGTTTAAATAAAACCAATATTCCTTTTGCCAGAAGTTTCCTAGATAATTATTAACAGAACCCTGATATAACGTATAAGTTATAAATATAAAGTTTTTTAAATTATATGAAAGAATATATAATTAAATTAAAATATCTTATTAATAAATAAGCAAATATTAGAATATTTGGCGCCCGCAAACAGAGAAATGTTAATTTAGGAAATCTGGTTAAAGGATTGATTGGATAAAGTGTGTCACGAAAATTGTTTTAAATTTGATATAAAGGTGAGGTCAAAAAGTGTTAAAAATTGTGTTTGCGGTAGGAATTTGTATTGTTAAATTCAGTCATGGAAAGAGTAAATGAATCGAGTCGCGACGAAAGTGATATGCAAAAGTTGCTTAGGTTAATGGTAGAATTTAAAGAAAATATGAACGAAAGATTTGCCGAAGCTAAACGTGATATGGACGAAAATAAACGTGGTATTATTGATGATATGAACGAAAAAGTAGAAGAAAATAAACGTGATTTGAACGAAAAACTCGAAAAAATTGACAATAGATCCGATATCTTTGAACAAAAATTACAAAAACCTTCCATAGAATTTAATGTAAACCTTGATAAAAAAATGCATGTTATAGAAAAAAATTTAAAACCGGAACTGGGAAATCAGACAAATGATTTTAAAGAAGATAAATTAGAAACCGAAAGTAAACTCGTAGATTATGAACAAAAACTAATTAAAAATAATTTAGATACACATAATAATGAAAATAATGACAGTAAAAAAGAAATCATTGAACAAAAATTACAAAATTCTTTCAAACAGTCTAATGTACAACTGGATGATAAAATACATCCTCTACAAAGGGAAATTAAATTTGAGAAACAAAAAACGTGCATAAATAATGAACCGGTAATCGATCCTAATGTAATAAAAATAATTAAAAATCATGATAATTTAGAGATTCAGCAATTTAAAAATTCTGACCCAGTAGTAACTATAAATAAAATTAAAAGTAAAATGGTTAAAAGTTTAAATAAGAAGAAATTAGAATTTAAAATTGTATGTAATTTTAGTGAAATTCCCCTTGGCGAGTTTAGTGAAAATAACGTGAAAATAAATAGAAGGAAGGACTTTAAAAATAACTTCAGGGATACTTTTTGGGCTGTAGAGTATAATTTTAAAAAGAAAAGGAAAAACAGCTATACTTTATTATTACGAAATAATGGTAATCGGATAAATATAAAAATAATTAAAAAATAATAAATAAAATAAAAAAATTTAAAATTAATAAAAAAATCTATTATTAAAAAATGGCAATTAGGCACGTGTAAAGTTTAGAAATTAAAGTTTATTATAGTGTAAAATCAAAGTTAAAATTATGGTAAAAGATATAGAAAAACTAGAAAATTAAAATCAATTGGAATAATTTAATATAACAGCAATCAGGTCCATGTAAAAATTTGGAATTAAAGTTTATTATAGAGTATTAAAGTGTTAGAATGTTTAGTTGTACAATAAAATTTGAAAATATGGTAAAAGACATTGAAAAACTCGAAAATAAAATCAATTGAAATAATTTATTATGAGATAACATCAATCAGACATGTAAGAATTTGGAAATTTAAGTTTATTATATTGTATTAAAATGTTAAAATGTTTAACTATACAATCAAAGTTGAAAATGTGTTAAAGTCTAAATCTAAAGACTAGAGAATTAAATTTAATTTAGAAATCTTATTATGAAAATAATCTCAATCAAGCAAAGTAAAGACTTGAAAATGAAAAATTATTGTAATAATTGAATGTCAAAATCTCTGTATAATACATGTAAAAATTTGGTGACATACATTACATTAAAAATACAAATGATTAATATGATGAACAAGTAAATGTAAGATCAATAGTAAAATATAAGATCAAAACAAAAAAAAAAAATTTTTTTAGACAAGCTCAAAAATTTTTTTAAATCGGAGCGGACCCGAATGTTGTGATATTTTAAAATGATTATTTTTAATAGTGTTTGTTTAAATAAACTGGAAATTAGCGAGCATTGAATAACGTAATAACGATCCGTGATTCATTTTTGAAAGTATGAACGTTTTTATTGTCGTCATATTAATTATTAAAAATTGAAATAAAAGTAATATCATATTTAATATAAACATTTATTATATAAACTTCTAATTTAAGCAAAGTAATAAATATTCAAAACAACTGGCATTAAATAACGAGTTGAAAGTCAAGAAGGCAGCGGAGAGATGCAGATATATATATACGAGCCGACCAAGGAAAAAACATTCATTCTTTCGTCCAAAGGCAGACAGAGCAGGTAGCATCCTTGCGAAGGCACGGCGACCCACCGCCTCGTGGGCACACTTTCACGCAACACGAAGACCGAGGACGCGCAAGTATGACGATTCGGATCAAGCAAAAGAAGACTACCAACGAAGATATATCCACAAGAAGCACTGGCCAGTATTAGTATACAGTTACGAATAATTTACAATGATGACAACATTTTAATGTTAGTTTTAATAGTATTCTTTATTACGTACGTATTAATTTATTTGTATATCAATTTTTATAGTTATTCAATGTGTTTAAATAAAACCAATATTCCTTTTGCCAGAAGTTTCCTAGATAATTATTAACAGAACCCTGATATAACGTATAAGTTATAAATATAAATATAAAGTTTTTTAAATTATATAAAGAATATATAATTAAATTAAAATAATGATAATTAATAGAGTAATAAGAAAATATTAGAATAATATATATATTAGAATAATATATTATTCTAATATTTTCTTATTACTCTATTAATTATCATTATTTTAATTATTTATAAAAAAAAAAACTTTATATTCAAACTTTTACTTTAATCCAGGGTTCTGTTAATTATTTTAGGAAACTTTTGGCAAAAAGAATATTGATTTTATTATTACTAACATTTACAGTTAAAAATTTACATACAAATATAATCACGTACTTATAATTTCTTCTTATGCTGGCCAGCGCTTCTTCGCGTTGGTATCCTCGTTGTTCATATCACTCTTTGCTCGATCTGACTTATCTTCATGTTGGTTGATATTAAAGTTGTCCTGATGTTGATAAATGAAAAAGGACTATATGGTGCCAGCTTGGGTACGCCCCACCGTCTCACTCTGTGTCTGCCCAACGATTCACCACGAACGACCACTCAGGAGGTTTAACCCCTGTCCGATGCCTTCTTGACTTTCAATCTCAATTTTTCCGAGATTCTCCACACAAGCAACATTCAAAATCACCATTTTAAAATATCATAACAATATATATATATATATATATATATATATATATATATATATATATATAAGTTAAAGTCAGAGGTAGCTCTGTATTGGAAACTAATGCGATCATGGGACGTAAACATCCCATGATCCCATATATGTCGGATTACAGAGAGAAATAAAGGCAGTCTATTTCAAGAACTGGAGCTAGTCTTTCGTTCCCGTTTTCCTTCTCTTTATCACATTTTACCCGGTGGTGAATAAGTTATATATACATATATATGTTTCAATGATATTTTATTATTAATTAAATTTGTTTATTAGAATTTAATTAATTTTAAGGAAGTGAGTTTTGTTTAAAATAATGTGTATAGAAGTAGTATTTTGACTCCCACCATATAATACCAGGTGCCAAGGCTACTTTTGGGATAAACCAGATATATATAATGGGGGTAGTGAGCCCAATAGCAGGGAGTGAAACAAAGCAATGGAGTTGGAGTCATTGATTCACTTTTGTTAGTTCAATCATTAGGCCAGGTGTTAGAAAGTGACCACATTTTTAAGACCAGACAGTTGAAGACACCAGGAGTGACGATTCAACCCATCCTCCAAAAATAAAGAATGCACCATGTTACTATAAATCATTAGGTAACTATTATTTCAATCCCTTTAGCCAATTACGATAATATGAAATATTTGACAGACGCAAAATTATGCACTAGAACCGTATAGATCATATCATGGCTATAGAAATTCATACATTAAATTAACAACATACCATAAACAGCACAGCAGCCTGCAATCAACCCCACCTCAGTGCCTAGGTCTTACGCTTTTGCTACCAGATCCCAAGAGCTCCCACACCAACCTACTTATCCTCATTTTCCTTTTCCTCCTGCATCATCATACTACTACCTCACAGGAATAAAAAACAGTATGAACTCTGTCCTCTTAATTTTCCCCCTCACTGAAATATTACAAAAAGTCACATCAATACTAGTCCCCACCTCCCAACCTAGATTGTCCCATTCTATAAACCCCAATCTATTCTACTATATAATAGCTCCAATGGATTTATTGACATAGGAACGAACTTACATTACTAGAAACTAAAACCATTGAGATTGCCCTACTAACAAAAACACATCTAACCACACGACATTTTAGGATACAACACATACTGAACTGACCATGGTGGTCCTGTTATCCTTATTTGCTACAGCATTACTATCCAAATCCCTCCCTCAAATGCTTGCAATAAAGCTGTTCATTCTTAAACTCTCCGATCCGGCCTATTCGGAAATTCAGATGTCAACTAAGAAATATTATTAAAAGTAACGACTGTATAATGCACTTTAATTATATTTTAAATGTGGAAAATGGAGTAAATTAATAGACAAAATCATGTGTCTATTGTTTGGAAAAGGGTAGGGGAGAAGAAATTTTTTTTAGGCAGAAAGTTTTAATGATCTTATTCTTTGTTTTAAAGGAGAATTATGGAATGCCAACGTAAGCTGCTAGCACTGCAGGACATAGGCACTAGATGAGGCAACCCTCATTTATCAGGCCATGTTATGGAAACAATAAATCGTCCTCTCCTGGCAAATGGCCCAGATGACGATTGCCCGTGTGAGGCAATATTTCAACTGATTTCCCACACCACACCGTTCCATTTCCGACCAAACAAAGCTTTTATTTATTTTATTATCATCTTCATGTTGAAGTCGGAAACTTTTCAGACCACCTGTGTAAGCTCTTCCAGACCTGTGTAAGACAATACTTTTACTAACTGTTACCTCATTGTACTTCTTGAATAAATTCTTGTAAAAAGTCTATCTGTGTAAACTTCTTTAACTGGAGGTTGCCATATTTGTATGAAGAAAGTGTTTTCTCACATACATTTATTGGATGAAAATCATTTATCCCAAAAGGATTTATTTCCAAAATTATTTTCACATAAATGGATTATTTCGAGCTCACTTTTTTTTCTTTTTTTTTTTAGGAAAAAATCCTTTTAGGGAATGAGAAAATATTAAAACACTTAAAATAAATTAAACGGTTTCTGATGAACACAAAACCTAGTTGCTCTAGCAGCTATGATGGAGCAGTGTTGCATCAGATTTTTCAAAATGTGAAATATCTCTTTTCTTGCTTTTTTTTTGGTAAGGGGCATTTAAAAAAGTTTGGAGGGAGTGAGGAACATAAAACATCAGATAAACAGTAAAATGATTTCATTTTTATTTTCTACCCAGATATTACTGCAGGTGAGAGTATCCTGAAGCCAAAAACAATTTTTCCACTGTTAAAAACATGCACTAAGCATAAAATAAAAATTCTGAACAGACTATGCCTAGGTATTGTTTAGGAACAAAATATCCCATATTTTTTAAATGACCCAAATAAAGGGTTGGCCAAAAAGTCCGTTCGGTTTTTGTTGTCACGAAACTTCAAGCAGTCTAATATGTAGCTAACTTCAGCTAGTCCCTTGCGAGTGCGCTCTCGTCAGTTACTAAACACTTTAACGTAGTTTGACACGAAATTCCGACGAGACTGATTGTATTTTGTGTGTTTAGGATCATCCTGAAAATGGAAAACCAAAACGAACATCATCGACACCTCATGCTTTTTTATTTTAAAAAAGGCAAGAAAGCAGTGGAAACTTGCAGGAAGATATGCGCTGTATAAGGAGAGGATGCTGTTACAGAACGTATGTGCCAGAAGTGGTTTTCAAGATTTTGATCGGGAAATTTTTCAGTTCAAGAAGCACCTCGCTCTGGCCGGCCAACTGAGATTAACAGCGACAAAGTGAAGGAATTAGTCTCATTATAGTATTAGAATCATTAGTCACATCTCATTCATAGCAATTACTAACTTCTTCCCACGAACAGGACCATTAATTCGGATGTGTACTGTGACCAGCTAAACAAATTAAATGCAGCGATCCACCAGAAGCGTCCAGAACTAGCCAACTGTAAGGGGATTGTCTTCCATCACGACAATGCCAGACCACACACATCGTTACAGACGCGGGAGACGTTATTGGAGCTTGGCTGGGAAGTTTTGCCGCACCCTCCATATTCGCCCGACCTTGCACCTTTAGATTTCCACCTGTTTCGGTCTCTTCAAAATTCATTGAATGGACAGACATTCAACTCTGAAAAAATCCCACTTGGAAAAATTTTTTGCCAGTAAAGACAGGAAATTCTTTGAGCATGGAATTATGAATCTGTCTATGAGATGACAGAAGATACTGGAACAAAACGGCAATTATATCATGTATTAAATAATTGAATAAATCACTTGTGTGTTGTGTGTTCAAAAGTTGTGTCTTATTTTTGCTTAAAAAAACAAACAGACTTCTTGGCCAGCCTGATAGCTTGTGAGCTTTATTTTAGTGAACTTTGAAAAACAGTAAAATTAGCTACCATGATTTTTACTTTTGTGATTTTTCAATAGCTCATTGTATGCCTATTTTTTCTTGACTCTATTCAAATATTGTTTTTGAAATATGTCCACACGATATATATATATATTCTAGTAACTTCGAATTGCAATTTCATCTATTGTGTATAATATATAAATTGAAAATAATGCTTACCGTGATATTGTATTCTTGAATATTTTTGGCATAGCAGCAGTATTTTCAAACAGAAAAAGCACATTAGTATATTCCATGCGAAGAAGATGAAGAACTCTAATGTACTCAAAAAACAAACATCCTGTTCCTCGTGTGTCTGGAAATAAAACTGTACTTGGTAAAATTTTTCTGAGTAATATAAATGGTAATAATTACCTTTTAATCAGGCCAAGTTCTATAATATAAACTACAAAATCTTGTAATTGAAGGAATTATAAATTTTGTTGATGCTCTTGTACATTAAAAAATAAAAATACAATATGTAATTTAAACGCTATTAGTTATGTCACATTAAACACTTTCATTTACTGAATGATTCAATGATTAGGTTGGCCTCAATAACTGTGTAGGCCAAGAGGTAGGAATTAATTATGTATGTTTTCTCCTAACAGTCTAGTATACCCAAACTGATGAAATTAAGCAGTTTTTTTTTCTTTTTACATTCAAATCAAGTCAAAAAATGAGAATTCTCAAGCTAGCTGTTCCTATAGAGGAGTAGCAATATCACTGACAAAGGGTTGAAGTCTTTATCTTAAGTTCAAAACCAACTGTAGCTGCCTTCCCTCTGCTAAGCATAAGAGAAAATCATTTTCTTCATCCTTATTTTACACATTGTTCTTGGGAGTGTAACATCCCAACATAATAAACCCTATAAAAAGACCCCTATTTCTAATGTCAATCAACACTGGGCAGCCCTCCTCCTCTTTTGACTCACACATCGTGACCTAATGAACAACTACTTGAATAAAGAATAACCAAACACCATTTATTAAACTGAAATTAAGGTTGAGAGGTAACATTTATAGCACCAACCACATTAATACCTCAATGCTACCTAGTTTAGTATTTAGTTGGCCCTACTTCTGCATGAAGTGTTAAGCTTTGGATTTATTTATTTTTCTTAGTCATTAATACAATATATCTGCATGCTGAGCTTGGGTGGTGTAATAATTAAAGAGAACCTTGAGAATTAAGGTTTTTATTAACTTTACATGGATATACAAGTAAGTTTAAAAACTCCTGAGCTGTTACATACAAAAGTGGCACCAACATAATAATACCAATTTTACTACATTCTCCCCCCCTTTATTTTAATAATTTAACTCAGTCTTTAGGATATAAGGGACCTCTGATTTTCCTTTCGAGTCTCTGTGTCTGGGGCTCTGAGCTTTTTGAAGATGCTTCGTCCGCTGTATCCCTGTTTTCTGAAAGATTCTTCATTATCAGGACAAATGAGATTTTTCTGCTTATGATAGTCTCCATGAGGAGAATGCGACTGGACTCCCACCCTGACTCAAATGTGCCAGCCAACACTGTATCAGAGACATCCGTTTCGGCTACCAGAGGTAGTTCAGTCATCTGTTACAGTAATGAGGTATTTAGCTATGTCATTCTTAAGCCATTTGAAATCTTCTTCAGCCATATGAGGAGTATTTAGGATGAAGATGGATTTAGGTAGGAAAGGAGAAGCTACCCATAAGGTGTCTTATTTTGCCAGAGAAATGGGGAATCCATTTTGGCTGAAGGGAACAGACTCTCCACAGATATAACTCTATCTATCACCTGCTGGAAACAAGCAACTCCATTTGTCACTCCAAACAGAATCCTATTAACTGGTACAGTTTTCCCATGGCTTCAAAAACTATGAAATGTTTTTCCTCTTCTGCTATTTGTATTTCATAGTAGGTGCTCTGTAGATTGACGGTAGTAAAAATACTATACTTAGCGATTTTTCATACTACATCATGAATTTTAGGGATGGATAGGCATCAGGAAGAGTATATCTATTTATTGTTCGTGAATATTCAATGACTAGTATTTTCTTTTAATGATTCTCACCCTCTGGGTGAATAACCACAACTTGAACTCTCTAGGGAGAGTTACTTTCCTCAATAATAGTCATTCAGTAGTTGAGAAAATTCTTCTTTTATAAATCTTGTATCTGTACCTGAGTAATATCTAGACTTAGTGGCAGGCAATAAGCCGACAATCAGGTTTTACACTTGTAAATAATCGAGGCGTTTTAACCTTTGAATAGGAAGTTAAGGGACAAATTGACAAAGGTGACCTTTCACCACCAAACACCATCTGGATCCTTGAGTGGTTCTTCAACAGGTCATGATCAAGCAAAACATCAGCACAGATTTCAGTTAACCAGGGTTTCCATATCAGGTAATGTTATTATTACTATACTAACTTATAAGATCACTATATTATATTAAGTCTAACATTTAGGTAGCGTTGTCCCAAAAGTTCTAGAGACCAGAGTATACACTTTTACTTTAGATGCTAGAGAGGTCAATGCTATTACTAGACTTTCGGGAAATCCGTGAAGATCTCCAATTTAAGGCGACAAACCATTTTTATGCATATAAAACTATGAAAACTGGTGGTATCAATTAGACAGTGAACTGGACAGCTGTTTAATTCAACTGTGATGATAGCTTAACAGATGAAATTGTATGAAACCAATATTTACACAGAAAAAAAACATTGATGAGGATGAATATATGTTTTTAGATATAGTTTTCCTTTTGCAAATCCTGGCGAAATGACCTTTGAAGTAACAGTTTTTACATACCGCATCCCTAGCGGGTATGTTGCGCGAGAATCCCAATCATTTCCACAGAAATAGAATTTTTCTCTATTTTTGGGACTTGTTAGAGCTGACAGAACATGTGCAGAATCAGTAGTCTACTCGGAATAGAGTTCAGGGTGTTTTACTGGTAAAAACTCACCAGTTGCATTTGTAGACATTGCTAGGTTGCCATATTGCAGAGATTGTATTTGAGCAAACTCTAAAGCCTTACCCTGTGTTTTAGCCACCCCTAGATTTAAAGTTTTGTTTTCCAATCCATTGATAAACAAATCAGGAATATATTCAGCTGTTTTCTATAGCTGTAACCACCTTCATATTGCGATTCTTGCTTAAAAGTTGAAGATTTTCAATAGACTGCACAAGAGTTTCCCACGGTTGTTGTTTTCAAGCAGCTAGTATGTGGCATACAAATATTTCACTTTTCTCTTTTATGAAAATCGAATCAAGTGTTTGTAAAACAAGTTTGCAAGTTCCTCTATCACTTATGAGTTCATAAACATTATGCAAAAAGAAGTTTGTCATTACCTTGAGTTTATCTGTATCAGACAATGGTTCCAAGGTTAAATTCTAAGAAGTTGTTGAACGTTGTTTCCAATTAGCCCATTCCTTAGAAGTGGAAGGCGAGTCAAGATCCGCTTCAAACTTGGCTGGCCTGAGATAACGATCCATTACTGAGACTAACTGAACGATAGGATAGCAAGTTAATAAAATTGTAATAATTAAAGAGAACCTTGTGAATTAAGGCTTTTATTAACTTAGAGCTTTACATGGATATACATGTAGGTTTGAAAACTTCTGAGCTATTGCATACAATAGTGGCAACAACATAACAATTTTACTGCAGGTGGTTCTTTATATACTAACCTGTCCTTAATAGTTTGTTAAATACTGACCCCTCAGTACATACTTTATCTTTGATCTTTTATATTGTTCAGAGTTCTGTTAACTTAGACCTTGACTTGTCAGTAATGCTGACTTCCAGGTAAGTACAGGGTTCCTTTTATATCAAAAAAGGTGTATTGAGTCTCCTTTGAGCCAGTAATAGAAAATTACACTGAGCCCTCAACTTTTAACTTTAGCGTGGTGTTCAAATGTTTTTTCGAAGATAATTGAGGAGTGATCCAAATTCTTAACTATTTATATCTGTTCATGGTATGAATTTCATTAAAACCTGATGCCTCAATAATGTACATGTTTCATGAGAAAAACTTTTTAAATGTAATGCTGGGTAAGACTTGGTGGTGATGAAAACCAAGTATTAAAAGAATACTAAGACGGGATTAGAAATAGCTCTGCTACAGTTGATAATCTTTTGTTCTGCTCAGTTTAATTAGTAAAGATATCTCCTGCAGCAGATCTCTTTGTGAATCATTTGAGTAACATGGGAGAAATCGAGATAGACCCAATAAGAAGGAAATATGTGTAGAGAAAGCTGAAACATTCTAAACAAGGCAACACCATCAAGATCCAAAATCAACTTGCCCTTTAGCGATAATGAGCTCAATAATGTATTCAACACACTAAAACAAAGAAGTGTTCCAGGAATAGATGGAGTTTTAAACAAATTGATTACAAATCTTGCATTGAAAGCAAAAAAATGACTTAAGAAGGTTTCACTTCTCAAACCTAGGAAACCAAAACATTATATAAATAACTTCAGACCTATCACTCTCTTAAGCTATACTGGAAAAATAATGGAGAGGCTTATCAATAATATATTGGTATGGTTTTAGAAAATAAAAACCTGTTAATAGCAGAGCAATCTGAATTTAAACAGCTTACATCTATAGAAGACCAAGTATTGAGCTGGACAATGTTAAAGGATAACTAAGATCGAAAAGGTAACACTCTCTCCGCAGATAGATAAGATGTATACTCAATGACTCACTTAGACTTAGTTCTATAAATAACAAGAATAATATTATATTAATAATTATTAGTTTTAATATTACGATTATTAGACCAAGGGATGAGGAGGTTTCAGGTTTGATTGTCGACCTGTCAAATTCTTTTTTCATTGACTAATAAATATTACTCAATTGTATTCATGAAAAAAAATTATATTAAAATTAAAGATCGAAAGACAGAACTTATTTCTAGATAATAATAATATAACATTATTACAATATCTACATAATTACCAAATAGTCCTTTTCTTCCTGGATTAGCTAAACTCAGGTCAACACAAGGCGAACCACCAATTAATAGATCAATCGGTCCTATTTGTTTTATAACATTTTCATCTATTTCTTCTACAGCTCCTAAATGGTATATATGACCCTTTGAATTGGTTTTGGAAACTCTTATTGCATCTGAATCTATTTCACTAGCAAAATATTGGTCTATAACAAGATTTGCTTCTTTCAATGCAACATACCCTAGAAAAATTTGTTCAATATATTAGAGTGATATTATATAATTTAATCATGATATTAAAAAACCACAAATAATTTAAAATTGCTTAACCTCTTATGGTTATAAGTTAATATATGAACAAGTAAACAGACTATGCCGCATGCATTATATTAACTCCTATGAATGTGTCTACTACTGGACACACTATGTAACGTCTTCATTACAAACAAATACTAAAATCAGGTTCAATAATATTAATAATAAAACAACTTTATTAATCATTGATTTTATTTATGAATTTACTTTAACTTCTTTATTCTTATAAACATCTCAGGTTAGGTTCTGACATACCAAACACTCATACATTAACCTAATTTTGCCTTAACTATCTTTAACATTTAACACCTAATCATTTATAACAACATTTTAAAAGCATGAATTGTGAACAGTAACTGTCTCCAACGGTGGGAAATTTAAATTATTGTGGTACTCACAGTTTTGTCTTGAAACAGGTAAACCTACTGAATTAACTTGTCAATTGAAGAATCCTTTCATCCGTATCATTGTTCTATTCTTCGCTCTTCTTCCACACACATGCCCAACATACTTTCAGAGTGAAACACGAAGGTTTCTCACACCCAACAACTCAAACTATCAGCCATGTCTGCCTGTGTGAGTCTTCTTGATCGCCCGTCTTGATGTTCCTTCTCGTCCTGATCGTTCGAGACCATCCTCTGTTCTTTGTTTTCCCTCCACACACCCACACCCATCTCCACATCTCTATAATATAACTATGGTCCTGGGGCTGGATTGCTAGGGTAGGGTCAACCCGGGACAGCATGGCCCATAACGTTGTCCATGAACTCCTTTTTATTACATGCTCTTGGGTCTCCTTGGAATATAAATCTTGGTCCCCTATTCTGAGCCAGCCTAGCAGTGAGGCCGACAGTCTTCATAGATTTGAGGAGCAGCGTTACTGCCTCGTTGACATGAAGCTCTCTGGCCTTCGTGCCTCTCAAGATCCTGGAGGATTTGTTAGGGTCCTTCACCAGAAGCTTCCTGATGATTTCCACTGGGTTGTCATTGATGGTAACAAATGATTTCTTGTGGGTAGCCTCATCTCTTCGCTCGTTAGGGATCCTAGCCCATAAGCTCCTGTAGGTTAGCTTGCACAGCTTTCTTCTACCTCTTCCTCTTCTCCACTGCCTTGAACCCTTCCTCATCCTCTGTGGTCTCGGGTGCCTTAGTCTCAACTCGGGCAGGGGCAGGTGCCCACCTCGTTGCCGATGGGTCAGCAGCCGGGATGGGTACAACAGCAACCCAACTATTCGAGAGCCTGGGCACTGCTTGGGGCTCTCCCACTACTCTCTCTCTCCCTCTCCAGTTAGGGCTTCTGGGTCTCCACCTGCTCTGAAGTGCCCGTGGCTCTCAATGCTCTCTGACAGCTTCCTATCGATTGAGTCAACTTTTTGCTTGGTGAACTTTGTATCCTCATTTATCAACGTGAGGGTCTACCCCACAACCACAGATGTCACTACTTCCACTACTCTCATAATGGATAAGGCCTCTGTCTTACATTATCGCCTGGGTCACTCGCGCCAATGCCGCAACCAGCAGTTGCTGGATCTGGTCCTTACCCATTTGGGGGTTCCTTGGAGTGGAAGGACCAGGCATGGACTTTTCTTTTAGGCTCTCCAGGAACAACACCATAATCTCTGCTGGTTGGCAGGCCATGGTCAACAATCGCTACTTTTCAATGATGACGTTACCTAGGTCGTCAATAATTCAGCCAATCTTCCTGGAGATATGCTCTTAATTGTTCTTGGAAAGTTTTTACCATGTGAATCGGCCACAAATTGGCCCAGGCTATTGCGGTTTTCTTGAGCTCGGTTGAGGAGGGACATTTTCCGCTTAAAGTCAAGAAATTTTCCATCCTCCTCAGTCCTCTTCCTCTTCATCCTCATAGAGGACCCTAACATCTCGCATGGAGGGGAACCTACTCACATAGGACCTGAGTGAACTACCCTACCCCCCTCGAACTCCCTCTTGGGAAGTGATCAGTCACTCCTCTCCTGCCAGGAAACCTAAGCATCACGGCATATTCCTAAAAAAGAGGATGCAAGCAAAACAGAAAGTTACAAATAGTACAAAAAAGAATTTTTTTAAGTTAACTTATCTCTGGATCCACTAAATCTACAAAAAAAAAATTGATACAAAGAATATTCCTCCTCACAATGTCACAAACAATTTCCAAAAAATTTGTTTCCAAAAAGTCCTAAAATAAAAACAATAACAAATAACAATGGCGACTCCCAGAGGCAAAAGTCAGATTGGACATAAGATAGAGATGTGGAGGTGGTGGGGATAATTTACAAGAGCTCGCACGGAGGTCCTCTCTCTTTAAGCGCTGGAGCCGTACTTATTTCAGTCACAACCAAACCGGTTAAGAGAGTTTCTACTGTATATAAGTTATGGCTCGTGGTACACCAATGTTAGGCCTAATACCAAGTAGCTCCATGTAAAGAAAGCCTGTACAATAACAACACAAACAAAAAGTAGCAAGTATATGTAGAGGATAAGAGGTAAAACCAAATTGTACGTTGTAAAACAATTGTACGTTGTTATTTACCTTATTTTTTTTTTTAATCGTCTGAAGCCATGAGACGATAACTGGTGCTGAAACCTGGGAGCAGCAAGCATTCGGGTAAACGATGTGCGAGTTTATTTTTGGCTGTTGCCTAAAATTTACCAAGTGAAATGGTGGAATTGCGGCCGGCAGCTTTCAAAGCTCCATGGCGAGGCTAAAGCAAACTCACTGGCATGGATGAAGGTGGAAAAATTTGCAGGAGAACACGGCGAGCTCAACCATTTTATCAATGGTGGTGATAAAATCATGGAGAGAATAGAAGCGAACATAAGCAAGGGCTTACTTGACCCAGGTGACGCAAAGTCAATTAAGGCGGACCTGGTGTGCAGGATAAAAAGAAGTGTGTTGAACATAATACAGGCTGACAAAGACACCCCATGAGCTGTGGTAAAGGAAAGGCTGAAGAAGGCATATGGGGACGGCAGATGGACACCGGAGAACATCTTCTAGGTGTTCAGGGAGATGAGACACCCGAATCAGACAAAAAGACAATAGGCCGGGGAGCTTTTGGCGAGGTTTAATAAAATAAAGTAGAAGCCAAAATGGCATTCATATCAACCATCCTTAAGGTACAGCTGGCCAGAGACAGGAAAGAAAGAAAATCTATCCAGAGACCGGTTGTTCATTGAGTGTGCTCAAGAGTTGATGGACGCTAGCGCCCGCGAAGAAGAAGTTAAGCTGGAAGCAGAGGAAATAGGTTGGACTAAGATGACGTACCATAGTCCGAGAATGCAGCAGCATGCATGGAAGAGAAGAGAACCGCAGTATGAGGGGAAGAAAAGCATGGTGTTCGAAGGAAAGAGACCAAGCCAAGGAAGATCGAAACTCAATGGGAGGAGAGAGGACAGACAATGCCATAGTTGTGGGAGTATTGGAAACCTAGTGGCCGCACACAAATTGTTTTGATTGCAGGATAGAGGGGCACATGGCTAGACAGTGTCCATGCATATATAAGCGAGCAGAAAGATATAGTCCAGAACCGATGGAGGTTAACGCCCAGAGGGTGTGGGGAAGAACCAAGACCCCCTCTGAATCGTCAAAAACTTCAGGAGCTTCGGAAACAGAGGAAAAAGAAGGCAAAACTAAGAGCAGCAGAGACCATGGAAGGAGCAGAAGGGAGAGTGCGGAAGTTGGAAGGAAAAGGCAAACTGTGGCCTTAGGAGCGGGCTGGCAGAGGGGTGACTGTACATTAATAAATTACAGCGTGAGATGGGATTACAGCGGTATACCCATTATTCAAGTGGTGAGAGGAGTGAGGTGCCTGGTAGACACTGGGAGTTCCAGCACAATCCTCAGCAGGAAGATTGTGTATTGAGGGGGCACCACGGATCCAAGCATGCGTGTGTAAACTGATCACCCTGGGAGAGCCGTGCGAAATGAAATGATAATGGGATGGGATAGGTGGGTGGATAAGGAGGAAAATTTAAAAATACACATAGTGGGGAAGATGCCACGAGAATACGAGGGTATCATAGGGTACCTCATGGGAAGAGTAGGAGCAAGAGTGAGTGAGGTGCAGGGAGGGAACATGGTTCAACAGACTGGGTAAAAAATCGTACCGGTGTTCAGGAACCATGAGGGATGGAAATGAGAGAATCAGTGCGATCAACTGGGAGGAGAAGGGGAAGTCAATTAGGCGATAGTACACCGATATCTTTTTCAAGGAGAGGGACAAACTAGGAGTAACAAGGGAGATGGTACATGAGATCCCACTTGAACAGGAGCGGGTGACATATATAAAAGAAAGGAGGTACCCTCAGACGCTGTGACTACATATCAGGGAGGAGATAAAGGAGTTGAAAAGACAGGGTATCGTAGTGAATAGTACGTCACCATACAATAGTCCCCTGTGGGCAGTAAAAAAGAAAGGGGCACCGGGCAAAGAGAAATACAGAGTGTAGGGACTGGAGTTATCAAGTATTTTTTAAATCTAGTCAACCTCTTTGTACTAGGACCTCTTTGTAATTGAACTTTGTAGCAGAGTAGAGAGATTGTGATAAGACTGTAATAAACCATTCCGTGACCGTAATAAGTGTTTTGTTAATTACCCACAATTTGGTGACCTCGACATGATTTAATTCGAGTGATAATCCGACGAGATTTAATTTGACGTGATCGAACTAAGTGATTCCCAGCATGGCGTCGCCAGCAGGAGAAAAATTTGAGGCTAAACTAGAGGACCAACCGGAGGTAACTAAATTATCAATTAGAATTCCTCCCTTCTGGGCCGATAAACCTGAATTATGGTTTTATCAAATAGAAGCCCAATTCAAAATTGTGGGTAATTAACAAAACACTTATTACGGTCACGGAATGGTTTATTACAGTCTTATCACAATCTCTCTACTCTGCTACAAAGTTCAATTACAAAGAGGTCCTAGTACAAAGAGGTTCTAGTACAAAGAGGTTGACTAGATTTAAAAAATACTTGATAACTCCAGTCCCTACAAGAGTAGTCATCGACTACAGACAGCTAAACGAAAACATGGTGGATGAGAAATACCCCATCCCCTGCTTTGAGGATATCCTAGATCGTTTGAGTGGGGCGACAATATTCAGCAAACTGGACTTGAAGGTGGGTTAAAATCAAATCCGAATAATACATCGAAGAGACCAACATAAAACGTTATTCACATTTGAACGGGGTCACTATGAATTTACCAGGATGCCGTTTGGACTAAAGAATGCGCCAATTACGTTCCAGAGGTTAATGGATGAGTTTTTGAGAGGTATAGAGGATTCCTATAAAAAACTGGGGTTGAATAGGAGCACAGAACCGGTGCGATATGAGGGCCCATTTAAAGTGGTCGTGATTAGGGAACACAACGTTGTGACAATTGAGAGTCTAAGACCCCCCAAGAAACGGCAAAATGTCCACACAGAACAGTTAAAACTTCCACCAGGGGGGGAGGCTGCAAATCAGGAATGAGCTGCAATGTCCTCCTCCCATACATGCAAGGAACATTGTAAATAGTAATAGTTATGTGATTTTTCCCACAGAAGTTTTTTTTTCCGTAGTTTGTGCTGTTACATTTTAGGAGTGTTTTGTTTTATAATGGTAAGTGCGGGAGAAAATGGTAATAAGGATGGAATGTAGATAGTTTTAAGGGTTTGGGCTTGTATGTAGTGATAAGGTGGAAGTAAGCTAGTGTGTAATCCGAATTCTGTGTATAGTTATAAGTGTAGTGTGTAAGCACCATTGTATTCTTTTAAGACTAAGATCTTGGATTTTTGTTTACCTAGCAGCCGTAACCATAGAGCTTAAGTTTTCTTTTATGTTTTTTTTACAAATGACAGTTGGACTAGAAGTTTCATAGGATTGGAGCTAAATGTAAGGGATTACAGGCTGTGTACAGTCGGGGCTGGCCTTTGCTCCCTCGTAACATTAGTGGAACGGTCTTTGGATAGACTATGACATCCAAGGGTTGGACCTCAAAGTTTACGAAATGGTGTTCGTAAACTGGCGGGGGGGGGAGTTAAAGTCTGAGCACCACTAGTATTCAGCCTCAATCCCTAAACTTCAGGATATAAACATCCCGAACATATATAGAGAGGATTATCAGATTGAATAAAGCAGTCTTGTGACAACTGTCTAACTTGTTCTTATTACCAACTTTTTTTTTTTTTTGTTCGATAAACATTAACTTTTATATATATATATGTAAGACAATTATTGAAGGTGGGGTGAATAAACTGAAATCAGTTTCTCTGTAAACAAAGTTAGCAATTTTATTCACTATATATTATATTATAACAATTATTAATATTGATTTACACAATCTTACCTGTAAACAAAGAAACGACAATTACAGTTTCTAACTATCAATTCTCTATTTACACTATTTTATTTTACACACTATTTACATGTTCTGTTATCTCACATAACCTTCTCTATCTGATAACTGATGCTCCATCTGGTGGGGGCCAGTGGAAGCAGCACGGCAAATTCAAATGAAAGAGAGATCACTTTCATTACATCTCCCCTCTCTGAGGTGAAAATTCTTTGAAAATTTTCAGTCTGGTAATATCGGAAGTAATTTTGTTATGTGAAAGAATCCAGTTTCTTGCTTTCCTCTTCCGGTATTTATTTTATATATTGAATTTGATATCTTTTCTGTTATTTCAAAGGGACCAATTTTTAATTCATCTAGTTTATTCCTGTTCAATTTGTTGCCATTTTCTATATATACTGTATCTCCTGTGTTAAATTCCCAATGTTTTCTTGATTTATCAAATATTTTCTTGTTGTATTCATGAGACTTTTTTTGTTCTTTCTAAGGCTAATTTACTGTCATTCATCCAGTTTTCTTTATTGTTTCTTTTTTTTAATTCTTCAGGTAAAATGCTAGTATCTGTGCCATCCAATAAATACTTGGGTGGAAAACCAGTTACTGTATGTTCTGTTTCATTATATTTATCCACACATTCTTTAGCGACTGTTGTCCAGGCTCTTTTCTTCCCTTTTTCGTTCATTTTACATCTGATTTTATTGACTAGAGTTTGATTTAGTCTCTCATTCAAACCATTGGAAAAGGGTGCATTAACTGCTGTAAATATCAATCGAACCTCCTTTTCCCTTAGGAAATCTTTGAAT
Source organism: Acanthosoma haemorrhoidale (assembly GCA_930367205.1). Classification (NCBI taxonomy): domain Eukaryota; kingdom Metazoa; phylum Arthropoda; class Insecta; order Hemiptera; family Acanthosomatidae; genus Acanthosoma; species Acanthosoma haemorrhoidale. The sequence goes on along the minus strand of OV884009.1, from coordinate 113,754,174 downwards.
TCTCTTGAGTTGATTCCTGGGTATTGATCTGTAAGTATTATACCTATTTTCTCTGTTTCCAGCACATTATTTACTAACTTGATGAAGTCAGTGGCACTCTGAGTTTTTGATGTTGAAATGAATGCATATCTTGTGAAGTGGTCAATAAGCAGGTGGAGGTATCTTTTTGTTGATCGTTGTCCTCCAAAACCTCCAATAGTGTCGATTGACATTATTTCGAATGGTTTTGTTGCTGGCCCTAGTTGTGACATTAGCCCATATTTTTCTTGCCCTCTGGATTTGTTTTTAATACATCTTTCACAGGTTTTACATACTTTTTTTATATTTGCAGTTATATTTTTTGCTGTGTAATAAGGGCATACCCTATTCATCATTTGTTTGATTCCTATATGGCACCATTCAGAATGTATTTCTTTAATGAATTCTAAACTTAAGTTTTCAGATAAAATTATCTTTTCTTTATTTCTTACTTTTTTATAGAACACTCCATCTTTTTCTATTAATTTTGTTTTGGTGTTTTGTAATATTCTATTTTCCTCTTGATCTTTTTTAATTTCTTGTATTTTTATCAAATTAACTATTTTTAGGATTTCTTCTTTATTTTCAATTGGTTCTAATACCGGGTTTCTGCTCAAACTATCTGCTTCGGTATTATCCTTTCCCGGAATGTATTTAATTTCAAAATTGTATTGTGACAAATAGTAAGTTAATTCACCAAGTTCTTCATCCGTTCTTGCTCTTATGTTTAAATTTTCTAATGGTTTGTGATCTGAAAATACAGTGAATTTTCTTCCAATTAACCAGTATTGCCAATATTTTAATGCCTCTTTGATTGCCAAACACTCTAAATAAATTGCTTTTTTCCTTTTTTGCGGTTCGCTTAATTTTTTTGAAAAGTATGCTACTGGCTTTTCTTTTCCATTGTTTTGTACTTGTTTCAAAACTGCACCAATACCTTCTAGAGATGCATCTGTATAAATTCTTATTGGTAAATCATTATCAAATATTTCTAACACTGGTTGGGAACATAGCAATTTCTTTACTTCTGCAAAGGATTTTTCACACTCTTCCGTCCATAAGAATTTTTCATTTTTCCTTAATAATTTATGCAGTGGATCTAGCAATATCGAGCTTTTTGGTATATACTCGTGAAAAAAATTAATTTTTCCTAAAAATTGTCTGATGTTCTTTTGGGTTTTTGGAGTTGGAAAGTTTTTTATTGAAATTAAGTTGTCCTTTATTGGTCTTACTGTATTGTGTTGTATTATGTGTCCAAGGTATTTTGCTGATTCTGCTGCAAATGTACATTTTTTAAATTTTAATCGGAAACCTTCATTGACTATTGCTTTTATTACTTTTTCTATATGTTCTATATGTTCTGTGAATGATTTCGAAAAAATTAAGATGTCATCTATATAATTTTCTGAAAAGTCTTTTAAATTGTGCTTTCTTAAGATGTTGGATAAAATTCTTTGGAAAATAGCTGGTGATGTCTTTAAACCATAGGGTAGGCATGTCCATTGGAAGTGCCCTTCTTGTGTGACAAATCCTGTTTTCTGTCTATCTTCAATGCGTAATGGAATTGACCAAAAAGCGGAATTTATATCTAGTGTGGTGAAGTATTTGCAGTTTCTTGTTTGTATTATTAAATCATCTATTAATGGGAATGGTTGAGCTTGTGGTATAACTAGTTTGTTCAATTCACGAAAATCTATACATAATCTTGATCACTTGTTTTCATCTCTTTTGAATGCTAGGGTTACGGGGGCTGCGAATGGACTATAGGACTCTTCAATTAAATCATTTTGTAATAATTTTGCCACCTGATCTTCTATTTCCTTCTTATCTGCTATAGTGCATCTATACGGCCTTTTGCTGCAGAATCTGTCCACCAGTAAGTCAATTCTAGCTTCGTAATCCTTAACCGTGCCCACATCATATTTGTTCCTGGCAAATACTGTACTGTACTTTTCTATCAGTCTTTCTATCGTAATCTTTCTCATATTATCCAAGTGATCTAATTTTATTTTGAACCCGTCTTCTTCGATATGTTCATTAAAATTCATTTTAACTTCTTCATTTTTTTCTTTCTTTTTCTCAGTATTTCCTGTTTCATCTTCTTTCTTCTGTAATATTTGTAGATTCTCATTTTGAATTAATCTAAATTTTTTGATAATATCTAATCCTATAAGAAAATCTTCAAAATCATCTCTCTCTACAATGAACACATCAACATATTTTTCTATGTCAAAAATTTTCACTTTTATGGTTACTAAACCTTTTGTTTGTGTCACACCATTGACTATTTTTAAATATATCTTATTAACATCTTCTGTTTTTTTCTTTATCTTAATTAATTTTGTATTTATTAGAGAGACTTGGGATCCTGGATCATATGTCCCATTTACCTGTAACTTCTCTTCTAATAATATTTTTACTTTAATCAATGGTGTGATTATTCGTTTTTTTGTTCTGTATTTAGATCTACTTCTAATACTGAGTTGCTTCCCAGTATTCTAGTTTCATATTTGTCTCTCTTTTTAAACCAGCATGAAGCTTCTGGGTGATATCTGATGCCTTTGTTTAATTGTTCACAATTATTGCATGGCTTTTTTTCTTGAAATTTATTTTTACTAAAAAGTTTTTCATCTTTCTTTTTCATAAAATTATTTTTGTTCGCTAGACCCTCACATTTTCTAATTTCATGAAGTAATTTGGTCGAATTCTCACATTTTTCCTTATCTAACTTATTTCTAATGAACTCAGGTAAGCCTGCAGCTATAAGCATCACTAAAGTCTGTGAACTAATATTCTCATCCATATCTAACAATAATTTCTCTTTTTTCATGGCGTATTCCATCAGTAGACCTTCTTTAAACCTATATGATATAGCATGCATTCCTGTACTCCATCCTTGGTCTTCAAAAGTTTCCAAAAATTTTTCTTTCCACTCAGACCACACAGAGTCCATTGTTAATATTGTTAGGGTTGCTGAGTACCAGTCTAAGCATGACTTTTCCAAAAAGAAAATTATTAACAGAACCCTGATATAACGTTAAAGTTATAAATATAAAGTTTTTTTTTTTAATTATATGAAAGAATATATAATTAAATTATTATTATTAATGCATCAAGCAAATATTAGAATAATATATATATTATTCTAATATTTGTTATTTATTAATAATATTTTAATTATATATTTTTTTCATATAATTTAAAAAACTTTATATTTATAACTTTAACGTTATATCAGGGTTCTGTTAATAATTATATAGGAAACTTCTGGCAAAAGGAATATTGGTTTTATTTAAACACATTGAATATATAAAAATTGATATACAAAAAAATAAATACGTACGTAATTAAAGTATAATATTAAATCTAAATTTACGTAATTATACTGGCCAGTGTTCTTTGTGTTGATGTCTTCGTGTGGTTCGGATCAGCATACTTGTTCTAATCTGCCGCGCGTGGTTCCAGACGTCTTTGTTGTCGCATCTGGTGAAAGTGAAAGTCAGACCTCGTGCACTACGAGGCCGGTAGCGTGGGTTGGTGGCTACCTTAGTCCTCCTCTGTCTGCTTCTGATGAACGAACGAATGTCTCTTGGTTCTTTGTCGGCTTGTATATATCTGCATCTCTCCGCTGCCTTCTTGACTTTCAACTCGTTATTTAATGCCAGTTGTTTTGAATATTTATACTTTGCTTAATTTACGTAGTTTATAAATAAATGTTTACATTAGTTATGATATTATTTTTATTATAAATATTAATAATTAATATGACGACAATAAAAAACGTTCATACTTTCACAGAGATGAACCACGGATCGTTATTACGTTATTCAATGCTCGCTAATGCCGAGTTTATTTAAACAAACATCATTAAAAATCATCATATTAAAATATCACAACAATATATTGTTGTGATATTTTAATGTTGTGATTTTTGGTGGTGTTTTTGAGATAAACTCGAAAAGCGAGCGTTGATGAACAATATACGACTCGTGTACCACGATTCACGAATGTTTAAACACTATTTTGTGTGTATCTACCATAAATATTTATAATACAAATAAGATCAATAATTAAATATAAATATTAATATTTATATAACTTCAAACAAGAAAAGTAATCATATATGAGCCAAAGAGGATTGAACAACCAAAGAGGTCAAGAGATGAAGATGGCAGCAAAAGGTCACTGGCATCTGACCCGGCATGAGGCCAGAACGTCACTCTTGCACGGACGGCCCGACTGAGAAGACTCGGGAGACCAGACCATGATTACCATGAGGTATTAACCCACGCTAAGCAACGGAGACGCTCAAGATCGAAGACGACCCGGACCACGTTATGCACCAGAGAGGAAGAAAGCACCAATAGAACACAACTTAGAAGAAACACTGGCCAACTACGTCGTAATTAAGGTACAATTTTAAGTTAATTTTAATAATGTTATTTTATTACGTACGTATTTGTATTTATTTGTATATTAATTTTAAATCAATTTGTGAAAATAAACAATTATTCCTTTTGCCAGAACTATCCTATATTTTATTAACAGAACCTTAAGATAAAGTAAAGAATAAAAATAAAATATAAATTATATAAAAAAAATATATAATATTAAATTATATGATAAATAAATATCGTAATAATATATTGTTGTGATATTTGATGTGTTGTTTTTTGATGGTGTTTTTGAGATAAACTCAAAATTAGCGAGCGATGATGAACAATATACGACTCGTGTACCACAATTAATGAATATTTAAACACTATTCGTTGCGTTGAATCTACCATATTAATGGAAAAATTTAAAGAACAAAATCGATATTTGGACGAATTATTTAACGTAAATAAACGTAGTATTGATGAAAATAAATGTAGTATGTACAAAAAACTTGATGAAAAAACGGATTTAAAACCGGAACTGGGAAATCAGAAAAATGATTTTAAAGAACATGACTTCGAAACCGAAAATAAACTCATATATTATGAACACAAATTAATTAATAATGATTTAGGTACACATAAAAAAGAAAATAACAATAAAGTTAGTAGAAAGGAGAAGGAAGTGGAGGTTATAAATAGTATAATGGAACAAAAAACAATGAAAACGACGAGTAACTCTAGTGAACCTAAACCGGTAATTGATCGTGATATAAGACAAGTAATAGATAATCATAATAAGTTAGAGTTTCAAAAATTTTAAAAATCTGACCCGGTAGAAATTATAAGTAAATTAAAAAGTAAAATAGTTAAAAGTTTGAATTAGAATAAATTCGAACTCAAAGTTTCAAATCATTTTAGTGAAAACCCTTTTTGCGAGTTTAGTGGAAACAAAATGAAAAATAATAAATGAAAAGACATTAAAAACAAAACCAGGGATGTTGTTAATACCATAGAGTATAATTATAAAGAGAAAAGAAAAAAGAGTTATACTTTATTATTATGAAATAATGGTAATCGGATGAATATAAAAAGTAATATAAAAAAAATATATAAAATTAAAATTAATAGAAAAATCTATTATAAAATAATGGCAATTAGGAAGGTGTAAAATTTGGAAGTTAAAGTTTATTATAGTGTACAATCAAAGTGGAAAATATTATTACGATATTTTATTATTCATATATTTAAATTATATACTATTTATATAATTTATAGCTTTATATTTTTTATCTTTAAATTCAACTTTTACTTAATCTTTAAGGTTCTGTTAATAAAATATAGGAAACTTCTGGCAAAAGGAATAATTGTTTATTACACATATTGTTGTGATATTTTAATATGATGATTTTTAATGGTGTTTGTTTAAATAAACTCGGAAAAAGCAAGCGTTGAAGAACGTAATAACGATCCGTGGTTCATGCCTATGAAAGTATGAACGTTTTTACTATCGTTATATTAACTATTAATAGTTATAATAACAATAATATCAATAATTAATATAAACATTTATTATATAAACTATGTAAATTAAGCAAAGTATAAATATCCGAAACAACTGGCATTAAATAACCAGTTGAAAGATCAGTAAGGCAGCGGAGAGATGCAGATATATATGATCCGCCAGAGAGAAAAGAACTCACTCTTTCATCAGGACCCGGCAGAGCCGGTAGCAACCCAGGCGAAGGCACGGCGACTACGGCCTCGTAGGTGCACGAGGTCAGACCTTTTCACTTTCAACCGGCACGAGAACAAAGGACGCTAAAGTAAGACGATTCGGATCACGCAATAGAAGACGACCACGAAGATTAGCAACACAAAGAACCACTGGCCAGTATTAGTATAACGTTACGAATAATTAAAGGTACCATTTTAATGTTAGATTTAATAGTATTCTTTTATTACGTACTTATTTAATTTGTATATTAATTTTAATGAACATATGTGTAATAAACAATTATTCTTTTGCCAGAAGTTTCCTAATATTTTATTAACAGAACCTTGAGATAACGTTAAAGTTAAATATAAAGTTTTAAATTATATGAAAAAATATTAAAATAAATATATATAAATAATAAATATTTGAATAATATGTTCATTAAAATTAATATACAAATTAACTACGTACCTAATAAAAGAATGCTATTGAATCTAATATTAAAATGGTACCTTATAATTATTCGTAACGTGATACTGGCCAGTGTTTCTTTGTGTTGTCGAGCAGTGCATCCTTCCTTTGTCTTGATGCGTAGCGTGGTCTGGATCCTCTTCTTTGTTTTAATGCGTAGCGTGGTCCGGATCCTCTTCTTTGTCTTGATGCTTAGCGGGTGAAAGTGTGTGGGAGCTGGCCTCGTGCTTGAGCTTCTTGGTAGGTCTCGTCTCTTCGGTCCCAGATGAAAGAGTGCCTCTTGCTTCTCGGTATTCCTATATATCTCGCATCTCTCTGCTGCCTTATTGATCTTTCAACTGGTTATTCAATGCCAGTTGTTTTGGATATTTATACTTTGCTTGTTTTGAAGTTTATAAAATAAATATTTATATTAAATTATTGATATTATTTATATTATACATATTAATGGTAGAGACAATGCAACGAATAGTGTTTAAACATTCATGAATCGTGATCCACCGTTCATTTATGCCCGCTAATTTTGAGTTTATATTAAAAACACAATCAAAAATCATAACATTAAAATATCACAACAATATGTTAAAAGATATTTAAAAGCTTGAAAATTAAAATCAATTGAAAGAATTTATTATAAAATAACATCAATCAGGCACATGTAAAAATTTGGAAATTAAAGATAATAAAAGGTTAATAAATGTATTAAAATGTTAGAATGTTTAATTATACAATCAAAGTTGAAAATGTGTTAAAGTCTATCTAAAAACTAGAGAATTAAATTCAATTTAAAATCTTATTATGAAAATAATCTCAATCAAGCAATGTAAAGACTTGAAAATGAAAAATTATTGTAATATAATTAAATGTTAAAATCTCTGTATGGTACAATTACCTTTGGAAACATGTAAAATTTTGATGACACACATTTTGGTATTGTAATTTAGTTATAAGAAAATCCAAATGGTTAAAGTGATGAACAAGTAAAAGTAAAATCAATAGTAAAGTGAAACAAAAAATTTTTTTTAGACAAGCTCAAAATTTTTTTTAAATCGGAGTTGTGATATTCGATGTGTTGATTTTTGATGGTGTTTTTGAGATAAACTCGAAATTAGCGAGCGTTGATGAACAATATACGACTCGTGTACCACGATTGACCCGGCAGGAGACAAAAGGAAGCACCAGGAGGGATGCTAGCCCAGGTACGTGTACTGCCTCGAGGAACAAAGAAGCCCTTCTCTTGCATCTGACCCGGCACAGAGGTCACTCTTTCACTAACGGCGCGACTGAGAAGACGAAAGAAGAGGCCGGCTCCCATTTCACTTTCACCCAGCACGACAACAAAGGAAGACGATCCGGATCACGCACCAGACAAAGGAAGAACGCACCAAAGGACACAACACAAAAGAAACACTGGCCAGCTACGTAGTAATTAAGGTACAATTTTAAGTTAGTTTTAATAATGTTATTTTATTACGTACGTAGTTTAAATGTATATTCAATCTTTAAATCAATTTGTGTAAATAAACAATTATTCCTTTTGCCAGAATTATCCTATTTTTATAAACAGAACCTTAAGATAAAGTAAAAGTTAAATATAAAGATTAAAAATAAAATATAAATTATATAAAAAATATATAATTAAAATATATGATAACAAATATTTTAATAATATATATGTTATGGCTAGTGGCAAGACATTGTTAAGCCTAATACCACAGGGCCTAGTGCAAATAAAGCCTGGGTATTGATAGAGGTTGAGAACAGAATAAAGCCAGTTAACAATCGAACCTGTGTGCATTATTATCATCCATATTCTCTCTTTTTCTTTGATCGTCTACAGCCGGGAGACGATAACTGGTGCCAAAACCCGGGAGCTAACGAGTGTTAAGATAAAACGACACGTGAGGCAACTAATTTTTTTTCACTTTTGCTTTTTCTGCTCCTTAATCTCTTTCCATTTTTTTTTTCTTTGTCATCCTTTTAATCAGGGAAAATGGTTACGGTCGCTATGGTTAGAGTTACGGCCAGCAGCCTTCGAAGTGCCGCCTCCGTTACCAAGCAAAACGTTGCCGGAAGTTCATGCAAATTCCCTCGCCTGGATGAAGGTGCGAGCAGCGACGTCGCAGGACCTAAGAAGGATAATATTTGACCTGGAGAAATTCTCTGGAGAGCTAGGTGAGTTAAATCACTTCATTAAAGGGGGTGATAGAATTATGGAGAGAGTAGAAGCGAAGACAAACGAAGGCCTACTAGACCTAGGGGATGCTAAATAAATAAAAGCATACCTGGTGTGTTGTATAAAAAGAAACGTATTGAACCTAATACAGGTGGATGAGGACACCACATCGTGGTGAAGGAACGATTGAAGAAGGCTTACGGAGGAGGCCGTTGGACACCGGAAGAAGATATATTTCAAATATTTAGGGAAACGCGACATCCGGGTCAAACGAAAGGCCAATACGCCGTGGAACCGTTGGCACGGTTCAACAATATTACCTAAAAGATGAGGGAAACGATTAACTTGGCGGAAGTAGAAGCCAGGATGGCTTTCTTGGCGACCATTCTAAAAGTACAGCTAACCAGGGAGACGGGCAAGCGGGATAACTTACCGGGGGACCGATCGTTTGTGGAATGCGCCCAAGATATGATTGATGTTAGCCCCCATGAAGAGGAATTCAAACGGAGCGGAGGAGAAAGGCTGGTCCAAGGTGACATACCGTAGACCTAGAATGCCACAGCAGATTTGGAAGAGAAGGGAGCCGCCGAACGTTGAAAGAAAAAGAACGATGGCAGAAGGGAGGAGGCCAGGCCAAGGAATATCTAGAACCGGAGTAAGGAGGGAGGAACGGTGATACCACGGATGTAAGAGAGTCGGACACCTGGTGGCACAGTGTCTGCGCACGAAATGCTTCGAATGTGGGATGGAAGGGCACCTCGCCAGGCAGTGTCCGTACCTCTACCGAAGAGCGGAGAGGTATCGGCCAGAACCTATGGAAGTAATTGCACAGGGGGTGTGGGGGAGAAATAGGGCCCCCTCCGAAATCATTGAAAACGTTGGTAGCCTCAGAGACGGAGGAAGAAGAGGATGAACCCGGGATCAGCAGAGGCGACAGAGGGGAGGACAGCAGGGGCCACGGAAGGGGCAGGCGGCAGAGCGCGAACGTGGAAAGAAAAAGACAAGCGGCAGCCTGAGGAGCGGGTGGGCAGAGGGGTGACTGCACGTGAACAAATTGTAGTGTGAGTGGAAATTACGGCAGTATACCCATTATCCGAGTGGCGAGAGGGGTGAGGTGTCTGGTTGACACAGGGAGCTCCTGTACTATCCTAAGCAGAACGGTGGCGAGAAAATTATGTGCTGAGGGGAGGGCGTCGCAGATCCGACCGTGTGCCTGTAAACTAGTCACCCTGGGAGGGCCTTGCGAAGTAGAAGGCGAAATAGCGATGGGGTTGGCTAGATGGACGGGTAAGGAGAGGAAAATGACGATACGTGTGGTGGAAAAGATGTCACGGGAATACGAGGGGATTATAGGGTGTGACCTCCTGGGAAAGGTAGGAGCAAAGGTGAGGTGCAGAGAGGGGGTGTGGTCCATCAGGATAGGAAGAAGCAAGTAAGAAGCGTACCCTGGAGGTCGGAAAGAAGCAAATAGGAGCAGTCAAGCGAGAGGAAGACTGGGAAAAGGACATTAGGCAGGAATACGCCGACATTTTCTTCAAAGAGGGGGATAAACTTGGTGTAACGGGGGAGACGGGGGTACGTGAGATACCGCTCAAACAGGACCGTGTGACGTATGTTAAGGAAAGGAGATACCCGCAAGCGCTGAGACAGCATATCAGGGGGGAGATAGAGGAGTTGAAGAGGCAGGGAATCCTAGTTGACAGCACATCTCCATACAATAGCCCTCTGAGGGCCGTAAAAAAGAAAGGAGTAGTCGGAGAAGAAAAGTAACGAGTAGTCATCGACTACAGGAAACTGAATGAGAATACCGTCGACGAAAAATATTATTCACCATTCCTCGATTTGAGGACATTCTCGACCGACTAAGTGGAGCAACGATATTCAGCACACTCGACTTTAAGGCGGGATATCATCAAATACAGATGCATCAGAGAGATCATCACAAGACAGCGTTCACATTTGAACTGTTCTTGATTTAAAATTAACAAATACAATATTAAATCATTTAAATTTAATTCCTGATATTTTTTATTTGTCAACTATTACTCTTGGACATAACGCAACGAATAGTGTTCAAAACATAAATGAACCGTGATCCAGGAGTCGTATACTGTTCACTCATGCCATCATCATCATTTCATTCTAACTAGTTTATTTTAAATAAAATTTAATTGATCATAACAGTAGATCTATTCTTAATTGTTTCTTCCTTGTAATAATCTTACATGAAGGAGTTTATTGATATAAAATATTTTACTCTGTGTCAAATCACAAAATGTGTTTAATGATTTTTTTCATTAACATATTAAATTTACTTATTAAAATTAGATTGGTTTTAAGAAAGGAGTTTTTTGTTTAATTTGAATAATAAGGATAATAATAATAATAATAATAAGGAGTTTTAAATAATTTGAATAAAGGTAGTTATTTTGACCCTAAGGGCCAAGGTCCAGGTGTCCTTCTGCATCCTGTTTTTTCCAGGAGTTTTGGGTTAGGGATAGCTTGCCATAAATAGCAGCGTTTAGAAGGCAGGAGCGTATTTTTATTTCATTCAAGCAGTGACTGAGTTAAGCTTGTCAGCAGCCTAACTTAAGAAGACCACCCTAACATCAAAGAAAATCCATGTCATTATTATTTGTATTAGTTAATTATTATGATTTTTTATGAATGCTCTTTTACTTTTTCTAATGAGAAAGTATAAAAACATTTAAACAAAAGCGGATTTGCTACAATATGCATTATCCTTCTGCCCACATGGGATGTCAGGAATTAGCATAATTTCAAATTCTGAGAAAAAAAATCACTAAACATAATGTTTCCATTGCTTTCATAACTATCATACAAACCATTGAATATACATAGATATTAAATAGAATTGTATTTATTTAAAATTTGTTTCCACATCTATTTAGAATCATCTTTTAGATTCTCTCTCTGCCTGTTTATGAAGTATTTGAGAGCTAGCCATAGTATGGTTGTCACATATTAAAATAATTTATGAACAAATAATGGACAGATAAACCAAAGTAGGTAAAAATATTGTTTAAGCAAGAAATAAAGTCGATTTTTGTTTTCTCGAACTTCTCCTATTCACACCAAATTATACATGTTACTTACAGTAACATTCATTCCTAGACTTGAATTTTTTTTTCTATTTTAACAATCCTACTGTAGTTTTCTATACCAACACAACAATTATAAATAACTACAGTTTCTCATAAATAAGAGAATTAATTCAATCTAAAATTACAAAAATTATATCACACTAGTAATATACAAAATTTTCTGAAATAATCGATGTAAAGTCATTTGTACATGAATGGCATAGGCAAATATAAAGCAAATCATCTTTTTTTTTCTACTAGCACACATATTTAGAAGCCTTTAGCACTAATGATATTCGAACAAACATTTTGGTGGCAGTTTAGTTAAGTTAAAATTGGTTCAGATGTTTTCCATTAATTCACATTCAAACACATGTTAAAATTTTATATAATAGTGCAGTATTGTAGATACATTTTTAACACATCACAAGGTTGTATAATTATTATTTCCCTGTCAGGCATAATTATACAAACTTATTTATTACTTTACTTCTATGAACAATCTAATCTTTTAACACCTCATACCACAGAGAAGTTACCTTTACATTACTTAAAAAAAAAAAAAAATGAAAATTTTTCTTAAATATTGAATATGAAACTTAATAAATAGAATATTTTGGGGGAAAAAATCAATAAATATTCTTACCTGCTGAGATGCCATCAAATAATGATAGTACTCTTATACCATGTTTGGCAACTGGAGGGTCTGATGTTTTCAACACATTAGCACCGCTTTGAACAGCATCAAACTTGGACAAAAAAAAAAAAAAGGTTTCGATAATTAAATATTATTGATCAATATAAGAAAAGCTTACTAATTTCATTCAATTAAATCTAACACAAATCAGATTATTACCAGGAACTCAATACCTGTAGTTTTTTTAATGAAAATTAGGAATAAAACCAAAATTTATATTTGTCTGCAAATAATATACATAAATACATGCTACAAAAAGTGACATAATTTAAAAATATCATTTATTTTTTGCTATGTTCTATTTCTGCACACAACTTTCTATTTATTCTGTGATAAACATATAAGGAAAATGTTAAAAGAGTAGAGATTCTTATTTTTTTGTAAATAATCTAGTTGTAATTTTTAATCCTTAGGTAACATTATGTAAACACAAACATGAGGTCTTTAATCGCTGAAAAACCAAGTGAATTGAATTGAAAATGATTATCCTAAAGAAAGATTTTTGTAATTGAAAATGGTGATTACTGGTAAATAAGTAGGAAGTCCTTTAGCATTAATTGATGGTGGAAAGAGTCAACAATACTCCACCCAGGCTTTAGGTTTCTATTAGGCTGGGTTCATGCAGGGCACCACTTTCTAAGGCCTCAGGACAGTGTTGCCAGATGTCACAGCAGCAAGCATGTCAGCTAACTTCCACCTGTAATGAATTTGCTCACCAGAGAAAGAAATCGAAGTCACATGAATAACAGGAGAAGAGGATGACCTTGTAGATTAGAAGGGAAGGGGATAACAGTAAGAGGAACTCATTAAGTTCAGTGGATATGAAGTTGTCATGAAGATGACCAACATATATAATAAGGCTTTCAAAAAGAAGATAATCCTTCAAGTGTGGCAGGGGATGTAATAATACAACCCAAAGTAGCCACCAGAGGAATGTAGATACAGGTACAGGCCAATTTTTCATAGAAATTTACTCCAGAATTTTAGAAAAGTGATTGAGGCCATTAGTAGAATATGACAAACAAGAATAACACACAGCATTCAGACCTAATTGACAAATCCAAGATCACATCTTAGGAATGTAATGGAAACAGCCATGGATGTGGGAAAAGATATATAACCATCATTCTTGGATCTAGCCTCTGCCTTTAATACGGTTCAGTGAATGAGATATGGTATGCTTTAAGGATAAAGTAGGTTCTGGAGAGTTTTATCATGACCATTAAAAGTGTATATAAGAATCTAAAAGGGATGATAAGGATCAAAGTCAGGATCCTTCTTAATGAATTGTGGAGTGAATCAAGGTGATAGCCTAAGCTCTCTTTTATTTATATTATAAATGGATGAAATTGTTCAAGAAGGAAAGTTAAGAAGTCTTCAATTAAGATTGGGTATCTGAACAATGATAGGAATTTACATATAGGCACTCGTAAAACAGACAACGTCAAACTGATAGTTGAGACCCCTAAGAAACTCTAAGATGCCAGACATATGGGCAGCTGCTATAGCTAGAAAAGATATGACCCTTAACTTGTCTACAACAAAAGTTATGGAAATCTCTATGAATCGAAGAAACAATCCTGTCCTAATTACAGTTAATGGAGAAGTTCTAGAAAGAGTCAACTCATTTGACTTCTTCGGAGTAACAACAGAATACATCAGGTGTATTTCCAATTGAGAAATACAATAATTGGGAAACGTTTATGGTTGCTCGGATCTAGCGATACTCTATTAATAAACATGTCAACAGTCACTCTACACTCGTTTAATACCTGTTCATAGGTAGCATATTCAACTCTCAATTTTTAAGGTTAGATAGATAGATAGAATTTTAGAGGCCCTTCTTCCAACAGTTTTCATAGATTTAATGAAGTCAACAAATAAAATAGAGAACAAGTTTATCTGATCTCTCTTTTTTGAAGGTGTTTCTCACGCTTAGTTCACTGTATAACCTATTATGCAGTTTTATTATTTAAAATAATTAAATTTATTAAGTTAGAATAATTTGGATTAGACAGAGTTGTAAAAGTTGGTGCCACTTGCGGGGATATTGGGTGCCAGGTGCTGGGAATAATAAATAATGATTACTCTCTATGGTACTCATCCTCTACCTAAATTCAAATCAAATCTGAATTAAATTTGTACTGTTTAGTTATATTATTTAATTATCATTTAATTATTTTTAGATTAATCCTTCATAAATTTAAAAAAAAAAAAAAAAAACTTATCATCTTAAACAGTTTCTTTGGTGAGACTTGAGAAATCTTCATTACCAGAAACCCTCTTTTTAGACGTTTAATGTTTGTGTTATTTTTGTTTCTTGTTCCTTAAAAGTATGTTTACAAATCAGATTCCATAAAGGCATATTAACGTGATAGGCACTAAAAAAAACCATTTTCTATCACTTGTACTGTGTGTGCTAAATGGTTATAAAATTACACACATAGATACAGCTTGTGGAAAAAAACAAAAGAACTAAGCTTATAAAGTGAACAATAAGGAGTGTCTGTTACGGATGGCCATTAGGATAAAAAAGAAGTTGTGAAGGGTTGGTTTAGGAACAAGAAAACAACTTGACGTTTTGAACAAATTAATTTTCTAAGAGAAAATAAAGTTTTCTAAATTATTGTCTTTGATAATGTTATTTCGAATTTTTAATTGACCATTAATCTTATTAAATACGAGGATAATGTCGTGTTTTAAATAAAATATAATTAATTAAATGAAGCCAAACGTTGCTTTTAGTCAAACCGTATACAAAAAGTTATACTAATATTAAACAGATTAGCTCTAATCCAATCACATCCTCCACATTTCCGTGGTAATGGTTACTTATAATGGTTTGGTAACGTGATTATTTATTATTCCTCATAATGGAACTGAGACAATCCTATAATTCACTAAGCCAGGATCTTGGATTTCGAAAATCATTCGGATTATATTAAATTTGATGGATATGCCCCTTGCAATTAATTCTGGGAAATTCATAACATTTTCTTAATTTTATAGTATACCCTGAATCCTGGAGGGGACGGCTCGAGCCGCCTCTGTTGCATTGTCGGCGACCATCCAGGCAGACACCCTCCAAGTGCTTGCCATTCCACAACGTCTGGCCACTACCCATATCAGCAATACCACCGGTGGAGCTATTGTTAAATTGAAGGTGTTACTAAATCGATTCTTCTCAATGTCGGTTTGAATCGTTCCCTTAGTAAAACTGTACGGGACAGATGTTTTTTAATAGTGTACCAAAAAGGCCAAATAATATTATTTAAATAAATATCTTAACACAATTAAGAACTTGGCGAGAGATGCTCATGTCCCTTTCTTAAAGAAATATTAAATGAAAAACCACTGGCTACTTTTCAAAAAAATGAATTGTTTATTTTATTTGTTAAACTACGTACAATACTGAAATCATATTTTCAACCGATTTGAATTAATAAGATTAATTTAACCAACCGATTAAATAAATTAAAAGATGTTAGAACATATATTGAATAGAATTGCGTATAAAGTATCAATGAGCTATTATTACATAACAATTATTAATGCCAGATGAGGAAATTGTAATTTTATAAAATGGTTAAACCAGTTGTATATAGAAGGTTAAACTGCTTTGGAATGTATTAAGTACATAATTTTTATTGTTGGCTGGTGAATATCTCTGAGATTATCTCTGCATTAAATACGGTAGTTTAATATATCAATTCCCATGGTGGTCATACATGATATATTGCTCAAAATCAAAACTTTTAATCTTAAACCAACCGTTTAATTTTTGTAAATATTTTTAGTTGTTACATTTTAACAAAACATTATTTAGCATATTTTGAAGTGTCATAAAAAAAACATCAAAAAATTTCTGATTGATTGAATAATTTTCATGACCAATAATGAAGATCATTTAGAACATAGAACGTATATTGTATAGCCTCTTCTCTTTTGCATTGTCAAAAAATGGATTTTATTTTATTTTGTTTATTTTTTATTTTTTTCCTGTTGTTTATTTTGACTTGGTGCTAATGCCATTAAATCAACCATAAAATAAAAAAACAAATTGCTTTTCATAGGTCTTTATGTTTTTACTATCATAATCTAAGAAACTCCAAACATATTCTTGAAGAACATGTCGAAACCTTTAATTTTATACCTTACTTAATATGATAAGAAAATACTTGGTTTTTAATTGTCAAGTAATTGATTAATTTGAGCCATTATTATTAATCATAGGGTTTGATTTTATTCTTATAATCCTCGAGGCATCAAACGAGTTTAACACACCGAATATCATGCCTATATCTAATACCCTGATTGAGTTAATGTAGGAGATACAATTTGAGTGCAATTATTTATTTTGGTGCTAATTTGAAGAGTAGACTTTTACAGGTCGTGAATAATATTTTCTACCCTTCCAGCCAGTTTAATTTTAGCACTTGTCCAATAAAAATTTTCTCGACACTGGAACATACTATCAACAATTAATAGAGTCAGTCATAGCTAAATGTAACATATTATTAATCTTTAATTTTATGCCCTGCTAAATATGCTGGAAAACTATTTATTTTAATTACTAGGTAATTAACTCATTTTCAACTGCTACGGGTTGTGTTTTAGAGAGTTATATTTTTCATGGCGTAAAGTAATAAAATGAAATCATAATACAAAATCTCATGGTTATAAGTCAAATGTGGGACTCACTGTTCCCAGGAAAGGGAGACAGACAGGTGAAAACGTAGGACTTTCTGATTTTCCAAAAAATCATGAAATGAAATGGATGTTCGCTAATTTTTGATTCTCACAACAATTCATTCAAACTATGTATTCTTTTAAATTATTAAACGAGTCAAAAGGATCTGGTGTTGGGAATCAAACTTAGGCAGTGTTCGTGAGTGGATTGCAAATGGCAGCTGCAACGAATGCCGGTCCTTATGCTGTTCTTTGTTTCTACTAATGCCCTGTCATCTGCAAGCAAGTTCAGGAGAGCTCCAGGAGACAGCCTGCAATCTCAAACTCCAGTGCAAGGAACAGTTTGATGACGAGGTCTACATGGCTTGACAGCCTTTCCTTGTCCTTATTCACTCCCTTTTGTGCCAATATTTTTATCAGTTCAGCATTTGTTGCTCTAACCCACGGATGTAATGAGTTAGTAGAAGTTGGACAAACCATGATCAGGAGAATGCATCTGACCATTGTTTACTGACAATCCAATTATCTCAAAGGATTAATGAGGAAAACCAAGATAAAATCCAGGGAGGCTACTTATATAAAATAAAAAACACCAAATAGCAAACATTCAAAATAACCCTAATCAAAAGTGTAAAGGATAAGTACAACTGGGTATTTTATGTCAGCCTAGATCCTCTCATTTTGGACAAACAACTTTCCCAGTGGGTAGTCAATTACGATTCAATGAATGAGGAGGCAGCAGTCATCTCAGGCCTAGTGAAAAAAGCATGTGATGGTAGCATTTAAAATATACTCCATTGTGGAAAAATAAAGGACAAAAAAGTGTTCCTAGTTGGAATAACGAATGAATTGAAGGACTTAAGGAGGAAGGTGAGAAAGTTGGGTCAGAAATACCAGCAAAATAAAATGGATACTAGGCCCAGAGAATTACAGAAAATAGAATATTACAATATGAAAACCAAGTACTTCACGCTCATTGACAAATCAAAAAGTGATTCGTGGAGGAATTACTGTTTGGTTGATAGGGGAGTGTCACCGTGGAGTCAGGTTTATAAGATATCACCAAGGCAGTATACGAGCATTATAAATGAAAATGGCGAATACACAAAAATTGTTGGAGACTCTTGAGGGTATAATAAAACTTCTAATCTCCAAAAAATAACACCCACAGAATTGGTCAATGGAATACCAGAGGAGGAGCTATTGGGTGAGGATCCACTGTTTACCTGTGCTAAGATAAGATATCTTATAGAACATGTGAGAGAAGTTGGAAGGCACCAAGAGATGACTGCTTTACAAAAGAAATTTTAGAGCCGGTGAATAAAATTTTACCTTTTAACATTTGTACATTATTTAATGAATTCTTAAAACGGGGCTGTTTTCCAGAGATTTGGAAAATCCCAAAATTAATTATTTGTCACAAATCAGGGAAGGAAGACTAAGACGACGCTTCCAAATATAGACCCATATGTTTGGAAATATTTAAAAAAAAAAAGCAATGAAAAACAGGATAAAGCTTTATCACTTTCCAGAATGAATAAAGTGCATTCCGAACATTGTTCGTATTTGTACCATGTATTCTATTTGTAAGACTGTTGGAAGCGAGAGACAGAAAAGTTGGAGTACCGGAAGCTGATTATATTAAACATTTATAATTTAAACATGTTGGTGGTTAGGTTGAGGTGGTAGCTCAAGCTGGTAACTGTTTACTTAATTTTCAGAGAACCATGAATGACTGACTGGCTCTAACTTGTTGGAGAATTATAGGAGGCCCTAGCTCATTGGCTGAGCATTTGCCAAGCTCTTTTTGAATGCCAAATTGAACCACAGCTATCCAACCTATCTTTTTTTGACAAATTTTGGCTAATATTACTTAATTATTTAAGTTTTTTATTTTATTTTATTAATTTCTTTAGAACATTTATGTTTTTTTTGTCTTTGCAAATTTCACAAATTTATTTTTAGTTTGCTAATAAATGCAGTTTTAAGAAGTTTGATTCATTTTTTTCTGGCTTAAAAGTTATTTTTACTTTTCTTAATAAAAGCTTCTAGCCAGGATATGGTAAAATGGATGTCATCTCCATTCCCAAGGATTGTATTTCAATATACTATTGGACACAAAACTAATTAATTTAGTTAATAAATATTGGGTCGAAGAATTGCCATGGGTTGATAATAGTAGTGCAAGATAAAGGTAAACTAATTCAGTATAATATGGAAGATTAAGAAACAAAATGATCAATAAGGCAATGAAAAGATAATTTCATCTAATATATGGGTGCTTAACCTTAGATTTAAATACATTATTTAAATGATAGTTCAAATGTCAGATTGATAGGAATCATATTTAAGGTAAGTTTCAAATTTTTAAATTTAAATAACTGTATATAAGAAAGAAGAAAAATTTTACTGCTCGATGTGCAATATAAGAAAGATATAAAAGGAAAACTTTCAGTTTGTGTGAGTTAACCCGACACCTCACGAGCACACAGAGAAATGTTTTGTTTTTTTAATGCGTTAGAATACAAGTTTATTGGGCGCCTGAATAGGAAAGATAGGTCCATGTTGAACAGTTAGGTAATTATCGCAGGAAAATATGGGAATTATTAATTGAACAGTATAATTACTAAACAATTTATTTGTAGTTGATTTGATGAATTAAAGCATTGAATCATTGATCTATTGTTTAACACAGAAATGGTAATGAACTGAAATCATATTTAATGTATATTTAGCATATTAGATTATTTATTGATATTGGAGTTTGTTTTTTAAAATAAAATATTGTTGTGAATTATGTTAATTTTTGTTTTTGTATGCATTATATTTTATACAGATATTCATTTGGAAATGAATTTTTTGATGTATACATTGATATTATATTAATTGCATGCCTATGTTTGTAAAAAAATAAGTGATATATGGTCATTAATGGTCAACTCAACAGATGAATTATTTATTATATGTTGGCTCTGTAAAGATGTTATACAATATATTTATATATGTACTCACTCAATTAAACATACTTATTTTACAAAATATATTGTGCTAATAACACAATTATTTTTTTTAATAATAGTTGTTTGTATTTATATACTTACATTGTTGCTGTTATCAATATCAAGTTTTACCTCTCCAAGTTTTGACATGCTTGTTATAATAATATTATTTTCTTACAAATATTTTCCTAAAAAATAAGCCAAACTTATAAAAAAATAATAAAACATGTAATATTCTAGTGTACTCTGTTTCAAAAGTTAAACTTTATCTGCAACAACATAAATAGTAATGAATTAAAAACAAAACTTTTGATAAACACAAATTGACATTTATTGTCATGTTTGTGAAGATTTATTCTTCAGTAAACAAGTTAATAAAAATGAAACCATATTCATTTTTTGGAAGTGGGTGGATCTGTAAGTATATTACTAGAAATTGGAAGAGAAAAGCTGGGAGGCAGAGACAAGTGAGTACTAAGCTCAAGAGTCTTATTATTGATGTAGTAAGTGTTATAGCACACAAAACTAATCAAAGCATAATCATTGAATAAGAGAGAATCAAAATAAAATTTGAATTGATTTATTAAATTTAAATAACAAAATATAAATTGTGTATACCACTTTTTCAATACCCCCAATTAAAGCCATTTAATTATATAAGGTCCTAATTAAAGAGTAACTTGTTTATTTGCCATTGGATAAAAAAAATGTCACTTGATTCGTGTATAGCTTTATTATTTATTTGTTTTGGGCATTAATTAGCGTGAATTTTATTTTATTGATTATTATTATAATTAAAAACATTTTACCAGTTTTATCAAGCTATATTTGGTGTTAAGTATGTACATTATTTATGTACACTTAGCATATACAATTTTTGACTATAAGATTTTCGAATGGTTTCTGGGAAAAAGAATCAGTGGAAAGGTAAAACCTTTTTGATATTTAATAACTTTTATTTATTTTATAGTATTAATTTTAAAACATTGAAGATAATGTTTGATGTTGATATTGTTCCCTTAACCAATAACTGAACATTTAATTAACAAAAACAATACATCATACAACTAGGTACCTATGGTAAACACCATAAAATTATGGAGAGGTAGAGGTCGACCAACAATTGTCCCCTAAGTCTGTAGATGACACTGAAGTGCTGGTGTGGTTGGCACTATACAAGTCACCTCTCAACCTTGAATTCAGTTTCTGATAGATAAAATAAATGAACAAAAAATAGTAATTCAAAAACCTGCCATTGACTTAATACAATGTAAACATACACTACAAGCTGTACAGCTTCAATTGTGTTAATATTATCTTATTCAATCAATTTAATATCTTAGGAAATTATAAAAATATTTATATTCACTCCAAAACAATTAATAGAAATCTCCCAAAAATTAATCATAAGCTAGGTGTTTTGAAAATGCATAGTAAACCTCCTTCATAAAAGTTTCATGTTTAGCTTAGCGCCTCATTCATATTAAATCCAGACCTGTTGACTTGTCAAAATATAAAATAAATGGCAAGAGAGATTACTCAAATAATAATTAATATAGATGAATTGCAAGATGTATTAGGTGAATAATAGGGATTAAAACTTACGTTTGATGTATGCAATTCCAAAGGAGAGCGCCACTTCAAAACAATGGTCTAATAATATGAATCCATCTAATGTCACTCTGTTAGGAAGAGAAATCGATTTTTAGAAGATCATAGGTGGGCTTATCTACATATTTAACAACAAATTTAATTTTAAGTAATCTCAAAATTAATATTTAAAGTTTATTAAAATCATGAAATATTGAATCTAAATACCTAAGTATGTTATATTAAACTTACACTGTGAGTTCACAGTTAGCAGTGAATTTTTTAATTGTACCGATGTATTTGTTGGGATTATTGGCTTTGGTCAATGAGAGGAAGTTGTTTTTAATCAAATTCATTAATATGCGACGATTATACATAATATGCCTGTCAGCATCAGGATTGTAATGGATTATCCAGAGATGGAAGTAAGATGTAAACCCTCAGTCCACATGAAATGGGTTAAACAGTCGCATCTTACTCCATCTCACACATGGAGCTAATGGAGACATCTTTCTTTCATCTCAACCTAAGCCGATTCCCCCAAAAATACGTCGAATTCAAATTACAATTTAAACAAGTTCCATGAGCAGATTGCTTCTGCCTTTGCTAATCATCTGTCAAACTTGTTCGTAAACATGAAACCTTCCTAGATCCTGAAAAATGTACCTTTGTATCCAACTAAATGGACACCAATCTCTCTTTCCCCTCAGCTACTGTTGAATAAAAGTAGGACAAGAAAGTCTTAGTAACTTTCTCTCTGTCCATTGGATAAAACACGACTTAACCAACTTATAAGGCAACTTCAGGGAGAACTACACAAACCCTTCTACAAAGCTTTCACTAAATCTGCCCAACAACTGACTCCTACTGACCAGTCACTATGAACTGCTACCAAAAGAATCCTATCATTCTCTAACTTTACATTCCCTCCATTATTGTTGTGGCTTTTGAGCTGAGACAGATGAGTATATTGCTCCTGCTTTTGCATTCCCTGTGTCACCTGTTTTTCGTCCCCAAGAAACCATGTTAGAACCTGAACACTGTTCACTTGTACCCATAGGATAGGGCACTTCCTTGTCGCTCTAGGATTTCAAAGAAGTAGCCACAGTCATTCACAAATATGTAAGCTTATGTAATGCCGTGACCATAAGACGGGGATAAATAATAAATGCCACCTCCGAAGAATCGAACTATATGGAAAGAAACAAAACGGGAAAAATCAAGTAATTACTGCATGACCACATAAAAGGCGAAATAAAGGAACGATTAATTAAACTAATTAGACAATACCCCTCCATGGTGAAAGGAAAAGACTTCCTTAAAGCCACAAACTTAGTTAGACACCGAATCCCATTAAAAACCGACAAGCATATATTATCTCACAATTACAGGTACCCTCCACAATTTAGGAATGACGTACATATAGAGATATAGAAATTATTAAAAGCAAATATCAACAGGGAAACCGACAACCCCCACAACTCCGCAGGGTGAGTAGTCCCAATAAATAGGACGCTAGCAACAAAAGGAAAATTCGGATAGTGATATACTACCTCAAGATGAATCAAGAAACAATACTCACTTCCCAAAATGGTTAACGGATCTAAAATATTCTCCACCTCATAGTCCTGGCTTTAGAGTTTCACCAAATCAAATGGCTCCCGAATCCATCCCCAAAACAGCATTTTCAACGGATACGGGACATTATGATTTTTTGAGATTGTCCTTTAGCTTATGAAACGCTCCACCAACATTCCAGAGAGCGATAAATGTGATGTTGAGCAATACACCAAATTCTCTAGTGTACATGGACGTTATTATCATCTTCTAGGCCAACATTCACTGTCCATTTAGTTCAACAAAACAGAATTTCTCAGAAGAACTCCTCTTTTTAAGTCACACACATGTCATCACAGATGGTGGCATCCGCATAAATTCTGCAAAATATAGGCTAACGAAAATCTCCCACTGCCGACGAGTTTGTATATATAGAAATACTATTGTAAAAGCAATGGGCCTGTGGTGGGGTACGGACCCCTGCTCTGGTGGTGACTGCCTTGGGTTAGGGAGTGTGGACATACATACAAAAACACACAATTGTAAGCATTGCCCTTGGAAAAGACGTACGTAGTTTCGAGAATCTGAGACTCAAAAAGGTCCCGCGAAGTCAACAACAACATGGACAAAGGCTATACCAGGTGGTATGACTCAAGCCTCAGGCAAATCGTATCTGCCCACACATATCATGGTAAACCGACTTTTACGAAATACACTCGAGCAACGACAGCACATATAGAAAACATGACTATAATGACGCAGACAGAGAAGAGAGGAAGATGTGACTGAGTGAGAGTTCCAATTATTACGTTTGGGCTGATCCCAGTACGGTCTTAGAAATTACTAAAAACATAATTTAATAACTAATTTACATGAATAGAGAATTTCTCAGTCCATGGTCTTGAAGAATAAACCTTTGTGACCGAAAGTGATAATTTTATTTTATTCAATTAGAACTGACCAACTGTTTCATGGATACATATACATATGTTTATCATTGCATAAATAATTTATGTCGCAGTGTATTCTCGTTAATAAAAATTGTCATACTATGTTTAACATCTCCTTTTCTTGTTTTCAGGGCCTATTGCAGACGTAGGATGCCTGTAAATAAATTTATTGAATTTCTAACAGCTTTCTATCAGCAACCAAGCTTATATCCCAACAATTAATACGCTGGAACGGTTATTTATAATTATTATTTAGTTCTTAGTAAAACTGCAGGAGCGTTATATAAACGTCTAATGTAAACTACTGCTTATATCGGCTGTCAAGCTAGTCCATTCTGGGCCTCTTTGTTCTTTTGTCTTGTTTCTGTTGTTTGTTCTTTGTTTAAACAATCTTTCACTATACCTCTAACCGACGCGCGTCGCTTCATTCTTATTCTCACATTGCCTAATTCGACTCTCATCTCGAGTACTTTCTAATTAATCGGCTACAATGGAAGCTCCACGTTTTGGTTTTTTCTGCGCTAAACAGTTTTGCAATGCTTTAGGTAATTGTCAGCATTGTTCATAGAATCATACTGTAGTTTTTATTTATTATTGTCCGCTTGTTTTCTTTTTCTTTTTGTTTATTTAAAATCCTTAATCAATGTTTCCTAATTTGTCCAGAAAGCATGTTAAGCATTTAGATACTTAAAATAAATTAATGTTGTATTTGCAAACTACCACTTTCAATTACATGTCATTTCAGAAATGTCTCTCTTAAACTATCAATTAGTAATGATCTGACTGTTGCAAATACTTCATATAGCTTAATATTTGGAAACAAGTGTAAAGATTGGTAACAAAGACCCATCCACCAGTCTACCTTCGAAGTGAATCATGTCGAACAGTTAACATACATTAGTTTGAGTTTATCACAAAAATGTGTTGTGTTATTTGTTCTTTAAGTCTATGATGACCCAACGTTCCTGTTATGATACCTTTTTACAACAGTAATGGCTCATGTTTTAAGTAATTTAAGATCCCAAAGATAACTAATTAAGACATTACCTTTTAGAAAATAATGAATGTTTGTTCAGTTATAAAGTTAAAGATACATCATCTGAACTTGAATATTTTCACTAAAGAAGTCTTGAATGAGATATTGACGAAGCTGAACTAGAACCTCAGATTTTTCTTAAAATAATTATAAAGAAAAATTTTAACTCAGAAAACTTAATGATTCGACCACCAACATATATTCAGATATGGAGACATGGCTGCTAGTAATGACATAAGCAAAGGAGGAGCCTCCAGTAATATATCACTCAAACCCCCTCAAAAAAGCTGCAGTATTGACCAAAAGGGAATTAAGTATAAGCATTTTGTTAAAAATGTTTCCAATACATTTGTTTTGTCCGTACTTTTAGTCTTGAAGATGCCTGAATAAGGCGGTAGAATGTATGAATGAAAAATAAAAGTTGAGAGGTACTACAAAGCCATCCAGTGTGTTTTTCATACAGCTTTTATTTAAATATACAAATACAAGTGTTTCTTACCAGTTTTTATTCATTTAGAATTATAATATTTTTAGTTTTGTTGATCTTCTGTTTTTGTTATTGACATGCATGTCTTGGACATTTTTCACTCAATAAAAAAAAATTAAGGAGTAGGTAATTTATATGTGATTGTTAAGGATTAGTAACAAATGACACTTGTTACTAACTAAATAATATAATTAAATGTGATTGAAGAGTGCTTTAACCGGTCCACCATAACTAACAGGGCAATTATTAATAATTAATTAATAAATTACCTGTTTCTCCACAGCTATATTTATTTTATTTTCATGTTAACGTTTTTGACGGACTATGATTTGGTCATTCTCAATGGTTCGAGCTGTAATTTAACTTAATGGCAATCAGGCATTGTAGACTTATTTAGTAGCACTAAAAGCTTTTATTCTTTTTACTCCAACCGACCAAGGTCTTATACTGGAGTGTAAAAGTGTATGGAAAGCGCCTGCAAGATTATAGAAATATGTTGCAGAGAAAACAGTTTTTCTTTCAACCCATTAAACAGAATTAATTCTCTTCAACAAAACGAAAATGTTTGTTAGCTTTGTCAGAACAAGTTAAGTACAAAGAAGCTATGTAGCCCGTGCTAGGAGAGCCATACTAAGGACATAAGGCATAAAGCTACAAATTTACTGTGGATATATAATGTCATCATAAGATCCCACAACCACTACGGGACCTGGTGACCCTTTGTCCTTGAAAATATATCAATAGTTAAGTTAACAACCATTCAAAGAATGGTGTGTATTAAGTCGTATCATTGGGGTTATGAGAATAACTCAAACCTATGGATTAAAAGCCTTTCTACACTGGTGTTGTTTCCCCATTTGTATAGGGGAAGCAATGATGACCGTTGTCAAATTGGCGGCTATGTCTCCCTCTCAGCCATTGCTCTGTTGTGGAAGGAACAGCTTTGGTTGGTTGTGTTGGGTGGCTGCTGTATGTTATATTACACCAGACGGTGACCTACTAGAAATCTGATGTCTTCTTGGCACTATCTGTGGTGCCAATCTTATGGGGGTCTGTATTGCTTCCTCTATCCAAACGGGGAGAAGGGCTTCTAATGCTTTGGTTGAGATTGTTCTAATAGCCCTTAGATATCCAGACATGCCATTCTTTGAATGGTTGTTATCATTGATACCCTTTAAACGACATTTGGCCACTATGCTGTAGCCCATCCAATACGGAAGTGTTTCAGGTAGTGGTGTATGTAATTATCATTGCTGCCTTTGAAGACCAAACTGTCAGCTGGACAAATATCAGCAGAGAGGTCATAGATGGAAAATTTCTTCCTGAGAAATCTGGAATCCGCTCAAGATAGTAAGGCCAAATGGTCTGTATGCTCTTCAAAAGCTCACCATCAGGAATGCGAAATCCATATCGTTAAATAACATCTTTATGGGCCAATCCACTTAATATAATTTATATGATACATAATATAATGTATAATCCACTTACCTAATGCACTTTTTCTCCCCTATGTTCCCAAAACAATTCTGTGAATGTCTATTTACCAGCCACTCTACTCCTAAAGAAGTCCTAGAGATCTTCAAACAACACTCAAATTCCTTAGGTTTGACAAAACTCTTGGTAATTACAGCACACTACCTCACCAAATCTGTGACTTGTTTTAATTAATGTTTACTATAACCATGTTTTATTATGCAAAGCTGAATCAAGGTATGACTTTACATCTAATCTAAATTTACTGGCAGAAGCTAAATAAATTTAATATGAGAAATTAAATTTCAATAAAATCAAGGTGGAAATTAATGCACTTAAGGTGCTTTCATAATTCTTAAAGTCATTTTCAACAAGTCGCCCAAATTCTGGAAAATGTGAATTAATTCCTTCTATAACATTTCTTAAAAAAAATTTTCATTGGTTGTTTCAGATTTTGTCCCAGCTAAATGTGATCACTGTATAAACGTTTTCTGGTAAGTTTTATTGTAATAGTTTATAGTATATATGATTACTCTAGTATGGAAAATAGTATAATATATGGAAATAATTAATAAACAGGCCACATATTTTTTAATAAAATAAATATTAATCAATAAAAACTTCAATTTATATTTTAATACAGTTTACCTGTTTGATATATAGGCATATGAATATGAGGAAACAATAGTGAAAAATGATATCATTCATAGTCATAGAAGATACCTGAGTAGGTGATATAAGTACTTACTATATATAAGTAGTACCTACTTATGTCCAGTAATGTAAAAATAAAAATAAACATTAGGAAAGACTATTGAGCCTTAGAAGAATTAATTTCACGTATAATATGATTTCACATAGTGTGATTTAAAAAAAGAAGATACCTTGTTGAATCAGTTAATCAGAAACCTACATGATTATGTATGGCAATAAACATTTTTATGCCAAGGGCTTTATCCAAGGATGGTTTGCTCTTGCAGGGGGGACCTTAGTAGGGTTGAGAGGGCCTATCTTAAGATTTTGTTGTCTTTCATAACATCATTTAGCGTCTAGTAACCCTAATTTATACTGTAGTAGTAGTACCTACTTATGTTTGCTGAATGTTTAGATTAAAATGCAAAGTTTTTTTCTTTGTTTCTACAACATATAGTTTAGTTAGGCATATTTAGTGGTTTATTAACTGTGAGTTGCCTTCAAAAGGTCTCCAAGGTTTGAAAACTAATTACTGCTTTAAATGCTTCCCTTAGTTGTAAACAAATTTATATTGTAGCAGTAGTATGCTTGTTGTTTTGTATAGTTGTTCATTTTTTGTTTGTTAACATGTATATATATATATATATATATATTACGTCTTTTATCTTCATTGTTTATATTTATTATTAATCAGAGGTTTATTATAGGTTCTGTTAATATAAAAAAGGATTCTTGCAAAAGGAAAATTGTTTAATTACAAATTGATTCATTTGGTTAATATAAAATTACACTGTTAAAAACTAAAGTTAAAATGTACCTTACGATAATTGTGACTGGTCAGTTTTTTTAAGTTGTGCGTCCTTTGCTGTTCGTTTCATTCTTCCTTTCTTCTTGGTAGCCGGGCGTGGTCCTTGGCTTTGTGCTTCGTTGTCGTCTCTTCGCAACGAGGTCCTTGCACATCCACTGCTAGCGTCCCTTCCAACCTTCCTGTCTTGTGCTCAGGTCAAATTGGAAGAGAGCGTTCTTACAGCCTCTTGTCTTTCTTGTCCCTTTCCGCTGCCTTCTTGAGTTTTTAACTTCTTATTCTCCAATGCCAGTGGTCTCGAATATTATTAAATTTGCTTGTTTTAAAGTTAACAAATCCAATATTAAAATATTTATACTTAATTTTTGATATTATTTATTTGATAACTATTAATATTAGACTTAACATGACCCACGGGTCGTCTACCGTTCATTTACGCCCGCTAATTTCGAGTTTATATCAAAGGTAATATCACAAACTCACAACGTCTAAATATCACAATATAAATTAGATAAGGTTTGTGCATCGTCAGTATCCAGCCTAATCCCCAAGTCATCGAGATGTAAACATCCGGAATGTATATATAGAGGATGAAATACACTCAATAAACAGTCTTGTGACTTTCGATATGTGCTTTTATTCAACCCTTTTTCTTTCTTTTTTTCAAGTTTTTGTTGATGATCAATAACTTATATGTATATATAGATTTTTATGGATGACCGGTTATCTTCAGCCCAACGGAATCGGAACACATTCAACACCTCCGGGGAGTATTTAGGAGACTAAGAGATTTCGGGTTGAAACTGTCAATAAACAAATCGTCACTGGGGCAGGAGCAGATTAGTTTTTTAGGGCACACAATTCTCAGGAGGGGGTTCAACCAGACTCGACGAAAGTCTAATAACTTATTACGGAAGGAAGCATGGATAATGATCCCACTGCTGAGAGAGCAGAATATCCGCAAATGCTTTGTGCGTTTGGAGGAGGTGGCGCTGATTTTGGCTTTCTCCAACTTCGAGAAATAGTTCATGATCACCACCGACGCAAGGGGATTATGCCTTGGGGGCAGTATTGTCACAGGAAGGTGGGGACGGGGAAAGACCAGTGGCTTACGCGAGCAGACGCCTGATGGACACCGAGTTGCAGTACAGCGCTCTGGAATGAAAACTCCTCGGGATAGTATGTGTAAGAATGACTTAATTAAATTAAGAATGAGGGTGTTAATAAGAACGACCGACTTCATGGAATGT
This sequence comes from Acanthosoma haemorrhoidale, assembly GCA_930367205.1. Classification (NCBI taxonomy): domain Eukaryota; kingdom Metazoa; phylum Arthropoda; class Insecta; order Hemiptera; family Acanthosomatidae; genus Acanthosoma; species Acanthosoma haemorrhoidale. Next base: position 113,724,086 of record OV884009.1, on the reverse strand, counting down.
TAGAACAGAACTATATTGTAACAGCAAACAAAGGTTACGTATTATACAAGGCATAAACAAACTAATTCAAGTGACGTCATCATTTGCCTGCTGACATCCTTCTTCTTTTGGATTTGAAGCTTCATATGTAGTCTTCTTGGTAATGTTGTCAGTCTTATTGGTTGCTTGATTATTCTTCTTTTATCAGTCTTCTTGGTTCCTTGATTAACCTTCCACTCTTGGTTCGGTATTCTTCAGGTTTATTTTGTTGAGTAGCAGATTTGGTTAAACTCATATCCTCAGAAACAGGTGGCTTTGGTGTTAGACTCTTTGGTGGTGTGAACTGTGTAGAGATCGATTTACGAGTAACCACTGCTGGAGCTGATTCCATACGTTGTGGAGAGGAAACCACACTCTCCTTAAATTCAAAGTTTTGGGGTTCAGTTATAGGACGAAGGAACCATGAGTTGCGGCGGTACTTCACACCATCTTGGGTTTTAATAATGTAAGAGTTGGAGCCTTCATTTTGCTTAATAATTGTTGCTGGTACCCATTCACGAGGTGCTTTCTTCCATAGGATCTTTTCTCCATCACTGAAGGTTTTATGCGACGTTTTGCCTATGTCAGCATACCTTTTCTGCTCGCTTTGCCAATTCTTGAGTGTTTGTGTGACCTTGTCTGGGCTGATGAGTTGAGGCTTAAGAACTGAGTCCAAACAAGGAATCAGGGTTTTCGTTCTTCTTCCCATGAGCCTTTGAGCTGGGGATCCAATGCTATCCCTCGGAATGTTGCGTTGATTCAGTAGTGCAAGGTGGATATCCGTGTTTTCCTTGGCGCATTTTCTTAGTAATAGTTTTGCTTCTTGTACATATCTTTCGATGAATCCGTTAGCCCGCGGAAAATGAGGGCTGGATACTTGATGGGTAATGTTCCATGATGTGCTAAAGTCTTGAAATTCTTTGCTGCTATATTGTGGACCACCATCAGTTTTTAGTATATCAGGTATTCCATGAGTAGAGAACCAATTCTTTAGTTTAAGGATAACAGCTGCACTGGTGGTTATGTTGAGCACTTGAAAATCATAGAATCCTGAATATACATCAGCTATAATCAAGTAATCTTTTTGATTCCAATGGAACAAATCAGATCCTAAAATTTCCCAGGGTCTAGTTGGTACCTGATTTAGGCACAGTTCTTCTTTTGGTTTATCTTTTTGAAGACACTGGCATACTTGACATCTTGCCACAAAGTTTTTTATGTCTGAGGACATTTTGGGCCAAAATAAATTTTCTCTGGCGAGTTTTAAGCATGATTCAGCTCCTCTATGTCCTCGATGAATTTCATATAGAACCAAAGGCACCAATTTTTCTGGTACTACTATTTGGGCCCCTTTGATCATTACTCCTTCATAAAGAGCCAATTCTTCTCTGAAGCTGTAATAGGCTTTTAATTCATTAGATAATTCAGTTTTGGACGAAGGCCAACCATTCAAGATAAAATTTGACAACTGTCTCATAACAACATCTTCTTCTATAAGTGTTTTTAATTCCTCAAAACGTGTTTTTGAAAATGGTATACTTACATGTATAACTATGTCAACTGGCTCATCTTTTAATGCTTCATTTGCACAATCCCTACTGAGCAAGTCAGCTATGTACAATTCGCTTCCTTTTTTGTATACTATATGAGGGTTGTATGGCATGACTTCGAATAAGATCCTCTGCAGCCTCGCTGGAGCACTATTGAGTGGTTTTTTGAATATTGCCTCTAATGGCTTATGATCGGTCTCAATGATTAACTTAGGATTCCCCCACACATATTCGTGGAATTTTTTACACCCATTCAGAACAGCGGTGGCTTCTTTTTCGAGCTGGCTGTATCTAGTTTGAGCAGGAGTGAACGCCTTGGATGCATAAGCAACCGGTTGGTCATCCTGTAACAATACTGCACCCATCGAATGTTTTGATGCGTCAACTGAAATTTTTACCTCTTCTTTAGGGTTGTAGTAGCGCAAAACCGGAGCAGATTTCAATTTGTTTTTTAAATTAATGAATGCTTGTTCTTGATCCTGATCCCAATGCCATTCTATGTCTTTTTGTTTGAGAAGTCGTAAAGGTGCTGTGATTTCAGAAAGGTTTTTTATGAACTTCGATAAGTATGTTACCATACCCAAGAATCTTTCCAATTCTTTTATATTTGCCGGAGGTTTCAACCTATCAATACAAGCCACCTTTTCTTGATCTGCTTCAAGGCCCTTTTCGCTGATCACGTGACCCAGAAACTTAGTTTTTTGTACGTTGAAGATACATTTTTCTTTGTTAAGTTTTAGCCCAACTTCCTGCAATTTTTTAAGGACTTTATCCGTTGTTTTCTTAAGTTCTTCTTCGGTTGGTGCATGAATTAATATATCATCAATTGCGACTTCCACATTTTTTATTCCTTCCAGTGTAGCTGTCATGAAGGACTGGAACACTTCACTGGCACTTGATAAGCCGAATGGAAGACGTAAACAGCTGTATCGTCCCCAAGGAGTTGCAAAGGTTAAAAATTTTGAACTTCTCTGTGAAACTCGTAGCTGCCAGAATCCTTTTATACAGTCAATTTTTGTGTAAAATTTTGACCCATGCAACTTGGCGGCTATCTCTTCCATTGTTTGTAAAGGGAAGTGTCTTCTTTTAATATTTTTGTTCAGGTCAGTCAGGTCTAGACAAATTCTTGGTGATTTGTTTTTCCACACTACCACCATTGGTGAAACTGATGGAGTGGGTTCTATCATGGGAGTAATTATTTTATTGTAGACCATTTTGTCCAATTCTTGTTTTACCTGATCTCTTACTGCATAAGGAATTTTGCGAGGTGGGTGTATTTTGAATGAAGGCTCATCAACCAGATCTATGTCATATTCATATTCTTTTACGCATCCCATACCTTTGAACAAATCGTCATAGTTTATGGTCTCTATTCTTTTCACTAATCCAAGATTTTCACAAGAAGCCTTGCCCAAAACACACTGGTGTCCGGCTTCAACTATCAGGAAAGTCAAATACTCTGTCTGACCCAGCCTAGTTTTTATTTTTACTTTAGATTCTCCCAGAACAGGCGTTCGATTATTGCAGAATGAAATCAGTGATTTGACGCATGATGGAATTATTTTTAGGCCACAGTTTTCTACTTCTGTGGTTGTTATTACATCTCCTTGGGCTCCTGTATCCAATTTAAAAGAGACTTTTTTGTTTCGTGGGAAATGTAATTCTTCTATCCAATCTGAAATTTGATTTGTTTTTGTATTTTTTAAATTTGTTTTATATTTTTGTGTCGTGCCTATATATATATCAATATTTTTATCAGTGTTTTCGTCATTACTCTTTAAGACCATTTCCACCTTTTTTGATGATAAACAACATTCTGTAAAATGACCCTTAAAATTACATTTTTTACATTGAACTTTGTAAGCTGGACAAGCCCGTCTGCCATGGGTCGTATTACACCGCCTGCAATGGAATTGGTCGGGTTTGGCGTGTATTTTTTTGCTTTGATCCCGTCTGACAGCATTTATTTCCGATACGGATCCTTCACCACCTTTCATAGCCGACATGTGTTGTTTAGCTAACTCAGACGCCCTGGATATTTTTACCGCATTATCGTATTTTAAATCTTCTACTTCCAATAATGTTTTTCTAACCTCATCATCTAATATTCCAATTACAATTTTGTCGCGCAAAAATTCGTCCCTCATGGTTGAATAATTACACTTATTGGATTGATTAATCGCTAATGTGAGAAAATCATCAAAAGATTGTCCATTCTGCTGAGTCATGCGATTAAATATCAATCTTTCATACGTAATGTTTATTTTAGGGGTGAAATACGATTCAAACAAATCAATAATTTTTTCAACTTTGTCCTTATCAGCTGTTTCGATCTTAAATGTTTCATAAATTGAATAGGCTTCCTTACCAATAATAGTCATAAAAGTTGCGACTTTTTTTTTCTTCGATTTTTTGTCTAGGTTTATAGCCTCTGCGAACCATTTGTATGATTGTAACCATGATTTCCATGCTGTTGCCATGTTTGATTCCTGGGAAATCATTAAAGGTCCAGGAGGTCGAAGGCTAACAGCCGAGTCCGATTCGTTTCCACTCATCACGAAAGAAAATTTTCGTTATTATCACTCGCGGATTTAATAAATCAAAACTAACTAAAATAAAAAGGTTTCGGCACCATGTAAGAATGACTTAATTAAATTAAGAATGAGGGTGTTAATAAGAACGACCGACTTCATGGAATGTTAGAACAGAACTATATTGTAACAGCAAACAAAGGTTACGTATTATACAAGGCATAAACAAACTAATTCAAGTGACGTCATCATTTGCCTGCTGACAGTATGGGCACTTCTGTCCGTATTTCATACGGACCACCAACCTCTTCAATGGGTTGGAAAACTTAAAGAATCCTCCGCAAAGGTAATGAGGTGGAAGGAATTCTTAGCGCAATACAATCTGGATATTGTATATAAGCCAGGGAAAGACAACGTCGTGGCAGATTGGCTGTCGCACGCTATTATGGTAAACGCCATAGAGAAAGGGGAATCATCGAGCGGTGTGAGGCAATTCATTGAGGAGTGGACACCTGGAGAAGCAGGTAGTAGCAGCACACTGGAAGAGTGACAGGAGTGTGGACCCACCATCAGACGAGTCTATAGGGGAGAGACTACGGGATATGGAGACGACGGATAAAATCATCAATGATAAGCGGAGGCAGATCATCTGGAAAACACGAACATCAGGTCTACTGAAAATACAGTGTAGTACGTACGGTAGGAGTCGGATTTGGTCACCACTAGGAGATTAGGGATCACATGGGGGCAATATCGATTGGGACCGTTGTGTACAAAAAAGTCGTGTAAAATCGTAGTAAGGAACTGGTTCGGTATGAGGGGCCCTTTAAGGTCATCATAATTTCAGGGAACATAATCTAGTGACCATCGAGAGCATGACCTCCCCAAAGAAGAAGTGAACTGTTCACATTGAACAGTTGAAACTGCCACTTTGGGGGGGGGGGCATCGAGTGTCCGTAAGATGGTGTGCCCTTGATCCGATACGGAGCAACTAATCCGGGACCATATACTTCAGTTGTGAAGCTCAGAGAGAGTTTTTATTTTCATACTTTGTTATTGTGGATAAGTTCCATTGTTTTGTTTTCACCTGGTATCCGCCTGGTCATGGCTGAATGTATTATATTTTCTTATTAATATTATTATTAATCTTATTATATTTGTTTATTATCTCTTTTTCTTTGTGTTCTGTTGTTTAGTTATGTAGTGTTGAGCCAGAAAACTCTGTGGACTATGAATATATTAGACCGTAAGCGTGATGTAAAGGAGTACAGGCTGTGTGCTGCATGCGTCGGACCTTGGAGTTTATGAAGAGATATGCGTAAACTGGCAGGGGGAGATAAGGTTCGGGCATCGTCAATATTCAGCCTAAACCCCAAGTCATTGGGATGTAAACATCCCGAAATGTCTATATAGAGGATTAAATGCGCTCAATAAACAGTCTTGTGGCAACTTTCGATCTGTCCTTACATTCAACCCTTTTTCTTTTTTTTTTCAAGTTTTTTGTTGACAATCATTAACTTATATATATATATCTGTACCTCGGAGGGATACAACACTATGTACATTTTTTTCCATATTGACTTTATTACAGAAAAAAATGTTTTTTTTCATTTTATAACAACTGCATGATGTAAATAACAATAAATAGAATGTTCTGGTAACATATTGTTTCAACATCTCAATAAATAATAGCTGTGCCAATAACACTTTTTGTTGAAAAAAAGTTTAAAACTCCTCTCCTGTAAAGTTATGAAAATGGACATAGTGTTGTATCCGTCCGAGGTACAGATATATATATATATATATATCTATCTGTACCTCGGAGGGATACAACACGAGCTCCTTTGGATTCGTCCCACATAATACAATGGACTGACGAATCAGAAGAATCAAAAAGGGTGTAATTCAACGTCCAAAGTTTTCTCTTGTAAAAGCTTATGCAATTTGTTATAAGGGGTGACGGCAAACATTTTTGAAGATCACCCGTTAATACCTTAAGTGTTGTATCCCTCCGAGGTACAGATATATATATTTATTTATTAAATTTATCAAGGTATAAATTCATGATGGTTTAAATTCACTTTAGCAAGTCTTCTTCTAACTGTTTTTGGACATATAGCTACTCCCCGAGTTGTATGAAGAAGTTGAGCAGTCTTAGTAGCAGTTGAAAACCGATTCTGAAGAGTGTGTAGTACAATAAAGGAGTTATCTCTTGACTCTGTCACTTGCAGAAACCTGATCCGGGGCTGTGATTGCACAAACTGGTCTCATGCTAATGTGTAATTGGTCTCTGAACAGTAGTTTCAGGTAATCCCAATACACAGTCAGCATATCATTGGCTTCGACTGTCTTCCTTCCACTAAAGCAACGATACAGACTACTTACTCGACCATAAAAACCCTTTTTTAAATTAAAAAAAAACTTTAAAAAGATCTTTTGCTAAATTTTTAGAGATCAGTCAACAAGAAATCAAAATAGAAATTTCTGTATAATTTTTTTTGAATATTTATTGGGGTCTTCCTTCATATTTATAGCCCCTATCACTGATAACTTTTAATATTAATTAAAAAGTAATTGAAAGCCGAAATAATTCTATTAAGAAACAAATATTAAAATTTTTCTAAGTGAGCCACTTTTTTGTGGGGGAGTGTATTTATTACAATACTATTTTGAAACAATACATTTTAAAACGTGATGATATACCCTAATAAATATGATATAACATTTTCTCTAATGTCATTTCAAAGCTGGAATAAATTATTACAGTATTTGTGAGAGTTACTATTTATTGTTTCGTACAGCCATTTTTGCAATCGAGGATGAAATAAGCATTTGTAGTTTTGTTTTGTAGTTTTTTTTTTGTTCACTAACATTCGCGTTTCTCCTTTTCTTTTTATTGTGACTTAATCATGTCAAATTATGTGCTTGTGACACCATTAAAATTCAAGCCAGAGGAGGAATCATCTGGTATTAAACATCATTTTTTTTTTTATTAATCGGAAGAATATTTATAGTTTCTTATCACTGAAAACGTTAAATATTAATTAAAAAATAATTGATATATTGTAATGTTATTTCAAGGAGTGATTTGAGAGAAGGATTTTTTATAATATAAATTAAATTATAAAAAGTTTAAATTAAAACAAGTGAGTGTAATGTCAGAAAGTATGTCAGTTATTGGAACAGTTGGGAGAGACACTGGGGCTTTGTAGGAGTAGTTGAGTAGTTGTTGTAGGTTAGTATGTTACAAGTATTTATTCCTTTGAATTCTATGTATCAAAGTACTGCCCTGGAAGCGCCTTGTGAAGAAATGTAGGGGTCATAAACAAAAAAAAATTATTTATTCTATCGAGGAGCACATCAATGACCACACACCAAGTGAAATGGTGAAAGGCAACTTCCTTGTGTGCAGCAAGTTTTGGTGTAAGTGTAATGATGCCATGCTCATCAGCCTCACTTGGATGTAGCCTTTAATGTAGTACTTTATCTAGGACCTTCAGCACAATGGAGGTAAGTAAGGCTAAAAGGGGTGTCCCTCAAGATGCTGGAGGGATGCTTCTTACCTGGTGTTTTGTGTGCTTTAAGTTCTCTAATAGTGTCTGTAATCACCTGTGTGGTAACCACTCTTTTTTTTTTACCTCTAACTAGTCTCCCAATTTCGGAATTCTGTCTAAGGCTTTCAGGGGAATGCATTTCCATCAGATGGTCAATGGTTTCTCCCATGTCTGTTGTCAAGATGCCATTTAACTTCCTGAGTGAATCTATTCTATATCTACTGGTTTAGTGTCATTAAGGAGGAGGGCATGAAGCCTCAAAGGAATTTATTGTGAGACTATTAAGCGGCTTACTCGGCGTTCCAGTGCTTCCAGGCAATTTAATTCTCCCAATTCAGATTTTTGGGTGGTTGAGGTTTGTTCTATAAAGATTCCTGTCTGTGTTACGGGGATTTATTTTTGTTTAGTTGTGGTGGTAAGCTGTGCCCCTCAAAGATGCAACTTCTAACCAGTTACATCCCTCAGATGGAATTTCTGACCAGTTACATCCCTCAGATGGAATTTCTGACCAGTCACATCCCTCAGATGCTGGTAGCAACCCTCTTTGTCTGACCTTTCCTTTCAAGTCTCTTCAGCTTGGCTGACCCTTTAGGGAACTATGTTCCTGCTGGAGTACTTTAGTCCTTTATATTCACAAGCTCCCTTACCACAACAAGATGGAGACACCGTAAAGGAGTAAGCAATATTAAGATTTTGAATAAAATTAAAAATTATTTAACCTGGCAGAACTTGTTTTAATATACAAGATTTAACTCGCTAGGGAAAGTGAGACATGAGAACTCGTATGTGAGAATTTCACATATCAAATTTTTTCTTTTTTCATCAAATAATGAACTTTTAAATGACAAATAAAATTATTATATTATTTTTAAAAGATAAAGGAGTAAGATAAGATATTTTATGAACTAACAAATATTATATGAATCTACAACCACAAAGTAAATTTTACAAAAACATATGTTAGATTCAGTTTAGTGATGTAGCATCATATAAGTAAATAAACATTTCATATTAAAATTTTAATATTATAAAAGTGAAGAAACATAAAAGTGAGAAATCCTCAACACATTTAGGGTACGTTTAATTAGTGTGTTAGGGGCAAATAGGTGTTTTGAATTTTCCACACGCTTTCACTCAAAACCCAAAGTCCAATTCCATTTTTGCCAATAGGAAAAAGTTCCAAAATGCTACTTAGCTTACCTTAACAGCTCTTGAACCTGGAAGACCATTAAATTTCTGGCCAAAGGTTGTTATAACTCTGTTGGATGGTAATAGGGCAACAGATAAAATTTCAAAATTTAAAGAAATAATATAATTAAAGAGGGTGTATCTTTACATAATAATTAATTAAACTATAGGCAAGCCTATACCTGTAAAATTAAAATTCTGGGTTAGCATATCAAAACAAATTCTAATTGTAAACCAACAATCAAGAATCCATTCTTGATCCCAAGACAGGAACAGGCTTGATCTCTCCTTATATGACCACATTATTATGTTGTAAATTATTATAAAGTTAACACTGAGTGGCAGCTCATGGATGTCCGTCAGCATACAAAAGCTATGTAAGCTTATAATAATAAGGTAACTTGACATTCTCGGGCATTTTCAACAGCTCCATTTACATATCTTGAAGTACCTGGAGTAGCTGGATGGTACTGTCATCTAGGAGGCAGAAATGGAAGGACCTCAAGGTCTACAAGGCTAGGTTTGTCTTTGGATTGCGAGTGGTTAACAATATTTCAGTAGTAACAATGGAGTTCAGTCAGAAAGTCTCATCTGTGGTAAGGCAGCTATTGATAGATGACCCTCCCCCCCCTCTCAGGCCACATAGACTAACATTAACTACGTCTGTCACACATTAGAAAATCAGATACAGCCTCTCCTTTAATCAGCCATAAAATAAGTAATATTTTGGTATATGGCAATATTCTGGCTTGGATACTAACAATGAGTAATTATCTGAGACTGTAATGAATATCGGCCTCTGGTGTTACAGATTTTGCCCATTGAATGTCTTGTACATTTAATTCAGGAATTGTTTATCATATGGAGATGAACTGAATTTAAATTTGAAATCCTGCAGTTTCTTCACCGCCCAGCAACAGCGTATAATGGCCTTCTTTTCCTCTAATCATGGATATCATGTCATCTAGCAGATCAAAAATACAAGAAGTATCCAAACTTGGTCTGAAATAAACAATTCCCAAAATGGAAAAGTCTGAATTGCTTTTTATTTTAATATAAATCGGAAATTAGGAAACATCTAATAACTCAACATTAAACATACTTCTTTCAAAAATCATCACTATACCCCTTGAAGACCTTCCATGACCATTTTCTTTAATAGCTAGTTAACAAACAGCATTGAAATCGGTGAACTTCTGTACGCTGGCAGTCAACCAGAAGGACCTTTTGCTATTAATAATAAGAGTGCTTATGTTGTGAGGCCACTCTGTGCACCATTATTCAACATGGGATGTGGTATTACAATGGACAATTGGTTTTTTGTTTTGAACCCTCATATTGTGCAGACGTTCTTGTTAATCTCGTTCTGGTAAATTAGTTCTATCAGCTCATTTTTTTCTGTGATTTTTTGATAGGTTGAACCATTTACCATCAACCTATTGGCAAGTCTGCTGCCCTTGTTCATTGGCTGGGGCAGTCCCCCAGCATGAGCAAACGTTTACCACCTGCAGTTACACTAAATAAGCACTTAGAAAAGTAGAAAATAAAAGGCTTCATGGTATAGTTACAAACTTGTTGATATTCTTTTTTCTTCATTGTGCAAGGAAAATTTTCAGGTAATAGAAGATTACAGGCAAATTGTTTTAGGAAAAAACAATACAGACTTAATACAAAGAGTAATAAATTATTTTTACACATTATTTGAAATTATGTTCAATGTTTAATAGTAAGTTATCATTGTTTAATGTAGTTATTTACTCAAAAAAAAATTGAAACCCCTCTAGAACAATTGGAAAAGTAAAGAAAACATGCGTATGCTGCTGTGAGGTGCAAGTGACTATCAGTGTTAGAAAAGCACATGCTACTAATGAATAAGGTGTGAGTGGTGTTCTACAGTTGATGAACTAGATGATAACTGGCATAGCTTTCTTTCCTTGCTATCTGAAACATTTTTTAAGACAGAATATTCGCCAGGAGGAGTATATAGGAACCGTTAGAAATATATTAAGGTTTCATTTTTTATCTAACTAATTTTAATCAATGGATAGAGTTAGGGTCCTTTCTTTATAGAACTCTTCCATTCTTAAACCAAACATATTTTGCAAAAACACAGAAATAAACACAGAAGCAAGACCTAGGAGCAAAGGTTGATATAGGTTGTGTGCAAGTAACCTGTTTTAACCACAACTCTAGTGTTATCGTTGATGGGGCTCTCAACAGACTCAAAAATTCATCCTTTTATCGACAAGCCTATGTGGATGGTGGGCTGGTAATAGTTCATTTCCACATACAGTTGAAGAGCGCATGCAAAGTGCCGCAAGATCATAGGAACATGAATGAATGAATTAATGAAGAAAAAAAATCTTTATTCTGGGAGTCCCCTGAGAACATCAACAAGTATATAAGAAAGTGGGGAGCAGAAAGAAAACGATTTCAGAATAGATATAAGGAAGAGAGTTGAAACAGAAAATATTAAGTACATAGTGTGATGTGGTTGGAAGGAATGTGAAATATTTTGAGTACACAAAATAGGCTAAAAATAAAATAAAAACAAATGCTGTAAGTAGACACAGGCGATATGGGTAAAAAAATGTAAGGTAAAAGGAGTAGAGTATTCCACTCTGGGGTAAGAGGTGTCTGAAAGTTGGGTGAAGACATCAATGCCATCCAACTTATTTATAAATATTTCTAGGAGGCCGTGGTCCGCCAACATCTGACCCAACTATCTGTGAACCAGAGGAATCTGTCCTTCCTGGCCAGTAGAGATGTAAGTTCCCCGGAGACATATCCTTGCTCAAGTAAATGCTATTACCGATGTCTCAATTTATATGTCAGGTGGAGAAGTCCCGTTTCATTTTACGGAGATGGATCATCTCATCCTGAATCGATTGTGGACAAAATGAGCAACGATGGTGGGAGGGCATTGAAAATGGTGCACCGATAATTTTTCTGTCAACCTGACAAAAACAAACTTGATTATCTACATCAGTAAAAGGAAAAGGGATGGATAAACGCCTCCAAGACTCTTCAAAACATCATTAGCTCATAATTTTGATTTCTTAGCATCCTTACCTGTGATTGACATGATATTCTATGTGTATATTCGTATGTCCTTATCTCTGCCATTTCAACTGTCCAAATCTTAGGCTAGTGGTGGATATATGAATGAAAGATGACAATGACAGTGGCTATGGCACTATGATGGAAGAAATAATTGTAGCGGCATACATATCTACAGCAGACAGTGAGGAAGATGATGTGGACGAGGAGGGAGTGTTCATACCACAGCAATGAACTGCTATTCTATTCTGGAGCAGTACATGGGCACTAGCTGGCAAACATCATGGCATACTTGAATCGTCAGTCCGACACCACTCCAGCTGAACTATTAATGATAAAGCCTATATTCTGTTATAGAGTTTTAGCTCAATAGCTCCTTAAACAGGAGTTTAGTAGCATAATCATACTTCATTCAAAGCTCACACATGTTTGTAACAGAAGACCAATTCTTTGTTAAGAAACGATGTGAAAAGTTATTTTTATATTTTTTAATGTCTTGTAAACAATACTATGTAATTTTGTTGCCTACTTATTTAAGAATAGTGTTTTGCTTATTACCCAGATTATCTGGAGTTTGAATTGTCTGGATTGCCTTAGGTCCCAGTTAGTCGTATAGATGAGGTTTTACTGTATTTGGGAATTAAAGGCTTACAGTTTGATGTAACATTTGCTGGAGGACTTACACAAAAATAACTCCTTGTTATTAAATATACTTTTTATTCTCTATATTCCTCTTGTTTTTTTCCGTTTTTTGTTGTTTGCTTTGTGATCCTAGTATATTCTTCACATGTCCTACTCCATCATTTTTACCTTATCCATGATTTTTACCTGACTTTCCTTTCTGGGTATCTCTAGCTGCATTTGTCAAGACATTGTCCTACACTGTTGTCTTTTTCCTACCTTTTTTTTTTAACTAGTCGCTGTTGAATCAGGCCCTGCTCAAGATTTGAAAAAACAGCCAACATCTCATTGGTCATTAGTATCGGAAGTATTATCCAGTAGCATGTGCACACATATTTAATGTCCGCTCCACATTAATTGTACCATAGCCAGTTCCAGAATGAAAAAGTTGACCCCAACAATGTTCCCCTCTTGGACACCCATTAATTGAACTTGTGTCTTTTCAGTTAGTACTGCAAACTTAATAGCAAGGCAAGTTCCAAGCTATGGATAAGTAAGTTCCAAGTCTCTCATTTCACCCTACATCGACACAACTAAATTCCCATCAACAAAAATTTGAATTTTCTTATATTTTGGGCAGATATAGGATTTGAACTCTTAAATACAGGGCAGGACAATACTTAGTATCACTTGCATGTGCTTTATTGGAATTCTCATAGTGAAATCTTAGAACAGTAATGCTGAATGACTGTAAGGTATTTCTTAAGTGCTATTCTTAGTGCTCTTTATCTATTAAATAAAGAAAGTTACATATAAACATAGAGGAGTAAATGGTGGAATGGTGTTCTAAATATAAAACAAGCATGGAAAATGTATATAAGGGCATAGACAAAAGCCCTGGTGATCGAAGCTCAGGAAAACTGGCGCAGAAACTCTTGAAATGTTGAAAGCAGCCTATAAGGATGATGTTATTAAGAAAACTCAAGTATTCATAAACAATATGTGATTTGTTCATATTTATTATATGTATTGTCAGTTATATAAAATATCAGGTTATATATGAAAAGGAGCGTGTCAAAATTATTCACAAAGAATAGGTTGACCACTCCCTTTACCCTATCTTATATCTCAACGGAGTGTTTTTGCTTTCCTTATTGCTGTCTGGTCATTTCTGGAATGACTCTCCCTTAAATACTCAGAAATAACTCCAGTAATAATACAGTCTATTCATAAAGCTACTTAAGAAATTTTTCTCAGAATAAAACTAAAGTAACTAAACATCCATAACACCCCAATGTGGTTTATTTGCCTATTTAAAAAAAAAAATACGATCCTGAAACTAAGCAACAATTGAGCCAATGGAAGACCCCAAATTCGCCTTGTCCCAAAAAAGCTCGCCAGGTGAGATCTAACCTTAAGATGATGCTCATTTGCTTTTCAAATGTGATAGGAGTCGTCCATTCAGACTTTGTTCCCCCGGGTCAACCAGTTAACCAGGTTTTTTATCTGGAAGTTTTGAAAAGATTGCAGAGGAAAAGGCAAGATTATGGCAGTCAGGAACTGGTTTTTCCACCCCAACACTACCGCTTACCATGGACCACTGTGCCCCTTCCTCCCTATTCACCCGATATAGCCCCTTGCAACTCCTTTTTATTCCCCAAATGAAAAGGGACGTGAAAGGAAGCGTTTTGCGGGTGTTGAACCTTCTTGAACTTTTTTTGAATAAAACTGAAGTAACTAAACATCCATAACCCAATGTGGTTTATTTGCCTATTAAAAAAAAAAAAATTGTTTCCTTTTCATCATTTTCTTTTTGTTTTTAAAATATTTTTGTTTCAGCGGTGAACACATAAATTATGATATGCACAACTGTCCAAAACCTGATGCTAGGGACGTTCAGGTACTCATTTGTCCATTGTGTAACTTGGAAGTCCCGCCAACTACTAGTGGATATACTGTGGAACTGACATCAATTGAACACGTTGATCAGCATTGTCAGTCGGATATGGCAGTTGCAAGAAGAAAGGTAACTTATTTATTTTATATTAAGTACTTTATTTGTTGAACATTTTAATTATATTAACAACTATTTTTTTAATTATTAGCCAAAGAAAAAAGGTATTGACAGAGCCAGGATTCCAACCTGGTACCTTCTGATTACTGACAAAGCCCTCTGCCCATTTTTTAATATCTTTAGTTTATCTCATAAAATCCCTGAAAAAACCTAACTATAAGACTATGATGCCATATGTTTTAAAGTTAAAGTATCCGAGAATTTTTAGCTTATTAAGATATTATAAGTATGAGATATTTAGTTTTTACTGAATTTATTTAAATAATTATCAGTTGTGGTGTGTAATCCCTCTGGTTTTATAATTATTAGCCTAAGATATAAGTTATTGACAGGGCCAGGATTTCGAGAAATTGAAAATAGACTTGATTTTCTATTTTTCTAAGTTTATATGAGATCGTTCACTACAGACAGTAGACCAATTAGTCAGTAATTTTTGCAAACAATTGCAGTGCCTTTAATATATTTTGGGATTAGTGTGGTACACCCACGGCCTTTAGGAACTTACTTGTACCAAATTTCTTGAAACAATGCCTGGGGAGATTTAAAAATTTATTCATCACTAAATTTCTGGAAAATAAGGACCAGTATATTTCCAATCCATTAATTATAGCTTGAGGGAAACAAAAAAACTGTTACTTCTTAATTACAGCTTTATTTAGCCAGTATATCAAGGGAATCACATAGATCATTTGTCTTATTGGAAACAGACTATTTTACATTATCAACTAATAAATCCAGATCAGGTATTACAATATTAGCTAGTAAATAAATAAATAAAACAATTAAAATGAGTAATAAAATAATAAAGGAAACTATACAATATAAAGCCAATCACTAACTGATTATAAAATTGACTACAGTTCACAGTAATCAATGGGACCAACAAAAGCATCAGAACATTTATAAAATAAATCTAACAAACCTGGTGCTGACACAGGCCACTTCCCCCCTCTTTTTAGCATTATTGCTTTTATGAGTTTTAGACTCAGTCCAGCTAGTAATCTACAGTCAAAAATTACCTTGTCATATGTCTTTTTAGAAAGGTAGGCATAAATTATGCAATGAGCCTGAACCAGAACTAATTGTTTTTAACAACACTAGCAACTTAACATAACAATGTCCACAATACCCTTCATTGCTGTCATATTACATTTGTCAGTAAAGAAATTAAATAAAATACAACTTGTTATTTCAGTTATTTAAAATTTAATTAAATCTTTACCATTTTTTTTCTTATTTTATGTAAATCTTATTTTTCAGTGGGTTATAAATCTAATGCGTTCCTGTGCATGGCGATAATAAATAATTTTGCTATGTTGTTGTTGGTAAGTAATTTTTACTTTGTTTAATAATGACTTTTATATGTATGGTTGGTGACATTTTGAGAGAATATAGACATGGTTAATAACATTCATAGAAACTGCGGTTACCATGTATGCACCACCTGCTGGTAGTTTTTAAGGGCTATTTAAAACTCATTCGATGTGCAGCCTGTGCAGAATGCCAAGTCCTTCCTTTTCAGTATTGATTGTTATTCAGTCATTTTCACCTAACCATTAGTAAAGCTATATTTTCTCATGCCAATATATGTTATATTTAATGACAAAAAACACAATCTTTGTTCAAACCAAATCCAGAAAACACCAAAACATTTTTTTACATCAGTTGATTTAAATAATGTTTTTTTTTTTGTAAAATTAAAATTCTTTATTAGGGGACTGATAACTATTTTAACAATACAAATAAGGTACCAAAAACAACATGTATTGTTTGTCTTGTTACCATTGTTTAATAAACCTTTTATTTAACCAGTAAATGTTCTCGTTTCTTCTATAGTTTTTCATTGACCTGATTTTTGTTATTTGCTAATTCTGTACAGGAGTTAAATCGACAAATTACAAAAAGTATAGCTGAGGTGGAATGAAATGGAACATGCAGGTAAGGAGGGTTTTTAATCATGATAGTATCAAAGAGGAGGCATCCAAGAAAGGATTGACACTGAGCGGAAGGGTACTGGCATCCCAACTCGGAATAGTGATTTGAAATGTTACAGTCTCTGGGGATCAAGAATATAAATGTATGAAAACAATTCATTAGCCGTTTAACCAAGGTTCGAGAACCTCAGAGTTGAAAAGGGTGGTGACAAGAGAGGAAACAAGGATTTGGTATGTACGTAATGAGATAAGATGTCGGCAATGGATTGAGCAGCTTAAGGCTGGAAATGGATTGGCAGGTGATTTGGGAAATGTGGCCCTTCCAGGTAAGAGTTTATTCAATGACCAAATCTAGATTTTTGACTGATGTGAAGAATTGGATAGGTTGAGCATCAATGGTAAAAGTTGGGAATATTATTAAAGGTTTTAAAGAGGTAAGTAATGTGGACTCAATGGATTTTATGGAAGGATCGCTAAATTTTGGTGTCCTCGGGATAGATGGAATGAGCAGTGATGGATAGACATATGAAGGTCGTTGATGTAGTCACTAAAAAGTAATAGCGAAATTGATCAAACCTGAGCTAAACCAGAAGACATTGAAAGGTGATGGGATCAAGGTACATAAGAGATAAATAATACCTGAGAGTGACTAGAGATAAATCATTTAAGCCAGCTGACTGCTGGTGAATGAAAATACCATTGATACTAGTTTCAGTAGAAGGATGGAGTGATCAAGGGTGATGAATGCCTGGGTTAAGTGTAAGAGGATAAGGATAGATATGTGTTGTTGGTCAATAGTGGATTAGAGGTCTTGCATGATTTTGGAAGAGGAGATTATGTGGAAAATCATGGCCTGAATCTAGATTGGAGGGGGTTTAAGCATATTTCTAGAAATGAGGAAACGTGGGTGTATCAACTTTTTGTATCTTGTGTCTTGTAGTGTTAGTAAATAAGTACTGGAGACCATTTGGGATCCTGTCAGCTTTTGCAGTGGTCAGATTTGTTAGTTGGGCTTTTTACAAGATTTTAAAATCATTGGAAAAAGGTATTAAAGAGACAATTTATCATAATTACTCTTATAAAGAGTTTTATTATAAAATTACAGTTTGCTTGTACAGCATTATTAAGAGTGATGTGAAAAATCATTCCATCGGATTATATACAATTCCATTCACACAGTACACATTCTGTCCGAGACCTCCATGCCCGTGAGGTATTTCCTCCAAGGTGGAAAAGTTGTGAATAGTGGGAATCCCTGGGGTAACTGCTGTCGGGTGACAGGGGGTTCTTTGACCATGGTGTGTTACTGGATAACCCTTAAGTGTTACTGGACAAGGAATTGATATAGTTGATATTTAACGAATAGGTTTTCGTGATATTTAGAAAATCTTGAGGACCAGTTTCTAATGTAGATGTAGATGGGGAGCATTGACAATTGTTTTGAGGACTTAGTGTTGGAAGATTCCGATTTGTATAGTATTCGAAGGTTTGGCTGTACACCACAGCTCTAGTCCATCAGTTCAAATTGGTTTTAATACCTGTTTGTGTATTAGTTGTGTACCTGTTGTGTTTGTAGGGGAGTTAGTTTTTTAGTGTGAGGTTAGAGTTTCTGTTATTTAGTCGGAAGAACTGTCAAAATATCTGTTTAATTCTTGTCCCTTAAATCTTGTATAAGGGTTCCCTGTCAGTTGTTTGTCTAAATGAGATGCTAGTTATTATTGGTATAATTCCGCATTTGTATTATTAGTTGTTTATATGATTTATATTTAGTTATAATGATAAGGGCGGCACTGTTGCGTTTTGGTGATCAGGTTGGCATGTGCCTCATAGATTCCTATAGTGACCGTCCATGAGTGAGTACTGTCTGTATATGTATCCAAATAAATCTGTGCTCTTCTTCGTTTAACTTGCATTTATACTTTATTTCCCTGCACCTCAAAAGGTTATGGGCCCAGGGTATTGATTTTGCAAGTTATGTTTTAACGAAAGAGTTGGATTCAGTTTTTGTTTGTTTGTTTGTGCCGTGTTAACCTGTTGGACTCACGTGCGCGGTCGGTTTCGGTTTGTTTGTTTATGCGATGGCTAGTTCATATATGAACCTTCCTTTTGGTATAAAGCCATTCGATGGCTCAAATTTTAGTAATTGGGACTTCAGGATAAAATTGTTACTTGAGCAAAACGGAGTACTTCGAGTTCTGAAAGAGGACCCCCCAACTGGGGAAGCCGAACTCAAGTTGTTTAATCAAAAAGATGTAAGAGCCCGTAACGTTATTGTGCAAGGACTTGCCGATAATATATTACCTACAATCAAGGAAAAGAAGACGGCGAAGGGGATAATGGATGCCCTAGCAGCGACTTATGAAAAGCGTGGGATGAAATCGCTAGTTACCACCCAGAAGGCTTGGAGAAAATTGGAATATAATAATGATCGCCCTCTCCAAGAGTTTTTCCAAACGTTTGATTCAATGGCTTCGGAGGTGAGAGTGGCTGGTGGTAATTTAAAAGAGGATGAGGTTGTAAACCAGCTTCTTGTTGCAATGCCGTCCGATTATGATTCTGTAGTATCTGCGATGGACATTTTGTGTAGTAAGGACAAGACGGCCGTTACTTTGGAGTATGTGAAAAATACACTTCTGGCTGAATATGAGAGGAATTTGAAGAAAGAACATCACCCTTCTGCAAATGTTTTTTCAGCTTATAAAAATAGAGCTAAAAGCTTTAATAAAAATTTGAAGGTTGGTCAAAACAAAAGTATGTCTAACGTTATTTGTTATTATTGCAAAAATCGAGGTCATTTTAAGAATAATTGTCCTAAACTTAAAAATAAAGGATTTGCCGCCATTTCTAGTGATAACAACTGTGAGGAATTTCTGTTTACTACCCAGGATATCAGTAGTGATACCACAACAGATAAGGCAGTAGCTTGTAAACAATCGTCTGATGAAGCATGCTTCATAGTCGATTCAGGTGTGACATGTCATCTTATAAGGGACGAGCACAATGTTTTTCTAAGAGATTCAACTCCAGCAAATGTTAATATTAGTGTGGCAAAGGCAGGTGAATCAGTGGTTGCATTAAGGAAAGGAAATTTGTTTTGTGTGTCAGAAGATGGAAATAAAGTTCGTATAACTGATGCTTTTGTGTGCAAAAATTTAACAATGAATCTCTTATCTGTTATGAAGTTGGTGGAGAAGGGATGCAGAGTAATATTCGAAAATTCCTGTGTTAAAATATTTAGGGGATCAAATGTTATGACAGGCTATCTCGTTGGCAATCGGTATGTAATTAAACTTCACCTTCTTAAGGAACAAGCAAATGTTGTTGGTGCATGTAACAGTCTAATGCATCGAAGGATGGGGCATAGTGCATTATATCCTGTTGGAATTTGTTTAAAGGGGAAGCAAACTAAATTATCATTCATGAAGAGGAACGAACCTAAGCACATCATTGCATCTCCAGAAGGATGCATTCCTGAAGATCAGAGTAAATCTTCCACACCTCAGGACAAATGTAAGTCACCCATACCTGGACCGAGTGATGTTATAGAAGATATTGCAGGTGATTCTGATTCAGAAAGTATTTTCCGTGGTTTTCCTGACGAAACGACTGGTTATCCCAAGAAAGAACGAAAATCAACAAGGGAAAAGGTAAAACCAGAGTATGATGATTTTGTTATTAATTTTGCCTTAAATGAAATGGCTTTGTCCACTAATGCCGAAATAGATGTTCCCAAGACATTTTCAGATGCGATTCACGATCCCGATTGGCAGCAAGCCATTAACGAAGAATTAACCTCATTAGAAAGTAATAAGACTTGGGAAGAGGTAGATGTTCCACCGGATTTGACCCCCATTGACTATAAGTGGGTTTTCACCATAAAGACTTCCAACGGTGAATCTAAGAAGAAGGCGCGCTTAGTGGCTCGTGGTTTTCAACAACATCTCGATGACGTTCAACAACATCTATGCACCGGTTGCCCGTTTTACGACACTTCGAGTACTTCTTTCTACGGCTGCAGAGAAGGATCTATTAATAGATCAGCTTGATGTTAGGAGTGCGTTTCTTAAAAGTGATCTAAAGGTGCCAGTTTATATAAAGCCACCGGAAGGCTATAAAAGTGGAAGTGTTAAAATTGAAAAAGGCTTTATATGGTCTCGAACAAAGTCCAAAAGTGTGGAATGACCATTTAAATGATAGATTATTGAAATTTGGATTTTGTAGATCTAATGTAGACCCATGTTTATATTTTGTGTTTATATTCTTGTATGGGTTGATGATTTTCTATTGATAGCTAATTGTAAATCTAAATTGGAAAATGTTAAGAAATTATTAAATGAGAGTTTTAACTTTAAAGGTAAAATTAATATTTTTGAAGACAACCAGGGCACTATTAAAATTGCAAGTACCTGTGAGACCAAAAGGTCCAAACATTTTGATGTAAAGTTTAATTTTGTGAAAGATATTGTTGATAAAAATATAGTTAAATTGCATTATGTTGATTCTTCTAATCAAATAGCGGATTTGATGACCAAATCCTTAGCTTTTAGTAAATTTTCGATTTTTGTTGAACATTTAAACTTAATAGATTGTAAGTAATGCGAAATTAGAAGGGTGTATTGGTATAATTCCGCATTTGTATTATTAGTTGTTTATATGATTTATATTTAGTTATAATGATAAGGGCGGCACTGTTGCGTTTTGGTGATCAGGTTGGCATGTGCCTCATAGATTCCTATAGTGACCGTCCATGAGTGAGTACTGTCCGTATATGTATCCAAATAAATCTGTGCTCTTCTTCGTTTAACTTGCATTTATACTTTATTTCCCTGCACCTTAAAAGTTATCAAACAGAATTAGACATGAGAAGTAGCATTATATTGAAGATGGTAGATGGACCACCACTTGGTGGTAGATGAAGTTGGGTGATCCCAGACCAAAACTCATCCTCAAAGAAACATTCTTAGAGGTCACTACATTTTGAAGTCAACATGGAAACAGCTAGGGATTTTAAAATAGACTTCAATTTTTATAAGTTATCAGGAATATCAGCAGTCATATAGAAATATCCTAAAGAGTATGAAGGATAGGTGGTTGATTCGGGTTTTAATTGAAATATTCTGAGCCACAAGGAATTCAAAGAACTGCTTTGCTAGATAGAATTGAAAAAAGGTTCTACATCAATTATGAGAGCTTGGAATGAGGTGGGAGAAAAGTTTTGTGAGAAGTGAAATAAAATGAGTAATGAAAGGGTTCTTAAACCAGTAAGGAATGAGGTATAAACACTAATGGATTCAGTAGTGATAATTAGTGTTTTGGACTTGTTAACACGAAAGAGAGAGGAGGTCTCGGAGTGGGCCTTGAGTTCTTCCAACAGGTCACATCGGTGATCAGCGAATTAAATGGATTGTTGAACTTCTCTGGCTAGAGTGTTTCTTGTTTTAGCTGAAGCTGCTTCCTCAGCCAGTGGATAGTGCTAAATCTAGAGGTGGTTATTCAGAACTTGGTAGGTGCCACAACCTAGTTAACCAGATGATCTTGCTGGGAGGCTCATAAGTCATGCAGCAGGAGATGGATTAGGCTTCTTCCATAGCTCATATGGAAACAGTAAGATTTACTGTAACCTTATACTTGCCAGTTATGGTATTGTACTAGGTCTTGCTTTGGATGCTGTTTTTCCACCTTGACCTTAGTGTAACAGAGGTAGTTAACATTGATCATTTTTTTGATGCCTGGAGTGCATTTCAAATCACCATGAACAATGGTAGGGGAGTTTTCAGCTTATTTTCCAGCACTTTTTGTCATCCTATCACACATTAATCTAAAATTCAAAATATTTTTTACATATGCTAGAGGTGGTTTTGGGAGAAGCTCTTGAGTCCATATCTGTCTTAGGTATGTTTGATATGATGTAATGGTGCAAACAACTTGGATATATATGGACTATAAGAAAGCAGGATGTGTTACAGTGGAATTAAATTTTGAATTTGATTGAACCCAAAAGCCTTATTTCACAATAATAATATCCATGGCATATTCCTCTTTTCTAACCTTAACTTTGGAACAATTCCTACCCACATTATTTTGGTGATTTCTGAGTGGGTTCTGTGGTCTAGTCTAATCAAATTTTGGGTTCCCTCTGTCTCAGACAGACCTTATACTTTTTCCAGACCATTTTCACTTCTCTGATTTTCTTTAAATAGAGGGGATATGAGTCCTTAGATATTATGTTTTTTTAAATACATTTTTTATTATTATTGCTCATCATCTATATGTTTTTTTCTTCTTTTTTTATGCATATTTATTAGGGTTAGGTTATTAAAAATATATAAAAACTTGTAAAAAAAAAAAAAATTGCACTGCCTCCCCGAAGGAATTGTTGTACTTAAATTAATTCTTTTTTTCGTTGTTTTTTTTTAGGTTCAAGACATCACCTACTGTTCTTATGTTTTGTTAATGTAATTTGTTATTATAGTTTAGTTTGTAAATAAATAATTCAACCCACCAAATATAAAGTATTATAAATGTTGCTATTTTCCAAAGTTTTTTTATTTTTAAATGAAATATTTCCATTTATTTTTTTAGACTTATTAATTAATTTTAATTATACTTTTTTAATTTTTGTATTAAAATTATTTGTCTATTCTTAGTTAACTAAATTAGTTAATTTGTTCATGAATATTGTAATAGTACTTCTTTAAACTGTAGCAATTTGAATATAGTGTTCTCTGATTCACAAGAATATAAAAGAATGGACTATTGTTTTATTTTTGTTTTTTTTATATCCTATAGCTCCCACTTGATTGATACTTGTTACAAATAATTTATAAAAAAGTTATTACACCTTCTTTTTACTTTATTATCAGACATATTTGTGAACACGATATTAATAATGACACCAATAATATTAATGACAGTTTTAACCACTTTACAACACAAACATATCATTAATTAAGATGTGGTGATCTTTAAATTGGTAACATTCTCTCAATATGATGAAAGTAAACGATTAATTAGTGGTCCTTAATTATATTTATGGTTGCTGTTTTGATTTTTGGTAGAAAATGTACCACTAGATAAAAAGTAAATATGCTCCGAAAAAGTTGCATACACGATGCTAATGAGAATTTTAATGACCTTATTAAACTATAATCCACTAACATCCTAAAGAGCTTCGATTTTTTTAATTATGTAGGAAAACCACTGATTCGCTAAATTTACATGGATTTGCTGAAATATTCTTTTTCATAGTCGTAAAAAATATCCTACTGTAATAGATGTTTTCAGTTTGTAGCTGCATTTTTGTTTTTCTCATTAATGATATTTTATAATTTCAAAGTTTTTGTTAAATATCCTGTGTTCCTAAAACCAACAAAGATACTGGATATTCAAAATTTATCTGTATGTATTATCAGTTTTTTCATTATATTTCTTCCATTTTATAACATCTCAAAACAACGAGCCCAGAAAACAGAAGAGTGTATTTTTCATTATGCATTCTTATCTTATTATACCACTCTGTACTACATCTTGTTATTGCTGGTTATTTTTGGTTAACATATTTGAGTATCATTGGGTAAAGTTTAACCTCCCATTTCATAGAAATAAGGAGAGTTAACTGTGAATATTTAAGTTTTTGTAGTTCATTTTGTCACAGAAACTACTTCTTGTGGTTGCATTTGTGGGTTATAATTGCCAATGATGCTCTAAAATCAAGATTACAACAAATGTTATACTTTTAATTGTAATTCCCAAATATTCTATGAGACAAAGTGAGATAAGAACTATGAACATGCTACTGCTGGGACAAGCTGTATATTTTAAATTAAATGGTGGAACTGGAAGTGCCTTATTATGCTCATAGTTCACATCTCACTATGCTATAGGGTTGTGTGCCTGCCAGTACAGTACTGTTGTGAACACCATACAGTAACTCTCTAGTTCAGTGCTTCAAGATGATTTTTTTTTATGAAAAACTAAATAGTTTAAGCAAATATACAAAATTGAAAAATATAGTATAATAATATTTATTTTATGAATTAAAGTAATAATTGAGAATTTCTATTCAATGACACTTAGTATAACTTTGAATTTTCTTTAAATACTAACCACAAACAATACAGAATATTCACAACCAATACATTACAATGTATTTATGCAATTTTTCCTCTGTTTATGATAATTCTGTTAGTGCAAAGTGATGTTCTCAGACAGTACATACTTATGCATATTGTTTTTTCTGTCTTTGTTTCTTATATGTGGAACCATCTATGACTTTATTTACTGAATTCAGTTAAACAATCTTGTAGCATTTATCAATTAATTAATAAAGTCTCAAGTCCCTGATCGGGAAGTTGTTTTGATGTAGAAACAGACTTATTGACAAAACGGACAGTGTAGATTGGATTAAGAAATGGCTTAACGATTATGACATGACCAAAGAAGACTACGGACACCTTCTTCACTATAATGGTGATCTGACTAATTTAATAACTTTCATTACACAGAAAAATTATATTTGACTGTATGTAATGAAGCAATTACTAACAGAATACAGAATGAACAAAAACACACATAAATAGCTCTTTCAAGGCTCACAGGTGATGTGCAACAATTATGTATTTACAAACACTTTTTATCAATAAATGACTTCAAATTACATTTAGTAAATCATTTTAAAGACAGTCAGACAACAGTACACCTACAATATTAAATTTCTCAGATTCATCTGTACAGAAATGAACACACAATTGAATTTATTAATAGCATTATTACATATCAAATTCTAATGAAGAAACGCATAATAATTGACTCTTCTATGAGTAATAAGGAACAAGAAGTTTTGTCACAAAAGGCTCACATTTTAGACCACTTAATCAGAAACTTGCCATCATGACTTAAGGACGCATTAAACCACATTATTATTATAGATGTTTACGCCATTTGCGTAAAATTAATTTCATTTAATTTGAATTTGCTATTCTATAAGTAATTACCCGAAACCATTCGGTATTTCAGTGAATCACAGACGCTGGCGCTGCCTGCCGGCTCGATCAGAGTTTTTCCCCCCACTTTTTGACTCTCAACTGGTAACTTCATGTTCACTATAGCGTCCTTTTTTGTCTTCAACAGTTGTCATTTTTTCACACTGTTTTTCAAGCGTATTCTCAACGCCATTATCTTTATTTAGTCATTATTCAATTCACTATTACGCAGTCTTGGAGAGGCGACATTTCAGATTAAACGCAGACAGCTATTGGATGAATCGGGACTTGGATAAATCTGGAGTTTGGGCCCAAATCTCTAGGTTGTCGGAGTTCAAGAAGGGAGGGAGATTCGCACGCTGTCGTCACATCGCAACAGGTAGGAATGAATTTACATTACTGTGTTTACATTTGATATTGTCATTTCTCTAACGAGACTCTCAAATAATTACAGTCCACTTAAAACTCAAACGTATAGCTAATTATCCCCAGGCTAATTAGTTTCTCGAATCAGTCGCCTCGTTTGCCGGTTGCGATTTCAACTGGTGAAATTTCAAACAAATTTATTGGTACTTTGTATTCCGGATTATTCTGTCCAACTATTAATTTTATTAATACTCAATTTAATTTTCAATATTCACATTTATTTATTTATTTGAACAAAAGTTCAACATTTATCATTTATTATCTTTTGAATTTCAGAATTTCTGTTTCATTGTACATAATTTCCTTTATATTTTCCTGTAAATATCCACTAATTCCATTTATTCCTGATAGTAATAGCATTAAAATGGCTCCACCAACTTCCCAAGAAATACAACAACAAATCGATTTAGCTATTAGTCAGCGAAATGATAGTTTTGCAGTTGCAACTGCTTTATCAGACTCTGCTAAGACAATGACTATAGCCGATTTACCTCGGCTTAAGGCCAACTATGAACGCTTACCTGAAATTGAACAGGAATTCAAGAAATTTAATTTTCTCATAAAAAAATTCAATTTGCATTTGCCAGCTACTGATCAAGTTGAAACTACACAACCTTACGTAGCCTTTGTGCAATTAATCGACACAATCCGAGCTAAATATTTTCAGCTCAAAAAAACTGAACCTTCAGTATTGAAAGCTGAAGTCAATCCCGTTGCAAATGTTCCATCTGTAGCAAATCCAAATCTGCCAAAAATTCAGATTCCTAAATTCAATGGCAAATTGTCCGATTGGCCTAATTTTTTTGCACTTTTTAATTCCATGGTTCATCGCGACCAGCAGTTAAGTAATATTGCCAAATTACACTATCTTAAAACATCCACTATCGATGAAGCTGCTTCTGTCATTGCTTCATTCCATCTAACCGAAGATAATTACCAATTGGCATTCGATGCTCTAACTGCCCGGTACAATAATCCGAGACAAATTGGTCACATGTACCTCAAAAGCATACTCGACTTTCCCACTGCCAAATCCAATTCATTGTCTGACCTCAAGGGCTTTGTGACCATTCACGAAAATTCTGCCAATGCTCTCAAAGCCTTGGCACTTGATGATTTGAGCGATTTTTTGCTAGTGTCATTAGCACTGAAAAATTTGGATTCTAAATCTCGACATGCTTTTGAACTAAAACATGATTCCACCACTGTACCTACTTTCCAAAGCTTATTGGATTTTGTCAATCAACAGATCAAAACCATCGAAACTACCCAGTTAATTGGTGAACCCAGCGTTAAATCTCGGATTGCTGTCAAATCTCATTCGTATATTGCTCAGACGTCACATGCAAGCGTTAATAACCGCTCAGCTAGAGCCCCTGCTTCCTGCTTCTGCTGCTCTCACAATCACCATGTGTCACAATGCAGCAAGTTTCAGCAATTACCTATTTCAGCTCGATATGAGCTCCTGAAAAAGAATCAGCGTTGTTTCAATTGCCTTGGTGGTCACCTGCGGTCCAAATGCACATCGACATCATCATGCCGCAAATGTCATTCACAACGGCATAACACGTTATTACATTCGGATCAGCAAATAGCAACCCCGTCAACTTCTGCCATGTCCATTCCAGCTCCATCGGTGTCAATTGAAAATCCCAGTGTTGCACCAATAGTGCTTTCATGCTCAGCTGCTCGTTCAACCACTCAGGAACGTGCTCATTCTCTTTTAGGCACATTTCGTGCTTTCATAACCGACTGTACTGGTTCTATTTATCCCATCCGTGGTGTCATTGACCCCGGTTCTCAAGTGTCCTTCATTAACAAGTGTATAGTGCAAAACTTGCGTTTGCCTACTTCTCCTAATCACATGGCTGTATCCGGAATAGTCTTCCGATACATTTTCAACAGGTTTGGTCAATATCCAACTGGTTTCCCGTTTGAACAACAAACGACTCTCTCTCTGTGTTGCCGTAATCAACACCATTGCACACCAACTTCCTAGCATGGAAATCCCCAAGGAAAACCTAAAACGGTTCTTCCGTCTTCGTTTAGCGGATCCTCATTTTCATCGTCCCGATAAAATTGACATTTTATTAGGGGCTGACGTATTTCCCCGCTTGATAACTCAAATTGGCATTCGGCCTATTCAGCATGGTCCCATTTCCATTGGCTCCATTTTTGGACACATCATTGTAGGCCCGATTCAAATCATGAATCCGACCCCCTCTACCATTTCCTTGTTATCCACTACTGAAATGGACAAGCAACTCACCGCATTTTGGGACGTTGAATCCGTCCATCAAGGCTCCATCTCCAATCCCTTGGATGATGTTGCTGAACAACATTTCATTTCTACG
Source organism: Acanthosoma haemorrhoidale (assembly GCA_930367205.1). Taxonomy (NCBI): domain Eukaryota; kingdom Metazoa; phylum Arthropoda; class Insecta; order Hemiptera; family Acanthosomatidae; genus Acanthosoma; species Acanthosoma haemorrhoidale. The sequence goes on along the minus strand of OV884009.1, from coordinate 113,695,795 downwards.
TTTAGACGCAATGCTGACGGCAGATATTCCGTCGCATTGCCATTTCACCCTAGTGCAACCCCATTGGGCTGCAACGTCACTCAAGCTCGAGCATCAGTATCCCGACTCGAGCACCGCTTAGCCAAACATGGCTCAATTGTTGCTGAATATAAAATGTTCATGTCTGACTATCTGTCAGCAGGCCACATGGAACCTGCCTCCACTGCTTCAACGTACGTTATTCCCCATCACATTGTAACCAAAGAGACCAATCAAGGTCCGAAAATTCGTGTTGTCTTTAATGCTTCAGTCCCCGACTCCACTGGAGTATCGCTGAACGAGCGACTCCTCAAGGGTCCTAAACTGCAACAAGATCTCTCCTATGTCATTTTGTACTTCCGCCTCAACTCTGTTGCCCTTTGCTGCGATATCAAGCAAATGTATCGCCAGGTTCTCGTCCATCCCGAGCACCGGCAGTATCAGCACATATTTTGGAAACCAAGCGAGAGCGCTGTTACTTAAGAAATGCAGCTTAATACCGTCACTTACGGTATGGCTCCGTCAGCCTTTTTGGCTGTACGAGTGCTCCAACAGCTAGTCCACGATGAAGGCCACCGTTTCCCTATGGCTTCTCATGCTATAATGCATAACTCGTACGTGGATGATATTATTTGTGGCGCTTCCAGCCTTAGCGAGGCTGCCTCTTTGCAATCTCAGCTCACTGAATTATTGGCTTTAGGCGGTTTCCAGCTACGCAAATGGTCATCCAGCCATCCTGAGCTTCTGCATACTTTGCCTCATGACCATTTGGAATGCCCACTTCTGTTTTCAGACCCCGATCGGACTCTCAAAATTCTGGGTCTTAATTGGGAGCCTTCGTCCGACTCATTTATTTTCCGTATCACCCCCTTCGATGGAACCTGTACAAAGCGTTCCTTACTTTCATACATTGCGCGAATTTTCGACCTTAATGGGTTTGTAGCTCCAGTCACATTTGCATTAAAAGCTATGCTACAACAATTATGGTTGTCTGGCCTTACGTGGGATGAACCCATCAATCAGACACTTCAACAATCGTGGTCTCGTCTCGTTCACAACATGAGCACTCTTGGTAACCTTCGTATACCACGACATATCGTACAACCTAATGACGCTTCATTAAGCCTTATCGGCTTCGCCGACGCATCTCAACTCAGCTATGCTGCCGTAGTGTACTTATGTTCAGAAACCGCTCATTCTCGCGTCAGTACTCTATGGAAGGCCAAAACTCGTGTAGCTCCTCTCAAAACATTGTCAATTCCCCGCTTGGAGTTATGTGCAGCTCTGCTGCTGTCCGAGCTTATTTGCTCATTGCTGACATTTTCTTATCCTTCCCCTTTGCAGACCGTCCGTCTATTTTCGGATTCCCAGATCGTACTCTCGTGGATCAACACTTCCCCACATCTTTTAAAAAATTTTATTGCTCATCGCATTTCCCGCGTAAATGAAATTCCATTTTCTAATCGCTCTTGGTCGCATGTATCTTCCGACCAGAACCCTGCTGACTTGGCCTCAAGAGGTCTTACAGCTGAGCAATTTGTCACTCCTGACTCTCAAACATTGTGGTATTCTGGCCCTGAATTCGCCAATCAACCTCAAATTCCATGGCCTGACGCCTTTGAACCATCCTCAGCTCACACTGAGCAGCTGCCTGAGTTACACAATACCAATCCCGTCTCATTGGTGGCAGTCTCATCCAGCAATTTCCTGCACGATTTGCTTACCCGATTTTCGTCATTAAATAGAGCACGTCGAGTCCTGGGTTGGATCTTGCGTTTCTCAACCAACGCTCGCATTGCAGCATCAGCGCATCGAACTCAGGGTGACCTTACGGTTTCCGAGTTACAAGCTGCCATGCAATATTATGTCACTTCCACTCAATCCATCCATTTCTCAGCCGAGATAGCTCGTATTCAGACCCAACAAAACACCAAGTCATTGCAAACATTAACCCCTTTTCTGGATCAAGCCGGTGTTCTTAGGGTGGGCGGTAGACTTTCGCGTTCTCAGTTGCGTTATCCAGCTCAACACCCAATATTGCTGCCCAAACGAGCTCATTTGTCATATCTGATAGCACGTCATGCTCACTTGACATGCCTTCATGCTGGTCCTACCACTTGTATGGCGCACATTCGATCCGAATATTGGATCCTATCTTTGCGCAGTTTGATTCGTTCGGTAATTTCATCATGCCGCACATGTAAATTGTTCAGAGCGCGTTCGCCTCAACCATTGATGTCAGATCTTCCGTCGGTCCGCTTGACACCAGGCCGTCCCTTTATCAACACGGGCGTCGATTATGCTGGCCCTTTCAACGTCAAGTCTTCTCGACTGCGTAAGGCCCCCATTACCAAAGGTTATTTATGCCTTTTCGTGTGTCTGACCACCAAGGCATTGCAACTGGAGTTCTCCTCCGAGCTATCCACCTTTGCGTTTCTCTCGGCCTTAGATCGTTTCATAGCACGTCGCGGTCTACCTCAATCCATTTTGTCGGACCGAGGAACCAATTTTATTGGCGCCAACCGTGTCTTAAATGAAGCTTCAGTATTCATGCGCGATCATTCATCCGAAATCACTTCGCACCTCAGTTCCCAAGGCATTCAGTGGCATTTTAACCCTCCCTCTGCTCCAAACTTCGGCGGTATTTGGGAAGCAGGTGTCAAGTCCGTCAAAACCATTCTAAGCCGTATCACTGCAGATACTTGCTTCACTTCCGAAGAATATTTTACCTTCTTTGCTCGTATTGAAGCCATCCTTAACAGCCGACCTTTGTGCCCTCTTTCATCAGATCCTCTCGAGGCATCTGATTACCTCAGCCCTGGACATTTCTTAATCGGTGCTCCTTTATTAGCCCGTCCAGAAATGCCCCCATCGCCATCATGTTTGCTCACCCAAAGATGGAAAGCTATCACGCAGATCTCCCGACAATTTTGGGATCGCTGGTCTCACGAATATCTCAACACCCTCATGCAACGCCATAAATGGAATCGTCATTCCAAGGAAATTTCTGTTGGCGATGTTGTTTTCATCAAGGGAATCTCAACTTCTCCTCTTCATTGGCCCATGGCTCGGGTAGAATCCCTTCACCCCGGCGCTGATGGCGTGACACGGGTTGTCACCATACGCAACCCATCTGGTTCATTCGTTCGGCCCGTCAATCGGCTTGTGCCCCTTGACTCTCAGGCCTAAGTTTCACAGTTGTCATTCATTTATTCATTTTTTTTTTTTTTTTTCTCTTTTTCTTTACCTTTTCCCCTTTAACGTTTCCATTCTCATTATTCCTTGTTTCCTCAATCATGTACATAAACTCTCAAGTAAATCATGCTATTTCATTTGTGTTAGCTCTCATTTAACCCGGAAATTAGTTGCTCTAATTTGGTGGGCGGTATGTTTACGCCATTTGCGTAAAATTAATTTCATTTAATTTGAATTTGCTATTCAATAAGTAATTACCCGAAACCATTCGGTATTTCAGTGAATCACAGACGCTGGCGCTGCCTGCCGGCTCGATCAGAGTTTTTCCCCCCACTTTTTGACTCTCAACTGGTAACTTCATGTTCACTATAGCGTCCTTTTTTGTCTTCAACAGTTGTCATTTTTTCACACTGTTTTTCAAGCGTATTCTCAACGCCATTATCTTTATTTAGTCATTATTCAATTCACTATTACGCAGTCTTGGAGAGGCGACATTTCAGATTAAACGCAGACAGCTATTGGATGAATCGGGACTTGGATAAATCTGGAGTTTGGGCCCGATTTCAACTGGTGAAATTTCAAACAATAGACTTAATACAAATGAAAAAAATTTTTACTTCAACTGCCAGATTCTAATGGAAGACTTATACCCTCAAAGAAACACAAACCAAAATCAACAATAATTCCAACCTAGTCAAAACAACTATAGGAGAAATGATTATAATGCTCCACATTTTCAACCCTAACAGTACCGAAACAACTTTTACATAATTTTAAACAAAATAACGACTTTCAACATCTATATAACTATCAGCAACGATATTAACCTCGACAGAACTTCAGAAATAATGAACAACGACCTAACTTTCAAAGACCTCAATAAACACCTTTCCCGTCGCCCTTTGTATCCACAAAATACCGTGTCAATGAGAACCATTGTAGTAACGATATTCATCACTTTGAAAACGAACCTTACCCAGTGGAATAAGATAAAGAAGTGTTAAGACAGATTCATACAGACTTAAAGAATAAATTTGAACACTTTTTAGGACCGGGTGAACTGCAACGTCCCCCCAACATTAATTAAAACTAGTAAAAGAAACTCCATCATTTATGGGCTCACTCGGAGACAGCAGGATTATAGCTACAGTATCGGAAATCAATTATGCACACCCAGTTTCCGTACCCTTAGTAACTGAAGTTGGAAGGTTTGATTGTTACACCGGTTGGTAGCAAAGTGTTACTGAGAGTCCAAATGTCGTCGGTTCAAAATTTAAACCTACAGTGCCCATCCTTCGATTTAAATGTACTCGTAGATATAGACTCATATTTACAAAGACTAAAAATGTTTTTTTACTTAGGCTAAGGTGTATGCTAATCAACAAGTAAGTTTATTATGTGTGGTATTACCAGAAAAAGTCTTTAAAATTAAAAAAATTGTATATTTCCAAAAACAATAACTGAGATCACTTTTTTAGAATGTGATACTTGTATAAAAGAATATTACGCACCAGAAAATTGTAAGATTGCCAATAGGTATAAGTTATATTTAAGACAATAACAAAGCGGGAGTGAAACCTTGTCTGAATATATAAATACTCTTCGCCAATTTCCATGTGTAATTTTGGGCAATTTTTATGCCAAGCCTTAAGATATAGACTTATACTTATATGGGGGGGGGGCAGATTAAACAACTGTAATGTAATTTGTTGCCTCAACCGTATCGTGTGTCATGGGAAGGTATAGTAAAGATAGTTCAGGAGTATGAAACTAACGAAAAAAATAGTGGTTCAGTGTCAGAGGTTAGGTTACATAACAATTATCAGCGGACAAGTCAGCCAGTCAATAATTCTAGTCAATACCAACAACAACAATAACAAAAGTCACCCCCAAGTCAATGCCAGCAGCCTGCAGTGGTCAAGCACGTCGTTAAAGCAGAGTCGTGCCCAGCTTTAAAGAAAAGGTCAAGAATCGATAATAAATTCATTATGTGGTATGTTAAACAAGCAAGTGGAGTTTACAAATTTAGTTAATAATGGAGTGTCGCATGTTCTAATTGATGTATAAGGTAACAATGTGAAATTGATGGTTGATACAGGGTATACAACCTTAATATATCAAGAGGTGTTTCTGAAATGTTTTTCAGTGGTACCCTTGTTAGAGTTTCCTAAAAAATTATCCACTGCAAACGGTTCAGAGTTGCTTACACGTGGATATTTTCTAGCTAAAATTAGGGTTGATGAAATAAAAGCTTTTTTTGGCCTTATTGGTTGCAAAAAAATTTATTAATAAAAGTTATAGAGAGAAACTGGTTAAATATAGTCTGCCCTTATTGCCAACAAAATTTTGACAGCCTAAATGTCAATAAGAATGAGGTGTCATTTGGCACATGTAATAGTCTCAATAGCCAGAAAAAGATAAACAATTTTGTAGTCATGTATCCGCGAGTCTTTTCAAAACAAGATGGGGAATAACCAATTAATGGTTTTAAAGTCAATATAAGATTAAATCCGGAGTTATTATTAGTTATGTTATTTTAATTTTGTATTCTGATTTATTATTAGTCACATTAATTAAATTATTGTTATAATATAGAAAAACAAAACACACTGGTAATGGTCTTCGAAGAAGTGAAATGGCAGCTGATTCAGATGCTAACTAGCTGGAAAACATGGAACTAATCCACAGTTGTCGTTTAATTCCCAGCGATGCCAACAGATGTTACTTGGGGAGTTTGGCGTACTAAATACTTTTTTATATAATAGAGAGATAGATACCAAAAGGTTAAATTTGTAAGAACACCTAATAAGAATGGAGGAATAATGCTGGCCCAAGAAAACTCACCACAAAAGAAATAAAAAAAATAGCCTACCAAGCTAAGAAAATGGATGATAAAGGATGTAGAACTTGGAAGAATGGAAACATAGGGTCAAGTGGTTGTTTGGAATTGAAGATATGGACAAAGTTATACCTCATACCTTGTTTTAAAAATCTCACATATATATATATATATATATATATATATATATTATTATGTTCTGTTACTTTAAATATATTTTATTTGCTATTTACTATTAGGTTCTATTAACAAAATAATTCTGGCAAAAAGATGAATTTAATTTTACTAACATAAAAAATATACTTATATTAATTTTATAATTACTTGTCTATTAATTTGATTCTTTTTCTTCTTCAATGGTCTTCTTTTTACATATATCAGGCTGATTCCAAACTTGAGTGAATATAACGCTCTGTATGTTTTCTCAGAACCACAACAACAACTCATTATAACTGCTAAAACTAGAGAATAATTTTATGTGTTCATCTATCATCACAACAACCAGTATACTCTGTGTGTTTTTTATTCTCACAAACAACAACTATATTATTATCACTGGCTAAAAACTAGATAGTAATACTGTGTGTTTTTCTATCATCACAACTACCAGTAGACTGTCTTTTGTTTTTTCTTCCACTCTCAATTGTTTGATTGCCTTCTTGATTCAAAGTTGGATTAAATATTTATATACACACTCCAATATCTAATATCACAACAATATATATGAGTTACGATTGACTCAACTCAACTTATAAAAAGGGGAAAGGTTGAAATGACTAGACTGCGGGTTAGACTAAGAATGACTTTGTTATCATCTGTATCTATATATAGGTTTGTTATTACTCTGAGGGGATTAACTGGGGAGACCTCTCTATGTTTATCTTCTCATAGCAGCCTCTCCGGTTAACTTATATATATATATAAATATATATATATATATATATATATATATATAAGTTAAGTCCAGGCGCCGCTAGTGCCCAGCCTTAATCCCCAAACATATGTTATCTGTATATGTAAAGAAAATGTATTTCTTTAATTTGAATTAGCGCGCCGCGTTAACGTAGATAATGCAGGCGTTGAAGAGAATGATACTAGCGTTATCAGCAGGGAGGTTACATGAGTGTTAGGCTACCTACGCTAATTCAAATTAAAGAAATACATTTTCTTTACATATATATGTTTACATGTAATACCGATAGATAGAGGTATCTTGGAATAAATAAAGCAGTCTTGTAACAACGTTCTACGTGTTCTTATTATCAATCTTTCTTAGATTGTAATTCAATAAACATTAACTGGTGCCGAAACCCGGGAACCGTGGAGAAAGAGAGTTATCGAGTGCGAGCATAATTTTTTTTTTTTTTTGTTTTCTTCTATACGCGAAAGAGAGAAGATGACTGAAGGAGGAGTGTTGAGACAGCCCGTCTTGAATCTCGTAGAGGGAGCAGATATTAAAAGAGTGGGAACTATGCCAGAAGTTCATGCCACGGCGCTCGCGCTGATGAGGGTAAAAGCGATGAATACCCAGGATCTGAGGAAGGCTGTTTAGGAGCTGGAGAGATTCACTGGGGAACTGGGTGAGCTGAACCATTTTCTAAAAGGAGGAGACCGTCTCACAGCTTTAATTGGAGCTAAAGTAGAAGAAAATTTAATAGATCCCAGAGACGCGGAATCGTTGAAGGCGGCCCTGATATGTCGGGTCAAGAGGAGTATACTGAATCAAATTCAGGCAGATGAAGAAACCCCGTGGGAAGTAATTAAGATGAGATTGAAGAAGGCGTACGGAGGAGGACGATGGACTCCCGAGGAGGACATATTCCAAATGTTTAGGGAGACGAAGTCCCCAAGACAAAGTAACGGGCAATATGCTGCGGGGTTATTAGTCCGTTTCAATAAGATAACGAAGAAGATGAGAGAGTCGATTAGCGTAGAAGAGGTGGAGGGTAGAATGGGATTCTTATCCACAATTCTAAAGGTGCAACTGGCCAAGGAGACAGGAAGAAAGGAAGGATTCTCCGATGAGCGCTCGTTCTCGGAGTGTGCACAATCAATGATCGACGCTAGTGCCAAGGAGGAAGAAGTGAGGGTGCAAGACGTTGACAATGAGTGGAGCCGAGTTGCATACAAAAGAACCCGGACCCTGAAACCAACGTGGAGGAGACCAGAAACGTCCGTTATCGGCAGAGACAAGGGAACGACAGGAGAAAGGAGATTCAGAGGAACGAGACCGAGGTATGCCCCGCCCAGGGAAGAAAGAAAATGCCACGGATGTAGGAAGGCAGGACATTTAGTGGCACAGTGTCCTCGAACGAAATGTTTTGAGTGTGGCGAGGAAGGACACATCAAGAGGCATTGCCCGTATATCTTCCGGAGGAGAGAATACCAACGACCAGAACCGATAGAGGTAAACACTCAAGAAGTAAGAGAGACACGGAGCATGACACATGGGGAGAGTGGATCATCAGAAGATGAGTCATCAGGGACTTCGGGAACTGAAGGAGAAGAAGCGAGGCGCAGCAGAAACAGGAGACAGACAGGGCAGAAGGTCGAGTCACGTAGATGGGAGCAACGTGATGAAGCCTGAGGAGCGTGTCGGCAGAGAGGCGACCGCATCCTGAGATGTAATGCAATTCGGGAGAGGATGTGTGCGTTGCCAATAATTAGGGTCAAAGGAGGAGAGATGTGTCTGGTGGACACGGGAAGCACCAACACCATCATGTCCCGCGGAGCCCTGGAGAGGCTGTATGGCGGACAGAGGGCACTCCAGATCCAGGTATGTAATTGTAGTTTAATCACCCTGGGAGGCCCTTGCGAGGTAGTGGGAGAGGTAGTCATAGGGCTAAATAGCTGGGCGAAGAAAGGGGGAGATCTAAAGATACATATCGTAGGGAACATGCCGCGGGAGTACCAGGTGATAGTTGGGTGTTGGGGAAGGTAGGCGCGCGTGTGGAGAATATCGGGGAAAAATGGAACATTAAGTTGGGGAAAGTGGAATATAAATGTCAAGGGACTATATGGGACGGAGGAGCGCGGATAGGGGCGGTTAATAAAATAGAGGGCTGGAGGGAAGGCCTACAGAGGGAGTTTGAGGATATCTTTTACGTAGAGGGAGACACGCTAGGAGCGACTGGGAAGACGGTCTACGAGATCCAGTTAAAGAAAGAACGCGTGACATACGTGAAAAAGAGACGATATCCGCAGGTGCTAGGTAGGCATAATAGAGAGGAGCTAGAGAGTCTCAACCGGCAAGGGATTATAATTAATAGCACTTCGCCATATAACAGTTCTCTATGGGCAGCGAGGAAGAAAAATAGACCTGGGGACGAGACGGAGAAATACAGGGTAGTTATCGATTATCGGAAGTTAAACGAGAACACGACGGGCGAGAAGTATCCTATTCCCCGATTTGAGGACATATTAGACAGATTGAACGGGGCGACAATATTTAGTACCCTGGATCTAAAGGCAGGCTATCACTAGATCAAGATGAGCGCGAACGACCAAGACAAAACGGCCTTTACATTTGAGAGGGGGCATTATCAATTTACCAGGATGCCATTTGGACTGAAAAACGCCCCGATTACCTTTCAACGCCTAATGGATGAATTTTTGAGGGGAATAGACGAGGCGGTATGCCAGGTCTACATGGACGATCTGTTAGTTTTCAGCAGAACGGAGGCAGAGCACGTTGAGCACCTAAGAAGTGTATTTCCAAGAGTCCGCGAATTCGGATTAAAATTGTCCATGGAGAAGTCTCTGTTGGGGAAGAAAAAAATCAATTTTTTGGGCCACACCATCTCACAGGAGGGGGTTAAGCCAGACTCTACGAAGGTCGAGGCGATTAGAAGGATGGTGGTGCCCACATATGTAAAGGGGATCTGGGGACGCTTAATTATTACAGAAGATTTGTGCCGGACATGGTGGCATACCTGGTGCCTATTAATAATTTACTGCGAAAGGGAGCGAGGGTGGTAATTACCCCAATCATGGTGCAGAACATCCGGAAATGTATGTCTAGCTTACAGGAGGAACCAATATTAGCATTTCCCGATTTCCAACATCCCTTCACAATCACCACTGATGCCAGCGATTACGCACCCCAGGCAGTGTTGTCGCAGGAGAGAGACGGTGGGGAGCGCCCGGTGGCGTACGCTAGTCGACGGCTCACAGAAACGGAAGCGCGGTATAGTGCTCTAGAGAGGGAGCTCCTAGGTATCGTCTGGACTATATACCATTTCCGCCCATATGTCTTCGGCAGAAAATTCCGTGTTCACACCGACCACAGACCCCTACAATGGGTAGGAAAGTTAAAGGAATCCTCGGCACGAGTCACGGGGTGGAAAGAGTTTTTGTCCCAGTACAATATGGAGATCATATATAAACCCGGGAAAGAGAACGTAGTGGCAGACTGGCTGTCCAGAGCCATTACTGTGAATGCATTGGAAGAAGGGGAACCATCCGGGGAAATCCAACAGTCTCTCCGGGAATGGACACCCGGGGAGGATGGAAGCCTCGGTACGCGAAGAGATAGCGAGGGCGAGGAAACCCTTGAAGAGGAAGGTTCCGCCGCCGAAAGACCGGTTGAAATGGAAGTAATAGAAGGGATCGTGAACGACAAATGACGGCAGATCATTTGGAAATCCAAGACCTCAGGGCGACTGCAGATCGCATATGACAGTTATGTGGGAAGTAATATCGCGACGATTTGGTCGCCACCAGGGGTTAGGAACGACTAAATTTGCCATGCATTGAAAGATGCCTTGGAACCCGGAAAGAACCATCATGTATTTGTAGGGAATGCCACTATTTGGGAGAAAATTCAAAGACTCTGGCGAACGGAACAACTTGGAGTGGATAGGTTATTTATTCGGTGCACGTCGATGGTGGAGACACTCAAATACAGAGATCAGCAGTTGGAAGTGACGCTGGCCTATCACCAAGGAAAAACGAACCACTGTGGAGTTCAGGAAACGTTGCAAGCGTTGCGGTGGAGGTACTTTTGGTGGGGAATGAAAAAGAGCATACAAGAAATGATAGGGGCATGTGCAGTTGTCTCACTACGAAGTATGACAGACATCCGCCACGGGGGCGACAAGAAGAATCGCCCACCGTCGAGACACCGTTGAGCGACTTACTAGTGGATACGTTCACTTGGAGGGGGTATAAGTAGGTTACCACAATCGACATCTTTAGCAAGGTCGCCATGGCGCACCCGGTGCAAGAACGGTTATCAGACGCGGTAATGCTGGCATTAAATACCTGTTTCCAGTTTCCCCGGCCGCCGGGGAGCACGAGACGGCTCAGGCGTTGAAGCGTAGGTACTTCTGGTGGGGGATGAGGAAGACCATCCAGGAGGTGCTAGGGGCGTGAGATGTTTGCCACCGTACTAAATACATAAATTAACTAAATAAACTAAATCGACATCCACCGACAAGGTTACAGGAAGAGACCCCCACGGCGCGAACACTGCTGAGCGATTTTAAGTTGATATTTTCACCTGGAAGGAACACAAGTGGGTCACTTATTACAAGTGGGGGACGCTTATTACAATGAACAAACTTTATGATTCAAACACATTAGAGGAAGACAAATAAAATGGCTGATCGACGCCCGCTCAACGGAGCTGAAAGTGTAACACACCTCACTAAATACACTAGGGATTGTCTGTCTATATCTACTACCGTTGGATTATGAAGATCAACTTTTAAATGAACCGAAGATAACATATGTTGTTATATGTATAACTCAACACATAGATATAATTTATAAGATAATAGGATTAAGAAATATAAATTGACTATATATATCGGTAGTAATAATAATAATAATAATAATGTAAAGTATGTTTGCCGGCGGCAGTCAGAAGGGGTTTCACAGACAAGTGATAAACACCCCTTGTAAAAGGTTAAAATCAGGTCAAAGCCAAGGTGGCCCGAACCCTTCATCAGAGAAAACACTGAGTCGAACCTCTAGTAGAAACATTAGTGAAGGAAGGGGCGTGAAAATGACCTGAGCAGTTTCATAAACTCACTAGGTCAAAGAAGGTGTGAATAAAAACTATTTTTTTTTTCAATGAGATTAAAGAAGAGACTGGTTCCTTAGGCGAGATCGAGAAAACAAATCGTGGGACGAGAGTACTTCCTTTTAAAAAGGAGCAGGAATGGTGGACGCGGATCAGGGAAGACGAGATTGAGTTAGTAGTTGGATACGGGTTCGGGACGCCAGTAAACCACCCAGTCTTGATATGCCATTCTTCATTAAAGACAAAAAATCTATGCTGATTAAAATTATATCGAATTTTAAGTTTATAACTCAATGTAATCATCTCTTCTTTGAATTCGTTCTAATTTTTATTTAATTTATTATTTTCAGTCATGTTAATAAAAAAACATATCCTATTGTAAATTTAATTTTACTTACTATTTGAATTCCTTCCATTGATTATCACGAGATTTACCTTTGGATAAGAATTAATTGGGGCAGTATCTAATAAAATCAAGATTAATCAATTTCATTTTTATTATAAATTTACTCTAATGCAGTAAGTACACTCACAGTTTGATAGAGTAATCAAGTCTAGTAGTTTGAATAATCAAATGGCATCTCAAATCAATTCAAAATAATTAAATAAAATATTTCAATTATTCAATTTAAGCGTAGAGGCGTGGATCTCTAGGTAAGATAGGAAAATATATATATATGTATCGATAGATAGATACATTATATATATTTTCATACATTGGTTATATGTTCATACATCATATTATATTATATATTAGCATTTTTATTTGTATCAAAAAATATATTGATCCCGCCCCAAACGTAGCAATACATATTAGAAAAATATAATATACTTTTAGCTATACTTTGATGGAACTGCAACACTGATTAATAATCATTCTCTTAATTTTTAATGGAATGAGATCATTTATCTGTATTATTATTGCCTTATAAAAGGCAGATTGTAATTATAGCACAATAAAGGAATATATATATATAATTTTTAATGAGTCTACCCTTGATCCTTTTTGAAGAAGTTGTAGATGATTAGAAATAATAATGTTAGTGCGGATATTGGCTGCATGCTTACAAATTCTGCCTCTCACTTAAGTTATTTATCTGTGCACATCAGAAAGTGTAGGAATGTGGAGTAAGTAATAATTTATATTTTTAATTTACTTTATTTTCAACATTTAAGCTTTTAAACATTTGACAAAAATGAAACAATATCACAAACATTAATAGTAATTTGTTAATGATATAACACTTATCATTAATTTAATCGTAACATTATTATATAATTTGATTACATTTATATCAACTTGTATGATAATAAATTATTTTTGCGTTAAATAATGAGCATATTATGGTGTTTTAAGTAGTGTTCGTATTTTCAAACACACTTTATCATTCATTTGAATAACACACGATAGTTTTGTTTTATTTATTCAACAAGATATGTTTACAATGTACATGTGAACCGAAGAAAAATAATAAAGAAACAAAGAAGAAAATAAATGAAAACTGACAGTAAGATTACTGTCAATTAATTACTACGGAAACTTAAGTTTTCTTGACGATGACTGGTTATATATGTTAGAATAGATGGAGAGCTACTTGTTCTCCTAATTAACGCGTTGATTAGGAGAACAAGTAGCTTGACACGTTGTAACGTGCCAAGAATTAGTGATGTGAGTGTCCAATAGTCGTAACATTGCCGTCATGTACGATCTTATATATGCTACCATAGTGTTTGAAAATGGACTCATAAGCTCATTTAACATTCTTATTATCTGTGTAAGTCACCTGTAAAATCTATTCATTCCATGAAAACCGTTGGAGAAGGTGCCATTTTCTCTAAGTGACCTAGAATACTAACAGGTATTAGCACCAAATAAAATCTTCCATATTATTACTATTTAAACTGTTGTTAATTACTCATTATTGTCAGCTAAATTTAATACGTATAATAATAAAATATTACAAAACAAATATGTTCACATTCCCAGAGATGTGCTCCCTCAACTTCAAACAGTCACACTATCACAAATAATGAAGTGATTTTAAGCCTTGCTTAGTGTTGTTTTTTGGTATTGGCGTAGATCACACGTCAGTTCAATACAATAAAAAAATAAAAATTTCAAAAAACTTGGTATATTTTATTTAGTATAGCGTGAGGGATTTTTTCTATTTTTTTTAAAATACAAACGTACAAATATTTTAAATCTCTGTAATACTGATCATATTTCCATGATATCCTATTCAAATCGATCGTTAAATTCATATACTAATAACACAAAACAAGCTACACAATTTTTCTCATATAATTATGTTAATGAGTGTTATGCGCTTTTGTATTTAAAGTGGTGATTTGAACATGCGCAGTGTTAATTGATTATCGATATGAAAGAGTTTAAATGAACGCGTTTAGAGGCAGAAACATGCTGGGAGATTCTATCTCATTGTGTAATCATCGTATAAGTAAAAACTGCGTCACATTTCATCGGACAATCCCTACCGAAATTCCGATTTTAAGAATTATTCATTCATCGATTTCCAAATAACTAAATTAGTGTAAATAAATAATAGCAGATTTAGGATCTTCTTACCCTAATTACCCATTACCCCAATTGAAAGAGTGAGTAGGTAGGCCCGATTTCATAAATTGTGACAGTTCCCAGGGGTGCGAGAATACATGACAAATGAGCAAAAGTCTAACTTATAGACGTTAACTATCAAATCCTAGATAAATATAGATATATATTTTAGTTGAGAGATGCACCCCTGTAGCCACTGCCTGATATTTACCTTTTTACTAAAAAAATAATAGTGCACCTCTCAATGAATATGTGAGTGAACACGTTGTTGAAGTTGACATTAAACAATAGTTTTTGCAATACAAAAGTATAACATTGTGTTAAGGTCTTCAGAGTGCCAATAAACAACCTAGTGGTCTTTAATTACACAAACGGGCTGATAAAAATCAACTTGGCGATGAAAACCTGAGATAGATGCCTAGTATATGAGGTTGTTTCTTATTCATAGAGTGATTGGTGGGAGGTCCTCGTGGAGTCTCATGGTGCAGATGTCAAAATCAGGCCTACTAGGAGGGCCTTAAGACCTAGCCACTAATCCCCACAGAAAGTGGCTTTGAAAACAATATACTCTTGCCAGTAATGTCCCATCTGTTACTGGTCATAAAAGAAACCCTTACTCATTTGCATAAATGCCCCAAACGCGTTCAAGAAAATTTCATTTAATATCAGTTTAAGAAAAAAACATGAAATCATATTACATCTATATGAATTATGTAACTTATTTACTGTTGGCATCAACGCAATCAGTGATTTTTTCACAAGCTCAATATAAATGGTTATAACACTAAATAGATGGATACAAGAACTCAGTCAAAATGGTGCAAAGTAACAGTAGGACGATTTCATAAAAAAAATCGACTGTTAGCTTTTAATATTGTTTTTAAGGTTCCTCATTGCTCTTCTTAGCCAAGGCAAGCAGTATCATAGTGAGTTCCTTTTTATTTATCTTTCCACTTCGGTCACGTTCCACTCCCCTCAGTAGTGTGTCTTCAAATTCCTCCAGATCTTGTGCGTCGTAATCCTGTAATCATACAGTCATTTAGTAACTAATAGCCATATTCACTGAACTAGCTAACAATCGTACACCGACCTAGCGATGTATACAATATAACTATGTCTAACATTTAAAGTTTCTAAAGTAGCAAATTGTTTCAAGCATTGCCATAACTCTATTAAAAGCCCTTATTGTAAAAAACCTAAAACAAAACTAAATAACCAAGGTTGTAACTGGGATTTTTCAAGAGCGTCAAGAAAGTGCCTCCAGTTAGGAGCGAAATAAAGCAGCAAATACTCCTTCACAACTATCATTACTAGTTTTGCTTAACTATCTCTTAGTATTTCTTCTGAGCTCTGGCAAAAGTCAGCCTTTCGAGACAAGGAGTACTCTCCTCAGATAAGTAGTCCAATCAAAAATCGATGACATGGGCATCCCTTGTTAATACTCCCACCATGTCAAAAATTTCTAATAGTTTACCTTAACACACCAAATATCGGTATTTAATGGTGTTCAAAAAAATATGGCATATAAATAATGAATCTGAAATCCTGGCACCACTTGGCGATGGATTTTAAGAAGCTAGGGACCAATCACTTACTCACTCTCAACAGTTAACAGCTCCGGTGGTTTTCTTGCTGGCACTTCTCGAGAATACATCCCCAGGAAAGGAACGAGGCAGAGCTCGGGGGTTCTCCCCTTTACTTTACCAAATAACAAATGTATTTAAAAAAAAAAAAAAACTCTTAAAGACTTCTCAGGAATAATACAGTTTGTGAGCGTTACTTAACTTAAGATATGCAAACAATAATTAGAGTCCGAATCATGAAATATTTGAAACCAGTTTCTTTTACTAACAAGCAAAACCATTCATTCTAGTCCCTGTGACGAACAACATGAAAATAATGCCAGGATATCAATAGTAGCTGCCCAATAGACCTGTATAGAATCTCCTTGTTATTGTATGTTGTTTTTAAAAAAGGGTGTATTTCTAGCCATCTTATCTTATTGTGTTTTAAATAAACAAAACAAAGCAAGAAATAACTGAAACTAGGTAATATGTGTTGAAAGAAAAAAGAAATTTATAAAAAAAGAATCTGAGAGGGAAGAAGAATCAACAATAGATAGAGGCATAGAGTTTTAAAGATTGTATACAAACAGACGAAAAGAGATCAGTAGAAAGTTGAGGATTTCTGGGCAGGGGAGTACAGGGCACACATGTGAGATTTTGTGTCTCATGATTAAATTTAAGGAGGTTTATACATGTATGGTGGAGTTTTAGTAGGTTCCTAAGAAATTATGTGGAGGGAAATAGTCGTTCTTACTCAGCATAGCAATGCGAATAAACAACGCAGCAGAATCAAAACGGGGAAGGAGAAGGGAGGAAACAAGACAAGTTTTTTTTGTGGAAAGTGAAGATGGGATCACTTGAACAGTGTGAGTGGATATGGAATGTGTTTGATCTAGGATCAGACCGATGTTTTTGACATATGAGAACCTAAGAAAGGGACTGTACTCGACGTATTAATGGGATTATTGTGAGCTATGACGAGTAAGAGAGGAAGTATGGAAGGGACACAGAGCTTAACAAGCTTGGTCGAGACAGAAATAAAAGGGGAATACACTGCTCCAATTAACGGAGTCTGGCTGAAGGGTATTAAATTCGGGTGATTCGTTGTGGAAATAAGTAATATTTCTGGGCGTCAATGGAGGGATGCAAGGGTTCCTGAATAAAGGTATTAGGTAGTGTGTGTATAAAAAATAGTGGGAGTTGAGAAGAAGAGAGATTATTATTAGTGAAATCAGTAATATCGATGTCAGCCAGGTGGTAGAGTGCGCTGCAGATAACGTCTGCCCGTTAAGTGGTAGAAGTTTGAAGTATTAGTTCTATTTGAAAGGTGACATTTATGTTATTTTACCTCGAATATTCCCGTCCTGAGATCACCCGCTTCTGTTGTGAGTTCAGACTGAAACCAGTCGAGGCAGAGAAAAAAAACAAATTCAAGGAAACCCTGACAATACTAAAAATTCCAAGGGAAGAGATGTACAGAAATGTTCCTCAAATGACACCTAGTAAGATATCAGATTGTACAAGGAAAAACAGTGAAAATGTAGTATTAACAAAGAGGATGAAGTTAGATAGTTTAACTTTTGAACAGAAATGGAATAAAGCATAACTTGACTTACTACCTTTTTCACCAGCTCCAGCAAGTCCTTAAGGAATCCTCTTAGCTCTTCATTTTCAATTGTCCCATTATTGTCCTAAAAGCAAAATAATATTTATTTGGAGTAACAACTGGTAAAATTATACATTAAACACTTTGTAAGGTTTAACTTTATTTAGGAACGATGGTACCACAAGAATAAAGTTATTTTGTTTCCATCCATAGTTGTTGTTTTTTTGTGTGTGTGCGCGCGCGCGCTAACTCTTAATGCAAATCTTCTTTAACATTTTACTCACCACCCAGGTTATATGAGTAACTTAGTAAAGACATTTTAAAAATGATTTTTTTCATTTCTGCATAATCTGCATTACATTACAATGTTTATCAGTGTAGTTAGTACACATAACACATGATCGTTATATTTATTAATTGATAATATATAACAGTACATAGCATCATATAACCTCCGGTTTCAGCATAAAACCTTTAATACTAACCTCGAAAAACCTTTAATAAGTCTATTCATTCTTTATTTTATCATAATTTATTTAATAAAATAGATCATTTTCTGCGTTTGGCATCCTCACAATGGAATTATTGGCTTTGAAAGTTTAGTAATTACCCTCGCACTGAAATTGGCATGCTAAAGCTACTTACTCATTAAGTTTTGGCTATTATGAATCTATTTCTGAAACCGTAAATGAAGTTTTTGCAAGATAACAACTACTAGCGAGTTGTGATAAATCGGTTGACCGTTATTAGGAATCTCTCGAAAATATAAGTGGAAATTGACAATTTAAAGCAGACGCTGCTGAAAGTGTACTGAGATGAAAGCATCCGAGTTTCTTTTATTAAGGGCGTATGATCTCCAGCTTTACCAGTAAATTGTTCGTGAAGAGATTGGAGATCAAACTAAATGGGTATAAAGGGCAATGCATAGATACACTAGGGTCACTGAGAATAAACTTATGTTTAAGGTTAAATAACAATACATTAGGGAACCAAGCCATAAACGAGAACATGAGTTGTTAATAATTATAATTCCTTTATTGTGCTAAAATTACAATCTGCCTTGCTAGGCAATAAGTAATTAAGATGTACTATCATTCATACCATATTTACATTTCATCATTCACTCGCTCATTCATTCAGGACATGATTGGAGAAACTGGCCATTGCCAGGACTCCCACTGTCGCTTGATTATAGCAGGTCACGAGGCCACTGCCGTTTCAGTCTCCGAGGAGGATTATAGGGATGAGTGACGCAGTGCAATGACTGTGCTACATGATTAGGGTGGTTGGAAAGGCTACTATAATAATAGTGAAGTTAAAGGGTCTCATGCTCAATGATAAAATTAAATGAACAAAACGATATGTTTGGTGCCTTGTTGATGCTCGTGAAGCCTCTTGCGTCGGAGCTTGCGAATTAAATGTAGATGATTTCAGGAGAGGGTATTTTTTAATTTTTGCCGGCTCCTACAGGACGCCTCTCATTGGATAAATGTCGAGTTGCCAGTTATGGATATCTGGCAATGTTGCCACTGAACTTGGTGTTAGCGTGCTTTGAATGAAAATTCTGAACCCCCCTCCTTTTTCAGGAATGGACAATGTAGCGACCACTAACTACATAAGAGAAATCACCCTATACTCTATTGTATATATATTGTAAACAAATGTAAATAACATTACCCAAATATAAATCATTGTAAATATGTTAAACAATAAAACATACTGCCAGGGCCAATTAGTTATATGAGCTGGGACACCAGCTGTAGTCAGGTATAAGGCCCAAACCGCCGGCAGATCCTTCCAGGCTGTCAGGGAACAAAGGAAAGCCACATCATTGGCCACAACTATGGCGATGCTTATTGGCTGCGGGCAAGGCTAGCTGGGTATTTAAGCTGGCGATTTGGGTCCTGCCAACTACCGGCCCGTGGCTCCAGCTTGAAACTCTAAAACTTGACTGCTTCTTTATGAAAACCCTCTGCATCTCTTCTCTCCTCGCCTCGCTACGGTTTAGTCCGGCGTTGACAGACCCAACACCTTCCTAGTGGGAATCTCTGCTTCGTCTCGCTAAATCTAGCACCTCCTTGGGAGAGACCTCTCCTTAGAGGACAACGGTTGTCGTGGCCCTGCAAACTTACCCCTTCTAAAGATCTTATGGAGTCAGATCAAAGCGAATTAGGATGCCCGCCGACTAGGCCGGCAGCCACAGGTCCACCCGCTCTATCTTTTTCTGGCGCTCGCCGGACGGCGGCAAGAGGTTGTAGCGACCCTAGCCTGCGGCGGGCGTCTCCTCCCCACTTTGGGGATACTCAGTTAACCTGAGCCCGACACATACCATATTCATTTACTCGCGCATTCATAAAGTAGCGCGAGGGCCACAGACGGACAGGAAGAAAATGGCCAAAGGAAGACTCCTACTGTCATGTATTTATAGCAGGTCACGAGGCCACAGCCGCTATAGTCTCTGTGATAAATGTTCTCTCTCATTCATACCATATTTACAATTTTCATTCACTCGCTCATTCTTACAGTATTTACAAACAGCCTAGAGACCTCCAAAATCCGCATGGTTGTCTACTCCCTCGCATGGGAAGCCCTTGGGAAGTTCCCCACGCTCCTCTGAAAGCTGCGTCACCCGTTATGAGCCAGTGGGTGCTGATTAAGAGTGCGAGAGCCACATACGCTCAGAATATGATTGGAGAAACTGGCAATTACCAGAACTCCCACTGTCACGTATTTACAGCAGGTCACAAGGCCACTGCTGTTTTAGTCTCCGAGGAGGATTATGGGGATGAGTGGCGCAGTGTAATGGCTGTGCTAGGGGTTTAGAGTGATTGGATAGATTTCGATGAAATTTCATGTACTTGGAAGGGATGAGTTCAAGAATGTAGGGTATACAAAGATCGTTATAAAAGGTTTTGTTGCTACGTAATAAGGGTCATTATTGTTCTCAGGTATTTTGATTGAAAGGATCGGATAAGCTTGATGTTCAACTTTTTTGCTGTCCCTCATAGCTCTATTCCGTACATCCAGATTGGCTGCAGTATAACTTTGTAGATTAGTAATTTATTTTTCATTGAGAGGTAAGATGTTCTACGAAGTATTCTGTACTGTTGTCCAAAGCGTATGTTTAGTACTTGGCTTTTTAGCCTCATGTGTGGGTTTCATGTCAACCTTTTGTCAAGTCTAAATACCGTACTGTCTCGAATACAGGAAGAGGAATGGAATTTAAAAAAACTAGTGGGCAGTGCTTGTAGGAGAGGGTGTTGTGGGAGCATTTTGCTTCATTAACTATGATCCGCCATTGGTTGCACCATTACTTGATCTCATCAAGGGGTTTTTAAAGGCTGGATGGTGGGATGACAGGAGTGCAAATGTTGCCAACAAGGTATTAGGGGTAGAGGGGACATCAGCGGTGTAGAGGTTATAGAGGATGGGACCCAGGACACTGCTCTGTGGAACTCCTGCTTTTATGGGATAGTAATATAGTAACATAGTAATGCTTAAGCTAAGGAAAACTTAACGATGAAATGACTAGATAAACGAAGTGTTTTTAAATGCTATTAAAGTATATTTAACACGCCCACAATCCATTTGAAAACGACTCACTATAAGAGGATACTCTCATCAATAGAAGGGACCTGACTGTAACACCATAAGAAAGGGAATTACAGTCAGTATTTAATAAGAAGGTGACCCGATTTCATGCTTCACTATCACGCTCAAACCAAAATTTCATTGTGAAATTTTTAAATAGAACAATTACGTTTTTGAGACCTACTAGCTCCATGATTGTATTGCGAGTACAAAAATAAAAGTTATTTATACAAAATACACACATATATACTATGTTGATGACACTTACCCTGTCGTACAGTGCAAACACTTTTTCAATATCTTCTTTGGTGAGTTTGGTTGCACCCTAAACCACAAAACAAAGCATATTAACTCTATTTGTAATTCGATAATGCTAAGCTAATATATTCATTCGTATAAGCTATTTATTCATTCTTAAGTAAATTAAAATATAAAGTCACTTTATTAAATTTTGTCATGAATTAATAGTTTGACGTAGAATTTTATTGTCATAATGTTTTGTTGTGCTTTGGTTTGGTGAAAGAATATGTTGAATATTCATCCAATTAATTAATGTGTGGACGAAGACTAGAGCTAATGTTGGTATAAGCTGTGTATTGGCCATTCCAGCCCAATAGATAAATAAGAAAGTCTTTTTCTTGTGCAAAAACGATCACCTACCCATATTTGTCGATTCATGAAACGAATGCTCTAAGTTTAGACTGGTCATGAGTCTGACTGCTTCTGGCAGTGTAAGTGGAAAGGTGTGTAGTAAAACATTGTGTTGAGTTTTATAAATTGCATATATAAGAGTTCTCGTAAATATCAATTGTAGAGTCTGTTGGGCGAGGTTATGGTCTAAATAGATAATAGAAGTAAGTGTATCCACTGTAAATAATACAAGTGGAATAGAATGGAATGTTTTTTTAATCATATGTTAGCATTTAGTTTAGTATAGATTTGATCTGTACAGGTCATAGTTTACATGGTACCTATAGGTTAAGGTTTTGTTCACAGAAAATCACCAGGAAAACTGACAAAGTGAAAAAAAATCAAATACAAGATGTCCCCGCGTTTTAACAAAAAAATATTGGTTATGTCCCAAAAAGCAAACTTCTACTCTGCATGTCAGTCATCCGATGACACTAACCCTATGCTTCACCAGTATGGAGTTCCACTTGTAAAACCAACTACAGTAAACTCGAAATAATCCAAAACCTAGGATTGCGTATCGTCAATAACTACACTCGTTACACAAAAATAACGACTATGCTCAGTGAATTACAACTCCCCACAACTAGAGGACTTGTCCATTCTCTAACTGACACATATTTCTGGCCTTTTTAAAGGCTCTCACAGTACTCTTTAGAAAACCTGTTTTTTTCATAAACTTACGACAATGCTACCGAATTAATTAACCGGCCATGATATGAAATGTAAATACTAATTTCTGCGGAATAGTTGAGCATGAAGCCTTTGACAGTTCCCATTTGATCTTCAGGTAAACTTAGCAAGACCCAATCTATGTTGCACCACGTGAACGACAAGTTGGTTTTGTGATAGCAGTACATTTGAAACACATAAAAGAACACGAGATAAATCCGGAGCAACGGGAGTCAAAATGTAGGAGGAGAGACGACCATGATGGAATGATTAGAACGTGTTCCTCCCGAACGCCTTTTGTGGGGGATAAAATGGTGTTTCCATTGACAATAAAATAATTATAGTCAACTGTGTTATAAATAGAAGCGTTAAGTGACGTTTAGATGATAGTTATATGCCCTAAACAATAATAATATTTCTACAAGAAAAAAAATAAGCTAAATAAAAGAATATGAAAGTATACTGGGAATGTTAGATTTGATGTTTTGAAGATTTCCTCACTTCACCCATTCCTCTCTCACTTCCACCAAAAGTCTCTAACCCTTCTGAGGTCAAATAACTTCTAAAAACCTACCTTACCGAAAATCTTCCGGATGATCTTCTCACTCCTCAAATTCTCCAAGCAACCATAATCTTCCTAACCTACCCTTATGGATAATTGCATTATCCGAACGACGCAATTTCCTCTCCTCTGGAAACATGCCATTATTGTCCTATTCGCTAAACCCGGTAAACCATCCAATGACGTCTCATCTTACCGTCCAATTATCCTAGTCCCGGTCATCTCATAAATATTTGAAAAGCTCCAATTAAAACGTCTACTTTCAATTGGTGAATCCAAAAACCTTTTTCCTACTCGCCAATTCGGTTTACGTCTACGACATTCTACTGCTCAACAAGGCCTTCGCATTGTTGATCACATATCCTCTGCCCTTGACACTAAACTGTATTGCTACCTTTTTGGACATAACTCAACCTTTTGACAGGGTTTGGCCCGCAGGTTTGCTTTGCAAGCTCAAAACATATTTATCACAGACCCTTTTCCTAATCCTACCTCTCAAAGCGCTTCTTCCAAGTCCACTGTGGGTTAGAATATTCTAATTACTATCCTATAAAAGCAAGAGTTCCACAGGACAGGGTCCTGGGTCCCATCCTATATGACCTATATACCGCTGATGTCCCCTCTACCCCTTATATATCTTCTTGGCAAGATTCAAAGAACACCTTAATGAGATCGAGGATTGGTGTAACCAGGGACGGATCAATGTTAATGAAGCAAAATGCCCCCACATTACCTTTACCCTCTGCCCCTTAAGTCCTGTCCACTAGTTTTTTAAAAAATCCATTCCTCTTCGTTTATCCGAGGCAGTGCGGTATTTATGGTTCCATCTCGACAAAATGCTGACATGGAACCCACACACGAGGCTGAAAAGACAATAACTAAACAGACGCTTTGGACAGCAGTTCGGAGAACATCCCATCTCTCAATAGAAAATAAATTACTAATCTACAAAGTTATAACTAAGCCAGACTGAACATACGGAATAGAGCTATGGGGAGACAGCAAAAACGTCGAGCATCGAGCGTATCCAATTCTTTCAATCAAAAGTCCTGAGAACAATAGTTAAGGCCCCTTATTACGTCAGCAATAAGGGGCCAGCAAGAAAACTTTTATAAAGATTTTAATATACCCTACATTCTTGAACTCATCCCTTCCAAGTACATGAAATTTCATGGAAATCTATCCAACCACCCTAAACCCCTCACCCACACTCTGTGGTTAACCAAAAACTGAGAAGCAACTGTAGTAGGCGAATTAATTTCAAGGTTTTATTACCTAAACCGTGATGGAATTTATTAATAATCAAATATCAAATAATGAAGTAACCTTGAATGACCCTCATTTCATAGAAAACACTGGATGGATTCATCGCAGACCACCATTGACAGTCTCGTTTGAGGTATATTCTTCTCTAAGGCGTTTTGATCATCTTGCATAATCACTAGCAGTGGATCGCAGATTTACCAACCGACATATTTTTTTATATTTTATTATTGTATTTAAACTATTTAGAACCGAAATAAAGCTTGTTCAGGTAGTAATTTTCATTTAAAGGCCGTGAGCCCGTGACACATTTGGTTACAGTTAAACAAAATTAAGTGAATAAACTAACTGAACCAGCTTGGGCCTCGATGATGAAGCAATCATGTAGTCAAGGGCTTGGCTTTGCCGAACGTCACACTTCCATTGCTATTCTTTCAGTCTTAGCCTATGTTCTAGTTTCTATTTCAAATAACCCATTTTCAGATTTCAGCAACTCTTACAAATTCACAATTGATTAACAAACAAAAATAACACATTTATATACTTGTCAAAACTTCGTCCACAAACAAATTATAGGAAATTTTAACAGCTTTCATCAAGTCAAGTAGATCTCCGTAAATGCATTATGCGATTCAACCAATAATATGTAATATATAAGTTAAGGCCTGGGCACTGTTGGTACACAGTCTTAATACCAAAACATCGGGATGTAAACATTCCGAGTGTATGTGTATGGGATTAAGAGCTATGAATAAAGCAGTCTTATACTATCGTCTGCCCTATTCATTTCTATTACCTCTTTCTCGATCTTTTTTACTGTTCTAGTTCTCACGAACGTTAACTGGTGCCGAAACCCGGGAACCGCGAAGAATTAATTCTTAGTGGAGAATTAAGGAACACAGTTCGGGGAAATTTTGTTGTGGCCCGATTTTGATCGATACACATAGAAGAAGAGATGACGGAAAGTGGCGTATTAAGACAGCCCGTCTTAAATATCGTTGATGGGACGGAACCTAGGAGAGTGGGCCTGCTACCGGAGACTCACGCAAATGCACTCGCCCTGATGAGGGTGAAGGCTATGAACACCCAGGATCTCAGAAAAGCAATTTCGGATCTGGAGAAGTTTACAGGTGAGCTGGGCGAACTTAATCACTTTTTAAAGGGAGGAGACCGCCTCACAGTGTTAATCGGGACAAAGGTGGAAGGCAATTGGCTGGAACTCAGGGACGCGGAATCACTGAGAGCGGGTTTGATATGTCGAGTAAAAAGAAGCATCCTGAATCAGATCCAAGCTGACGAGGAAACCCCATGGGAAGTGGTAAAGGCGCGACTTAAGAAAGCGTATGGAGGGGGGCGTTGGACCCCTGAGGAAGATATTTTCCAGATGTTTCGGGAAACGAGGTCTCCGAGATAGAGTAACGGACAGTATGCCGCAGGTCTGGTAGTCCGTTACAATCAGGTTACGGAAAAGATGAGGGAGACGTTTAGCGCTAAAGAAGTAGAAGGCCGGATGGGCTTCCTGTCAACAATATTGAAGGTGCAGCTGGCCAAGGAAACAGGAAGGAAGAGGGATTCGCTCACGAAACGGTCGTTCCTAGAGTGCGCGCAGACGATGATCGACGCCAGCGCTAGGGAAGCAGAATTGCGTATCCGAGAAGACGAGAGTGACTGGAGCCGGGTCGTTTATAAAAAAATCAGGACCCCAAAGACCGTATGGAAGAAACCCGAAACAGCGTTTACGGGTAGAGATAGGGGGGTGACAGGAGAAAAGAAATTCAGAGGAGCAAGGCCTAGATATGTGCCTCGTAGAGAAGAGAGGAGGTGCCACGGATGTGGTAAGACGAGCCGCTTGGTGGCACAGTGCCCTAGAACGAAATGTTTCGAGTGCGGTGAGGAAGGGCATATCGCAAGACAGTGCCCGTACGTATACAGAAGAAGAGAATTCGAAAAGGCAGAACCTATGGAGGTCAACGCCCAAGAAGTTCGCGAGAGGCGTAGAACAACCCCCAGAGACACAGGATCGTCGGCTGATGATTCATCGGGAACATCGGAAACTGAGGGAGACGAGCCAGGGTGCCACAGGAGTGGAGAACAGGAGAAGCAGAAGAATAAATCGCGAAGATGGGAGCGGCGCGTAGAAGCCTGAGGAGAGTGGCAGCAGAGAGGCGACCATATCCTAATATGTAATACGGTGCGGAAAGGGATGTGCGAGTTGCCAATTATTGAGTTCGAGAAGGGGGAGAGGTGCTTAATAGACACAGGTAGCACCAATACGATAGTGTCGCGTAGTGCACTAGAGAGGCTGTGTGGAGGAGCGAGTACACACCAGATTAAGGTATGTGATTGTAAACTACTCACTCTGGGGGGACCCTGTGAAGTGGTGGGGGAGGCGGTGGTAGGACTAAAAAAATGGGCGAATGTAGGAGGGGAAATAACGGTGCACGTCGTGGAGGAGATGACGCGTGACTATCAAATAATTGTGGGATGCGATTTGTTAGGACGGGTAGGCGCGCGCATAATGAACGAGGAGAAGAACTAGAGGATTAGATTAGGGGATTTAACGTATCGGAGTCAGGGGACAGTACGGGGTGGAAAAGTACGAATAGGGGCGGTAAAGAGAGTAGAGGATTGGAGGGAGAGGCTGCGTGACGAATTTAGAGACATTTTTTCCATAGAGCGAGATCTGTTAGGAGCAACGGGGAAGACAGAGCACGAGATACCTCTAAAAGTAGAGCGCGTAACATACGTTAAAGAAAGGCGATATCCTCAAGCACTTCATCAACACATCCGGAGGGAAATCGATGAATTAAAGCGTCAAGGGATTACCAGAAATAGCACTTCGCCGTACAATAGTCCTCTGTGGACGGTGAAAAAAAAAACAGACCAGGCGAGGAAGAAGATCATTACAGAATAGTTATAGACTTTAGGAAGCTCAATGAAAACACTCTAGACGAGAAATATCCGATTCCATGCTTTGAGGATATACTGTATAGGCTGAGTGGAACAAAAATCTTCAGTACGTAAGATCTGAAAGCGGGATATCACCAGATTAGACTGAATGCGAATGATCAGCATAAGACGGCGTTTTCATTCGAACGAGGTCATTACGAGTTTACAAGGATGCCGTTCGGTTTGAAAAACGCCCCGATAACATTCCAGCGGCTAATGGATGAACTCCTGAGGGGAATTGATGAGAACATCTGCCAGATCTATATGGACGACCTAATAGTCTTCAGCCGTACCGAATCGGAACATATGGAGCACGTTCCGAGTGTTTTTAAGACGTTAAAGGAATTTGGCCTCAAATTATCGATAGAAAAGTCGTCCCTGGGTCAGGAGATCATTAGTTTTCTGGGACATACCATATCTCGGCAGGGAGTCCAACCGGACTCCATGAAAATAGATGCGATCCGGAGAATGGCGGTGCCAAAAGATGTTAAAGGCATTCGGCGGTTGTTGGGGTCGCTAAATTATTATTGCCGATTCGTGCCGGATATGGCAGCATTCTTGGTCCCTATTAGTAATTTATTACGCAAAGGGGCGCGAGTGATAATCACGCCGCTCATTGAGCAAAATATCCAGAAATGTATGGAACGGTTGCAAGAAGCACCTATCTTGGCGTTTCCAAATTTTGAGAAGACGTTTACTGTCACAGCCGACGCAAGTGAGTACGCCTTGGGAGCGGTATTGTCGCAGGAGGGAATCGACGGGGAGAGGCCGGTAGCATATGCGAGCAGAAGGTTGACAGACACGGAGGCGAGGTACAGTGCCCTCGAACGGGAACTACTGGGTATCATCTGGGCCATTGGTCACTTCCGCCCATAGTATTTGGGAGAAAATTTAGTAAGAAAAGTCCACACCGATCACAGATTGCTGCCTGCAATGGGTGGGGAAATTAAAGGAATTATCCACACGCGTGACACGGTGGAAGGAGTTTCTGTCAC
Organism: Acanthosoma haemorrhoidale; assembly: GCA_930367205.1. NCBI lineage: Eukaryota > Metazoa > Arthropoda > Insecta > Hemiptera > Acanthosomatidae > Acanthosoma > Acanthosoma haemorrhoidale. The sequence goes on along the minus strand of OV884009.1, from coordinate 113,667,250 downwards.
AATACAATATGGAGATTGTGTATAAGCTAGGGAATAATGTCGTGGCAGACTGGCTGTCGCGTGCCATTATGACGAATGCTATTGAGGACGGCGAGAAATCAGGGGGTAGTCGACAATTCCTTGCGGAGTGGACGCCAGGAGAAGCAGGAAGTACCGATCTGCGGGAAGATGGTGGCGCGAGAGATAGCCCCACATCAGAAGAGTCTGTTGGAGAAAGACTACGAGACATGGAAACGTCTGAGGAGATTATCAACGACAAACGTCACCAAATCATTTGGAAGACAAAAACTTCGGGCCTGATGACGGAAATTTTCCAGGCACTGAAGGATGCCTCCAAACCGGGGAAAACGTACCACCTATTTGTCGGTAACGCGACGATTTGGGAGAAAATTAGAAGATTGTGGCAGAGCGAGCAATTAGGAATCGACCGCAAGTTTATCAGGTACCTATCGGCGGTTCAGACGTTGCGTGTCGTGGAGCAACAGCAGGAGGTCACACTTGCGTACCACCAGGGGAAGACGAATCACCGTGGCGTGCAAGAGACAACGCAGGCGCTACAGCAGAGAAATGTTTGGTGGGGGATGCGGCAGACCATCCAGGAGATCATAGGGGCTTGTGAAATCTGCCTGAAAACCAAATATGACCGCCATCCACCACAGGGACGACAGTAGGAGACACCCACAACAGAGTCGCCACTGATCGATTTACAAATCGACACGTTTACGTGGCGTGGATTCAAATGGGTCACTACAATCGACACATTTAGTAAGGTGGCTATGGCATACGAGGTGTGGGACAAATCGTCAGACGCTATTCTGCAAGTCGTCAACTTGTGGTTCCAATTTTATGGCATTCCCGAGCGCATTTCGTTGGATGGTGGGAGAGAGTTCGACAACGCCAAAGTTCGCGGTGAGATGAAAAATAGAGACGTGGTATGGCATATTTATACCCCGGGACATCCCAAAAGTAGAGGAAACGTTGAGCACCTGCACAGCACCCTCAGCGTTCATATCATACCTGCGGGTATACCAAGTCGATAAGGGGCTGTCAGCTAATGTTGCGATGCCAATGGCGGTGGCGGCGTATAACCACTCGATTCACACCACCACGGGATTCGCGCCGTTTGAAATTATCTTTGGGTTACGCGCGAGACCGCGAAATTGGGCAGAGACGGTGGCGGATGAAGGGAGCACGGAACAGCTCGTGGACACTTACATGCGGCTGGGAAAAATGTGGCGTACAGTGCGCGATCGTATATCGGGGGAAAAAACGAAACGCGTTGCGAGGGCAAATATGAAAGTCCGGGACAGAATGGGGTCGATTACGATCGGGACCGTCGTGTATAGGAAATTAGGTTCCAACCGGAGTAAAGAGCCGGTCCGATATGAAGGCCCTTTCAAGGTTGTTGTGATCCGAGAACACAATCTTGTAACTATCGAGAGTGTGGACCACCCAAGGAAACGGCGGACGGTTCATATTGAACAACTTAAACTCCCACCCTAGGGGGGAGGGGAGCGTGAGTAAACTGGTGTGTCCTCGATGCAACACGAAGCAAGTAATTGTGTTGTTATAGGTCACATTTTTAAGATATGTGACATTCAGATAGAGATTTCTGTTCTTAGTTTTAATAGTATTATTATTTTATAGGAGGTATTATTATTTTGTTTTGTACATATATATTTTATTTGTCTTTAGTAGTGTGATGGATTATAGATTGTGTATTGGGTGCGCTGGCCTTGGCCCTTGAGAACCCGAGCCAACTGATTGTACACTCGGGTCGGACTTTGAGTTTACGAGGGAGTGTGCGTAAACTGCCGGGGGGGAGTTAAGGCCTGGGCACTGTTGGTGCACCACAGTCTTAATACCAAAACATCGGGATGTAAACATTCCGAGTGTATGTGTATGAGATTAAGAGCTATGAATAAAGCAGTCTTATACTATCGTTTGCCCTATTCATTTCTATTACCTCTTTCTTGATCTTTTTTTACTGTTCTAGTTCTCACGAACGTTAACTTATATATATATATATATATATATATATATATTGTAACATTCATGATATTTGAGAATATCATGGCCTGCAACCCTTCCAGCTGGTAAGCATCATCCCTTTGTGCTCTTAGGAGTGGGGATGAGACGAAGGGCGAGTTTTAGTCAGTCTTAGCTAAGAGCCAGAGAGCAAAGCAGAGCAAGCTCCCGTTCCGTTGACGGTCATCAACACAAGCAGAGGAGAAGAAGAAGAAGAAGATTACACGGATATCATCGATTGGGTGATATAGATATTGTTTTTTATTATGGATCCATTAAAAAGAGATTGAGCTCAATTTTCATTTTTTTATATAACTAATTAATAGTAACTATCCTTGTTCAAAAGGAATTGAATATTTTTATATAATTTATGTCAGCACTATTTATAATTATAAGTATTTGTTATAACCATTTTACTTGTATATATTTCACAATTCCCAGTTTCTCAATTTATTAATAACTATAACATTAGCCTTGAGATCGGGCGATTCAATCGGGATAATTTCCTATGTCGAAGACATAAAAACAAGTTGAATTAAAGATCTCATGACGGACCTACCAAATTAGTTAAGGTAAATTGATATAATAAATTAGAAAATAAAATGGTAAAAAATGAGGTAGGTTACAATATATATATATATATATATATATGTATATAAGTTAAGGTTCGGACATCGTAGGTAGCCAGCCTAATCCTCAAGTCATCGGGGTGTAAACATCCCGAATGTATTTAGGTAATGGTGGACTTGCGGACGGCAGCGTTTGAACTCCCACAGTTACCTAAAGAAACCATGGCTGAAGCCCATGCGAACTCGCTGGCATGGATGAAGGTGCGGGCAGTGACGTCGCAAAACATGAGGAAAATGATCTCAGACCTCGAAAAATTATCTGGGAACTAGGGGGTTTGAATCATTTTCTCAAAGGTGGAGGTAGAATTATGGAGACGATACAAGCCAAGATGGACGAAGGGTTACTCGACCCAGGTGACGCTAAATCAATAAAGGCAGACCTGGTGTGCAGGGTGAAAAGGAAGGTGCTGAACTTGATACAGACGGACGAGGAAACCCCATGGGAGATAGTAAAGACGAGACTGAAAAAAGCATATGGGGGGGGGGGACGATGGACCCCAGAGGAGGATATCTTCCAAATGTTTCCAGAAATGAAATCTCCGAGGCAGAATAGTGGACAGTATGCTGCAGCCCTGGTATTCCGCTACACTAAAATAAATGAGAAAATGAGGGAGACAACTAGCGCCGAGGAAGTGGAGGGCAGGATGGGGTTCCTGTCTACAATCATAAAAGTAAAATTAGCGAAGGAAACGGGAAGGAAGGAAATGTTCCCTAATGAGCGATCGTTCCTCGAATGCGCCCAGGCAATGATAGATGCTAGCGCAAGAGAAGAAGAAGTAAAAATGAACGAAGATGACAACGATTGGAGCCAGATCCCAGATAGGAGAAACAGGACCCCAAAAGCAGTGTGGAAGAGACAGGAAACGCCGTTTGCCGGTAGAAACAGGGAGCGACAAGAGAGAGAAGATTGGGAGTGACGAGGCCTAGGTACGCACCTCGGAAAGAAGATAGGAAATGTCATGGCTGTGGAAAGACGGGTCAACTGGTAGCTCAGTGCCCTCGCACTAAGTGCTTCGAGTGTGGGGAAGAAGGACACATAGCAAGACAATGTCCATACTTGTTTCGTAGAAAGGAATTTCACAAAGCAGAACCAATGGAGGTGAATAACCAGGAAATCCGGGAGAGGCGGAGCGCGACACCAAAAGAAAATGGATCATCGGGGGACGAGTCATCAGGGACGTTGGAGAAAGACGGAGAGGAGTCGAAGCGTAGCGGGAGCAGAAGACGAGAGTGACAGAAGAATCCCTCGCGCAGATGGGAGCGGCGTACGGAGGCCTGAGAAGAGTGGCAGCAGAGAGGCGACCGCATCCTAAGGTGCAATACAGTGCGGGAAAGGATGTGTGGTTTGCCAATTATCGAGTTTGGGAAGGGAGAGAGGTGCCTCATTGATACTGGCAGCACCAATACAATAATATCTCGTGGTGCGTTAGAGGGGTTGCGAGGAGGAGAGAGGGCACACCAGATCAAGGTATGTAGGTGTAAATTACTTACTCTGGGGGGACCCTGCGAAGTAATGGGAGAAGCGGTCGTGGGGCTGGATGAACGGGCGAAAGTAATGGGTGACATAAAAGTAAACGTTGTGCAAGATATGCCGCGGGAATACCAGATAATAGTGGGGTGTGATGTACTGGGAAAAGTAGGCGCGCGCATTGAAAACGAGGGTGAGAACTGGAGGATCAAACTAGGGAAGAAAACCTATCGAAGCCGGGGGGGCATAAGGGCCGAAACGGAGCAAATAGGAGCGGTTAAGAGAGTGGAGGATTGGAGGGAGAGTCTGCGGAGCGAGTTTAGGGATATTTTTTTCACTGAAGGGGACACGCTAGGAGCAACGGGGAAAACGCTACATGAGATCCCGTTAAAAGTAGAGCGGGTGACGTATGTGAAGGATAGGTGGTATCCACAAGCGCTCAGACAACATATTAGAAAGGAGATCGAGGATCTCAAACGCCAAGGTATCATCAGAGATAGCACGTCTCCGTATAATAGCCCTTTGTGGGCAGTGAAAAAGAAAAGTCGTGGTGAGGAAAAATACCGAATCGTGGTGGATTTTAGGAAACTTAACGACAATACCCTGGACTAAAAATATCCGATCCCGCGGTTCGAAGACATCCTAGATAGACTCAACGGTGCGAAAATTTTTAGCACATTAAACCTAAAAGCAGGGTACCATCAGATTAAGCTAGCTGCGCATGACCAACATAAAACGGCGTTCTCGTTCGAAAGAGTGCATTTTGAGTTCACGAGAATGCTGTTTGGTCTCAAAAATGCTCCAATAACCTTTCAGCGTCTCATGAATGAACTTCTTAGAGGAATGGACGAAAATATGTGCCAAATTCACATGGATGACCTGCTGATCTTTAGCCGAACGGAATCGGAACACATCCAACACCTCCGGAACGTATTTAGAAGATTAAGAGATTTTGGGCTGAAACTGTCAATAGATAAATCGTCACTGGGCCAGGAGCAGATCAGTTTTTTAGGGCACACAATCTCGCAGGAAGGGGTTCAACCAGACTCGACGAAAGTAGAAGTGATCCAGAAAATGGAGGTGCCAAAAGACGTAAAAGGGATTTGGAGATTACTGGGCACGCTCAATTACTACCGCCGTTTCGTGCCGGACATGACAGAATATATGGTGCCCATTAACAACTTACTACGGAAAGGAGCACGGATAATGAATACGCCGCTGATAGAGCAGAATATCCGCAAATGCTTGGCGCAGGAGGCGCCGATTTTGGCTTTCCCTAACTTCGAGAAGGATTTCACGATCACCACCGACGCAAGCGACTATGCCTTGGGGGCAGTATTGTCACAGGAAGGCGGGGACGGGGAAAGACCGGTGGCTTACGAGAGCAGACGCCTGACGGACACGGAGGCGCGGTACAGCGCTCTGGAACGAGAACTCCTCGGGATAGTGTGGGCCATTGGGCACTTCCGTCCGTATGTATTTGGCAGAAGGTTTCGAATACATACGGACCACTGACCTCTTTAATGGGTTGGAAAACTCAAAGAATCCTCCTCAAGGGTAACGAGGTGGAAGGAATTCTTAGCGCAATACAATCTGGATATCATGTATAAGCCAGGGAAAGACAACGTCGTGGCAGATTGGCTGTCTTGCGCTATTATGGTGAATGCCATAGAGGAAGGGGAAACATTGAGTGGTATGAGGCAATTTATTGAGGAATGGACGCCTGGAGAAGCGGGCAGGAGCAGCACGAGGGAAGATAGTGACAGGAGTGTGGATCCACCATCAGACGAGTCTATAGGGGAGAGACCGCGTGATATGGAGACGACGGATGAAATCATCAATGATAAGCGGAGGCAGATCGTTTGGAAAACTCAAACATCGGGTACTCTGAAAATACTCCATAGTACGTACGGCAGGAGTCAAATCGCGACGATTTAGTCACGAACGGGAGTTCGTGGAGATCAAATTTGCCAGACTCTCAAGGACGTGTCAAAACCTGGCAAAACACACCATTTATTCGTGGGCAACACCACTGTGTGGGTCAAAATTAAAAAGCTGTGACAGAAAGAGCTGTTGGGGGTGGATCGCTCTTTCATTCGGTGTCTTTCCGCGGTCCAGACCCTGCGTGACGAGGAGCAGCAACGCGAGGTAACACTGGCGTATCATCAAGGGAAAACCAACCACCGCGGTGGGCAGGAGACGGCGCAAGCACTACGAAGGCGCTATTTTTGGTGGGGAATGCAGCGGACCATTCAGGAGGTGATCGGAGCATGCGAAGTTTGCAGGAAGACAAAGTATGATAGACATCCCCCGCAGGCACGCCAGTAGAAATCACCCACGGCAGAAGCACCATTGATGGAGATTCAAGTGGACACCTTCACGTGGCGGGGTTTTAAGTGGGTCGCTAGCATCGACCCATTTAGCAAAGTGGCTATGGCCTATGCGGTGGGGGACAAGTCATCAGATTCTATATTACAAGCCCTCAACACATGGTTTTAATTCTACGGCATACCGGAGGATCTCGTCGGACGGGGGACGGGAGTTTGACAATGCAACCGTGAGAGCCGAAATGCAATAACGGGATGTGGCATGGCATTTTAATACCCCCGGGCATCCCAAGAGTAGGGGGACCATCGAAAGGTAACACAGCACCCTCAGCGACCACTTACGCGTGTATCAGGTGGATAAAGGCCTGTTGGCGAACGTAGCGATGCCCATGGCGGTGGCCGCATACAACCACTCGATACACGCCACGACGGGGTTAGCACCCTTTGAAATTTTTTTTGGATTACGAGTGAGACCGAGGAACTGGCCAGAGACGGTGGCGGATGAGGGGATGGTGGCACAGCTCCATAACACCTATATGCAGCTCGGTAAGATGTGGCACAAGGTACGCGATAAGATTATGCACGAGAAATCCACGATGAACCGTTCACATTGAACAGTTGAAACTCCCGCCACAGGGGGGGGGGGGTGTTGAATGTGCGTAAGATGGTGTGCCCTCGATCCGATACGGAGCAACTGATTCGGAATCATTTGCTTTACATGTGAAACTCAGAGAGAGTTTTTGTTTTCATTATTTATATTGTGGATAAGTTCCATTGTTTTTTTTTTACCTGGCAGCCGCCGGGTCACGGGCGAATGTATTATATTTTATTATTAGTATTATTCTTGTTTTATTTCTGTATTATATCTTTTCTTTGTGTTCTGTTGTTTGGTTCGGACTATGAATATATTAGACCGTAAGCGTGATGTAAGGGATTACAGGCTGGGTGCTGCGTGTGCCGAACCTTGGAGTTTACGAAGAGATATGCGTAAACTGGCAGGGGGGAGTTAAGGTTCTGACATCGTAGGTAGCCAGCCTAATCCTCAAGTCATCGGGATGTAAACATCCCGAAAGTATTTAGGGAGACTTTAAAAGGCTCAAATAAAAACAAGTCTTGTGACAACTCTCGTTCTGTAACTACATTCAACCTCTTTCCTTTTCCTTCACGTTTTTCGTTGACGATCATTAACTTATATATTGTAACATTCATGATATTTGAGAATATCATGACCAGCCACCCTCCCACTTTGTCCAGCATCAGCCCTTATGCTCTTAGGAGTGGGGATGAGATGAAGGACGAGTTTTGGTCAGTCTTAGCCAAGAGCCTGAGAGCAAAGCAGAGCAAGCTCCCGTTCCGTTGACGGTCATCAACACAAGCAGAGGAGAAGAAGAAGAAAAGGAAGAAGAAGAAGAAGAAGGTTACACGGATATCATCGATTGGGTGATATAGATATTGTTTTTTTTATTATGGATCCATTAAAAAGAGATTGAGCTCAATTTTCATTTTTTTATATAACTAATTAATAGTAACTATCCTTGTACAAAGGAATTGAATATTTTTTATATAATCTATGTCAGCATTCTATATAATTATAAGTATTTGTTATAACCATTTTACTTGTATATATTTCACAATTCCCAGTTTCTCAATTTATTAATAACTATAACATTAGCCTTGAGATCGGGCGATTCAATCGGGATAATTTCCTATGTCAAAGACATAAAAACAAGTTGAATTAAAGATCTCATGACGGACCTACCAAATTAGTTAAGGTCAATTGATCTAATAAATATAAGAAAATAAAATGGTAGAAAATGAGGTAGGTTTCAATGGGGGCCGCTCCGGGATTAACTTCAAAAATTCTAAAGAAACCAAAGGAATTGTGAGGTATTGCATGTTAGAATAATAACTAGAACTAATCAATAACAAATTATATATTTTCCTATAATTTTACATTTGTTACACAAACACAGACACAAATGACGAACACAAACATGTGCGGGTCTGACTCAGGTACTGGGGGGGTTGGGTCAAACCCAGCCTCTAAAGGAGACCCCTCAGCCCCCGACCCCGAACCCACGATAAATCATTCCAAGATGTTACAACTAATCCTTGCCCAGTTAAACAGTCAATTTAACGCAATTAAAGAAAATAATAAAGAACAAAAAGAGTTGAGCGGGAAGTTTGATCAATTAAGGGAAGAAATAAAATCGGGAAGATCGGCTAAATTCGAACAAGGTTACACGGATGTAAACTATAAATTAGATAGACAATTACGAATTTGTGAGGAGAGAACACTCCAAGTAAATAATAATGTTAATTCAAAATTAAAAGAAGAAATCATTCTATTGAAAAATACGACAGATCATGAAAAAACAAATTTAACAAAGTCACAACTAGTTGATGCTGATTGTCAGACAGATCTTAGCTTATATTCAATTAAGGATAATGAAGAGAAAATGACTTCATTGGAGGATGAACAGAAGATTGCAGATAACAATGATGAGTGTACCTCACGTCAACATGATCTAATAAAGCTTGACTATGAGAATAATATGAGTTTGTTGGAAAATAAATTTTCAGAGTTAGAAGATACAGCGAATATTAAGAAAGGAGAAGTGATTTCATTGAAAGATCAAATTACAGAGCATCAGCAGACAACCAGCGATAACGTGAAAAATTTAAAAATATTTCAAAATAAAGTTTTGGATATGAAGAAATTGGAATCTCAAATTCCAACTCATCTTGATGAAATTCCTTTTTGCGTGTTTGATTTGAACAACATTAAAATTAATGAATGGAAGGCATTTAAAAATAATTACAGGGATGTTTTTTGTTCGATACAATATGACTTCAAAAAAAGAAAAAAATTATAGTTTTCTTTTATTATTTTCATTATTAAATGAAAATAATACTGATCGGATGACACTTAAACTTTAGAAAGTTTACACAAACAAAAACAAAACTATTATAAGAAATGCTGACCCTAGTAAAGTCTATGGAATTATCGGCAAGTGAAGCTTCTGACTTCATTATCACTTAATCTATAGAACAGATCGTAAATATTCCTTGAATGCTTAAGTCCATTTAATTGATTTATTTAATACAATTTTATACACGACAACGACCTCCCTATCTTTTCGTAACATTTATAATTTTTTTATAAACACTATCTTTTCACTCAGGTAAAATATTCAAATCACACACACACACACTCAACAATTTTCTCTATTGTTACTAATTACCAGTAGAATTGTCTAGTATTTTAATTAAAAACCAATATGTATTACTAATCACACTCAACCGTCTTTTCAACAAATGTTTTCCAAATCGCATTATGATCCATAAAACAATGTACCTTCGAACTAATCCATACTAATTAGCATAATAATTTAGTTAAGTAAAAAATTAAAACAACTTGTACGCTCTTCAAGCAATTTAAAACCTTGCAAAATTTGAACTATTATTATTATAAACTTTGTAAAATTTCATCACCCGTTATAAACAACCAATTCAACAAATCGAACGCAGCAACAAAATATTGTGGGTCCACTTAAAAAAAAAAAAAAAAAAAAAAAAAATTTTTATAAATTTTTTTTTTTATTTATAAGGGAAGGCAATTGTAACATTCATGATATTTGAGAATATCATGACCAGCCACCCTCCCACTTTGTCCAGCATCAGCCCTTATGCTCTTAGGAGTGGGGATGAGATGAAGGACGAGTTTTGGTCAGTCTTAGCCAAGAGCCTGAGAGCAAAGCAGAGCAAGCTCCCGTTCCGTTGACGGTCATCAACACAAGCAGAGGAGAAGAAGAAGAAAAGGAAGAAGAAGAAGAAGAAGGTTACACGGATATCATCGATTGGGTGATATAGATATTGTTTTTTTTATTATGGATCCATTAAAAAGAGATTGAGCTCAATTTTCATTTTTTTATATAACTAATTAATAGTAACTATCCTTGTACAAAGGAATTGAATATTTTTTATATAATCTATGTCAGCATTCTATATAATTATAAGTATTTGTTATAACCATTTTACTTGTATATATTTCACAATTCCCAGTTTCTCAATTTATTAATAACTATAACATTAGCCTTGAGATCGGGCGATTCAATCGGGATAATTTCCTATGTCAAAGACATAAAAACAAGTTGAATTAAAGATCTCATGACGGACCTACCAAATTAGTTAAGGTCAATTGATCTAATAAATATAAGAAAATAAAATGGTAGAAAATGAGGTAGGTTTCAATATATCATACATCTATTTACAGATTAAATAAATTTTTCACTGATCAATAAAACACCGTAAAAGAATCAATTAAACAAAATTAATGTACAAAGCAAGAAGCAGAATAAGCTATAATAGTAAGGGCATGCTTGCAAGACACAAATAGTGGCTACAGTAGATTTAAGGTGTGCAAATGAATGCGAAAAGAGAAATTAGGAATCAAAGATAATGCTTTACTTATGAATTTTTTCTGAAACGTGTACTTACTTCTGCTGTAATATCCTAAAATGATAGATGAAGATGAAAAAGACAGATTAAAATAGTTTGTGCAAAAGAGAAGAATGATAGTAAAAGTGCAAAAGAAAATTACAGTAACCTACGCAAATATACTGAAAATATCACATTTAGCCATTTTGAAAGATTGATATTATATATATTTTGAGATACGTTCAGTATGGAACAAGTCAACGACAAATAATTACAATGGCCATTTATTTACTTATGATGATTAGTTTATTAATGCATTTTAGTACATTTACTTTTTTACTTTTTCCAAAGAGGTAATATATTCAATATCGTATTTCTATGTTATTTTCCCTATAATTAAAAAATTTAATTAACTGAAAAATTGTTACTATAAATAATGAATAAGTGAAGATAAATGAAAACAATTACATGTAATACAAAAAAATACAACATAATAATATCCATGAACACTAGTTCAATATTTCCTAATATAAATAAATGATTTGTTGTCGAACAAGCGCTTATCAGTAAAATTGTAAAGAAAGTCAGTGTTTAGGTGACCATTTAAAATTATATGATTAAATGGAGGTTTTAAAGTGTTGATTCAAATACATGATTTAAGGGAGCATGATGAGAAGGATAAATAAGAGCACAGAAGATACGTTTAGTGGGAGTGGTAGGAGATTTCATCAAATGATAATCCATGAGGGCTCTAGGAGAGAAGAGTAGTTTCGATGATTCGATGATAGACACGAAGCCACAAGCCACCAGCGATCCGTTCACACTCATCGTAGTGACAAAGATAGCCGTTGGGGAGGGAAATAGAAAAGGAGGAACATGTGATGAAAGTTGTGGTGATATTATTAAATGTATGGAAATATTATCTGTATTGTTAAGTCATTTTGAGGTCATATTTATTTTGTTAACTGTACGACCACAATTTCATAGTTTGGATCGTTGAGACTTGATACGGCTTACACATAGTTGCTTTGGTATTGTCAGTCCATCCAGCACAGTCTAACAGTCCAGCAGCAGTATATAATGAAAGTGCAATCCGTCCGGTCCTCTATGCTCCCTGTCTTTGACCTTGTCGTCAATGAGGTGAAATTGATTTGGTTTTCATTACACACTTTGCATAAGGTATAATTTGATTTAAATATCAAGTTATTTCTCGTAGACTTCTTCTTTTTGTGATTGTTAATTTGGTAAAATACAAGCTCCACATCACAAGGTATACATTATATTGGTATCATACTGGTTATCTTCATCTGCCTAGCCTACCATTACAGATGATTCCTCACCGGCAATATAATTTCGCTCAGGTAAACGCTTAAGTGACCGTCCCGGTTTAGATGTTGGGTGGAGAAGTTTGGTTTCGTTTTACGCATGCAGATCAGCTCACGGACCGACTGACGTAGGAAATGACGATTGAGAGGGGAGGGGGAGCATAGCCGATGAAGTACAAGGTTACAATGTTTTCCCCTATGGATGTGTTCGCGCGCTAGTCAGAGGAGTAGTAGTTTCACTAAGAAATTAACAACACAACAATAACAATTTAGGCAATGTAAAATTAATTCACTTACCTTAACACCAGGGGATATAATGTCTCTCTCTGTCTCTCTCTCTCTCTCTCTCTCTCTCTCTCTCTCTCTCTCTCTCTCTCTCTCTCTCTCTCTCTCTCTCTCTCTCTCTCTCTCTCTCTCTCCCTCTCTCTCTCAGCACTGGCGCTTGCTGCTCTACTGAAACCATGGTCTTCTCATTCAACTACCTCTGCATCTCTCTCTCCTAACCTCGCTAGGTTTTAATCCGGCGTTATCAGAACCCACACCTTCCTAGTGGGAATCTCTGCCTTCGTCTCGCTAAAACTAGCACCTCCTTGGGAGAGACCTCTCTCTCGCGGACGACGGTTGCCCTACAAACTTTACCTAGTAGTGTCTCCCACAGCAATCCAGTCTGCTTCTCTCCGGTTCACACTCGCCTTTGGGATCCGGACGGTTTTCGCACTACTCTTAGACACCGAGTGTGAATTTGTGGTCATTCCAAGCTACCTATAAACCTACCCTGTTCCTCTTCTCCTGAACACAGTGCTTTGTCGGGGCACACCTTCTAAGATCTTATGGAGTCAGATCAAAGTGAATTAGGCTGCCCGCCGACTAGGCCGGCAGCCAGGGTGAAAGACCACATGTCCACCCGCCTTATCTCCTTCTAGACGCTCGCCGGACGGTGGCTAGAGGTTGTAGCGACCCTAGCCCACGGCGGGCGTCTCCTCCCCACATTGGGGATCCTCACATCTGATAACTCCCGACAATAGTAAAAAATAGCCAAGAAAAAAGGAACTTCAAATGTTTCCCATCTAGGACAGGTCTCGCTTAAGAAAATTATTTTATTGTCTAACAACTTATTTAGTGTATTGTTTTCAAGACATGCTCGCGTGCAAATACCTTTGATATTGTAAAAAGAAAGATTTAATTTCTACAGTTCGTGTCAAGTAACATAGCTTGGAATTATCATTTTAACATTTATAAATTAAATGCTTCGAGCAGGGAGTCGTCATTTTTCTGTTTACACAGTATTAATGTGCGTGATATTTATCGAGTTGTGCCGACAGTTTACAAGTGGTTTGTATGCAGCCAATACCTTCTCCTTCTTTCTTTCTTCATCTTTCCTCATTTTCTTTCAAAGGCTGAATTTCAACCCTTTCCGCATCAGATAACATGAAGGTAAGCTTTATTACTTTAATTCATTTGATTTCCTTATCTGACCCAACCAGACAACTCATACCTTTAAATAATTTTTATAGAATTAGTTAAGTTAGTCTGTTTTATACTCAATTGTATTTCTGACATATTCTAACTGTTTACGCAAGACATTATTGTGTGTCAATGTAGTTAATGGTTAGCAGATCATTTGTTATGAGTAATCACCGAGGTGGCGTGACACCGTTCCTTGCTTGTAATCGTGTATGAGGGTTTAGTTTCGCCTTTGGATCGGGACATTTTCTGTACGTGTGCATGTTGCACTTATTTCCCCAGTCATTTTTCTATTTTTGATTAGTCCTTGATTGACCTACTTAAATTCTTTGGGAAGTGAAGTTTTGCTTAAATCAAAATAGTTCTTAATCGTTATTTCTCTATTACCGTCTTACTGAACTCTTCTATATGAACCGCTATTGACAGAATATATTCACCAGATTTATTTCTGAAAAAATTGTCTACAGTCGAGCTGTGGGCCAGGTTCTTTTATTCGTATGCTCGCGCGCTGAAAGAAAAAAATGGATTTATTACAATTCTTCAAAACATAATTTTAAAAATTATACTTGAAGCGCTAGAATGACATCAAATTCTGATGTTAGAAGAAAGATACTATTTTGACGGCACTCCTGTAGCTTCTATTATTTTGCTGTTGGTGGTCTCTGCCACTACTCCACAAAGTCGCAGTGACAATTAGGCATAATTTATTGTACGACGTGTTTTACTATTCTGCTGTGCTGTTCTAACGTCAATTTCTATAAGCCAAGTCAATGCGATAAAAGTTGCATATAAGGCAGAGTGGAGTATGAATTATTTTGTTACCGAATTAGATGAGAAATCAATGTGTGTGTGTTGTACAAAGACACTGTACCTACAAAGAGTCCAATTTACGTCGGATTTACCTTATTAATCATTCGACTTAATATTCCCAACTCACAGGGAAGCGTAGATCAGAAAAACTGGAAAATTAAAAACATAATCTATCATCGAAATGTATTATCTTCATCAAAATAGAAAATGAAAATGAACCTGCCACATATATACAAATACATAAGGAAATAATAAATAAATACACAAATATGTACATAATATGTATATGTAAATATGTATGTGTATGTATTTATTTTCAAGGAAATATGTAACTGAAATTTTGAAATATGTAAGAACACAAATGGAATTACTGTAAGTCGAGTAGTAAAAATTTTATAAACACAACAAATATTCTCAATTCTCTAGGTGTAGTTTAATTTTTTTTAACGCATACAAAAAAACATGCATTTTCAAATTTCCGAATGAAAACCTGCGCCAATCACGCCTTAACTTACGTTTATAACGATAGAATGTCCGTTCCACATTGACCAAAGTTATTGAAGTATGTTTAAAACCCACAATTTCTATTGGTGGCTAATTCATTTCCAGATTTTCTGTAACACTCATTCTGTCTTTTAATTTCATCTTCTCCCGGCGACTTCCAGTTTATCAAACTCAGTTGAGTCATCAATCAATGACATGTTCTGACTCTCTAATTTTGTTATTACGTGGTCTAAGAAAACGGCGTTTGCCGTAATGTCCGCAAGTTGTGATTGTGATAAAATTACAAACTCCCTTATTGGACAATAACTAATTGTGATAAATGTCCTCTCTCATATACCATATTTACAATTTTCATTCACTCGCTCATTCTTACTGTATTTACAAACAGCCTAGAGACCTCCAAAATTCGCATGGTTGTCAACTCCCTCGCATGGGAAGTCCTTGGAAAGTCCCCAACGCTCCTCCGAAAGCTGCGTCACCCATTATGAGCCAGTGGGTGCTGATTAAGAGTGCGAGAGCCACATACGCTCAGAATATGATTGGAGAAACTGGCAATTACCAGGACGCCCACTGTCACGTATTTACAGCAGGTCATAAGGCCACTGCTGTTTCAGTCTCCGAGGAGGATTATGGGGATAAGTGGCGCAGTATAATGACTGTGCTACGAGATTAGGGTGGTTGGATAGGTTACTATAAAATTTCATGAACTTGGAAGGGGCGAACTCAAGAATGTAAGGTATATTAAGTACGTTATGAAGGGTTTTGTTCCTCAGGTAATAAGGGGCATTTAATATTATTCTCAGGACTTTTGATTGAAAGGATTGGATACACTTGATGTTCGATATTTCTACTATCCCCCATCTTCATTCCGGACCAGATTGGCTCAAGTATAACTTTGCAGATTAGTAAGTTATTTTCTATTGAGAGATGCGTTGTCCTTTGAAGTAGTCTGTATAGTTGTCGAAAGCGTCTGTTATGTTTTTGTCTTTTTAGCCTCGTATATTCCATGTCAGCCGTTTGTCGAGATATCTAAGTACTGTCTCGGATAAAGGAAGAGGAATGGAATTAAAAAAAAACTAGTGGACAAGACTTGCTTGATAGTTTTGGGGATGCTATATCGGGGTCTGGGTGGGATGACTGCAGTGTCATCTGCAAATGTCGCCAAGAAGGTATTGGGGGTAGAGGGGACATCAGTGGTGTATAGGTTATAGAGGATGAGACGCAGGACACTGCCCTGTTGAACTCCTAATTTTATGGGATAGTAGTTAAAGGTAGGGCTGTACGATTAGGGAAAGGGTATATGGTAAATATGTTTTGAGTTTGTAAAGCAAACCTGCGTGCCAATAGCTAGAGGTATGTCCAGAAAGGCAGCAGTGCAATACTGTTTGGTTTAAAGGGCTGAGGATATAAGATCAACAACGCATAAGCCTTCTTGAGCAGTGGAATGCCGTAGACGAAAACCAAACTGGTGAGTAGAAAAAAGGTTTTTCAAATATTTTTGAGAGGATAGGGAGTAGGGTAATTGGGTGGTAAGATAAGGTGTCATTGGGTGGTTTACCGGGTTTGTCGAATAGGAGAATAATGGAATGTTTCCAGAGGAGTGGAAAGTGCGCCGTTCGGATAATGCAATTATATGTGTAGTTGAGGAAGATTATGGCTTTAGGAGGAAGTTGTTGGAGAATTTGAGGAGTAAGAAGATCATCCGGAAGATTTTCGGTAAGGTAAGTTTTTGAGAAGGTATTTGACCTTGAGGTGAATGTGATTTGTGGTGAAAGTGGGAGGGGTCAGGTGAAGTGAAGAAATCTTCAACAGTTTTGCCACGAGTTTGGTTTTGATGAGAAAGTTGAGTTGTGAAAGTACAGGGAAAGGTACAAAGCTAATTCTTCTGATCTATCCCCATCTGAAGCCGGCCATCACTCATCATCACGACGGAGTGGGTGTGAAACGGGATTTTTTTAGTTACGTTTCACAGGGAGTTATCCCAGGTAGACAGAGAGAGTAGGTGAGACATTAAGGAGGGATAGGGAGACCGATGCTAGGGTGAGGGGAAAAGTGAAGGTGCTGATTGACACTACATTGGACTGAAGGAAATCATGTGCTATCAAAGGAAATATGTGATGGGAAATTGAGTTATTATGGACAATGAAAGCGGCACCTGCATGAGCTCTTCCATCTGGGTGATCAGTTCGGTAAGTCTGGTATTGTCGAACTGTAAATGATCGTTTACTCCTAAGTCGTGTTTCAGTAATGAGAGCTACGTCGATGTCCTGGTCGTAGAGTAGTGCTGTCAGTTCGTTAGTGTGGGTGCAAACACCATTCGCTTTCCAAAGGACAATGGGTAAGCCCTTGTAAGGTATCGGAAGGATCCACTTTATAAACAAGAATTTTATTTAACGGGTATAAGGTAGGAGACAAGAATGCTAAGAAGAAAAATGAAAGGGGTGTCGGGCTCAGATTACTGAGTATCCCCAAAGTGGGGAGGAGACGCCCGCCGCGAGCTAGGGTCGTAAAAGAGATAGAGTGGGCCTATGGTCTTTCACCCTAGCCACCGGCCTAGTCGGTGGGCAGCCTAATTGGCTTTGATCTGACTCCATAAGATCTTTAGAAGGTGTGTGCCCCGACGATGCATTATGTTCAGGAGAAGAGGTACAAGGTAGGTTTATAGGTAGTTTATGCGGTCTTGGAATGACCACGAATTCACACTTGGTATATAAGGGTAGGCGAAACCCGTCCAGATCCCAAAGGCGAGCGTGAACCGGAGAGAAGCAGACTGGATTGCCGTGGGAGACGCTACGAGGAAAAGTTTGTAGGGCCACGGCAACCGTCGTCCGCAAGGGAGTGGTCTCTCCCAAGTAGGTGCTAGTTTTAGCGAGACGAAGGCAGAGATTCCCGCTAGGAAGGTGTGGGGTCTGACAACGCTGGATTAAAATATAGCGAGGTTAGGAGAGAGAGATGCAGAGGTAGTTGAATGAGAAAATCATGGTTTTGAGTAGAGCAGCAAGCGCCAGTGCAGAGATAGAGAGGAGAGAGTAGTGTTCCAAGTGACGGTCCGGTTCGTTATGCCCTCTGTTTTTTTTTTTTTAAACCCCTTGAATTTAGTACAATGTAAAAATATAAGAAAAAGAATTGACAAACTTTCTCCTCTTTCTGCTATGCGCAGATGCATTTGAAGGAGGTTGGGTTACATAAATCAGATTGACGTTAATAGGAAAAAACATGAATACAAATCTAGGTGATGGGGCTCACCTTCAGCTTAAAAAAATGGGAGAAAAACTGACAAACTAAAAAACTATACCTAGAACCTAAGAATAAAGCGTTTCAGCCACGACAGCGTTCTGCCATCGATGGGGGAACGTAGCGGGGGTTATCGTGTTTAACACCGGGTTTGTCAAGTATTGCAGTGAGTCGAAAAATTTGATATGTCTACGTTGGATGAATTCCTCCACCGTAGGCAGCTCAAAGATATCGTGATGTTCACTGTTGCTCCGCAGCTCGAACGAAATACCTCTGACCACTTTCATCAGTATACCGTTTTGGAATAGTTGGAGTTTCTTAGCTGTCGTGTACGTCAGATAACGAAAAAGCGGTGCACCATACAGCAGAGTAGGCCTGAGTATGCTCTTGTAAATCAGTAGCTTGAGACGCAGTGATAGATCTGGGGAAGTCAATAAGTGCGTAAGCCGGTAAGACTTCGTGCGTGTTTGCTTCAACTTCTTCGTAAAGTGGTTACTAAATTGGAGGTGTCTGTCCATTTTAATTCCCATATATACTAGGTTGTTGGCTGGTGAATTTTCCTCCGTTCCTACTATGTAACTAGTAGGTAGCGGGATTTTCCCCTTTCAAAAGAGAAAAGTACGCAGTCAGTCTTACCCGCGTTTACAGAGATATTGAGTCTCCCCAATCTCTCACTGATCTGGTTACAGGCTACTTCAGCCTGTCTTAGAGCCACCTTGGCGCTCATGCTGCTGCTGCACACCACTATGTCATCTGCGAAAGCAGTAACTGTGGTATTTTTGTACCGGGCTCCGACAATCTCAGACGTGTATACGTTGAATAGTACAGTGGATAAGACGGCTCCTTGGGGTACTCCACAGGTCAGTGGCACAGCTTTAGAGAAGCTATACTTATATCTAATTGAATAGAGTTTATGCCCTCTGTCTGAGGACGCGCGGTTTGTATAACGGGCTCGCCCTGGAGGGGATGGGCCCCCACCAGGTGGCCTAGGGAAGTGGGGATGGCCCCCCACTCCACTTGCTCCTTCCCCTTCTCTCACTGACGTCATAATCTTTATTAACAATAAATATGGAAACATAGACAGGTATAATACGATTCGAGAAGTGGGGAACTTTTAAGTATTCACTGTAGCGACCGCTAACTACATAAGATAAATCACCTATACTCTAGTGCATATATATTGTAAGCAAAAGTAAAATAACAGGAACTAAATGTATTATAATTAAATGTAAATCATTGTAAAAGTTGTAAGCAATAAAACGCGGAAGCCAAACAGTCAGAAACGGGAAAGGGTCGCCGGCTGGCAGTTATAAACATGAAAGGGCCAGCACCTGGCAGCCATAAACAGTAATAAACTTAGCGACCCTTTTAGGCCCTCTCTACCTCCAGGGAGTGCCCCGGGTTGGGTCAGCAGGCGGCAGTCACGTGTCTCTCTACCGGTCACGCGCCTCGTGACAGTTGTGCGCGGGAACCGCCGTCGAATTAGACCCTCGCAGCCTCCCGGCAGGGAGTAGAAACGATATTTAACCCAGGGCTTCTGGCCCTGTAAACCAGTCTCCTTGCAGACTCTCTGGCGACCTGTACGCTCTTGGTTTCCACTCGAACTCTGAAAACTTGACTTATTCTTTACGAAACCGCTGTACCTCTTCTCTTGAACATATTGCATTGTCTAGGCACATACCTATCATAAATGGAGTCAGATATTAATGCCGTTCTGGAACGATTGTCCAGGTTCTTAACTCAAAAAATCCGCGCTTGTCACCAGGGCTAGGGTGATCAGGCACCTCCCTAGTGACGACCCGACATTAATAATTAAGATGTGGCTACAACAAGGGGTAATTAGGGTTCTAAACTCTGTAAGGAATGAGATTAATAGGCTAGTGAGATCTGAAGAGCTTGAAGGTTGAGGACTATGCGAAATGTGTGGTTCAGGATGGGATTGGGTTTGCGGGCTGATGGGATAAAAGGAATGCTGGGGAATGTGCTGCCCACTGTACTTTACACATCTAGGAGGGTGGTTACAGTACGTTTTGGTGAGCCCATATGCCTGACAGTTATGGCTCTGGACGATGTCGCATTTGGGGTATGTTTTTTTGACCTGTATTCTTGTATAATACAGGTGTGTTAAATCGTAGATTTTCTCCACTCCAGGCGTTCGGTCGAGATCTGCGAAGAACAATGGTAACGCCGTTTTAATCGCTTCCTCTTGTTCCCTGTCCTCACGCAACACGTTCGTTATTTGGTGAACTTTGAATCCAAGAGTTAAGTTCTACCATGTGCACCTTATAACTCCTGGTTGAAGTGGCAAGATAGTGTTGTTCAAATCGGGAATGATTTGAGATTATCTCGGATTTTAATTAGTTAATTAGTTTCCGTATAAATAGTTTTTCCTTAGGGTGCTTTGGCCAAGTATTTTTCTACCAGTGTACTTTTCCAAGAAACCCTTGAAATGAGAGTTGTTAATTTTAAGACAGGAGATATTAGCCCCAACTAATGCAGGTCACAAGTCTATGTTTATAGTTCAATTCCACTTGAAGTGAAATCCGTTCAAGATGCAGCTGAGAAAGTTTGTTGAAACCTTCACTTTCTTTCCTTTCCATGTTTTGCCGCACCAATAAGCTGAATAACTTGGAAACGCTGGCGGCAGTTTTACGATTGTTTACCGACTGCTTTTGCACCTATGTTGTAATCAGAGCATGAATTGAAGAGACAGATCAATGAAAATGAAGAGTGCGAAGGTAAGGTAATAAATAAAAATAAAATGTAACAAAATATTGAAGAATGTGTAAGAAATATTTGAAAATATGTAATTTCACTGAAATATGTAAAAAGATGTAAAATTAAATTATCCTGAACTTACTTAAAATACCTTAGAAAGTATAGTAATCTGAGATATGTTCCCTGAAAAACAGATTTCATAGAATAATAATATAATTTTTTTTATTGATATTTGATTTTTATTGTGTATTTTGTTCAATAAATTTGTATAATATGAAAATATTATGGAATGGAAATATCCCACGAGTCTTATGGAAGAGACAAATTAACAAATTGTTTGATAAAGAAATCCTTGTTGATTTTTTTGCTACCACCGGTTTCTTATCTCACAACTCCACCTTGTTTTTTGTTTGTTATTTAAGTAAGCTGTGTAAAAAAATATTAGGTTTTCCATTTGGCCAGAAACATTTAATACTTGGCCCTTTACGAAAAATGTTGACCGACCCCTGGTCTAGGTGCTTAAGCAAAAAGAGGACATTAGATTAATTTTTCCTTTTTTATAAATAATTCTATTTAATTTTTTAATAATTTTTAATGTCTTGATCTCGGTAGCATTTTTGTTAAATTATGTAATAATTAGCTATACACCTATAGTTAAAATTGCTGGATCAACTATACAAAAACTTTTCTTAACGCGAGTTTTACTAAATGGATAATTGTTTTAAATCTATAAATGAAATTAACTAAGAAGCCAATTTTTCTAAGATCAATTTTTTTGTTAATATTCTGATCTTTTCAAAATGGCAAAATTCAATGAAAGATAAACATAGAAATTTTGAAAGAAGTATACATAAACACATTCACATAAACGTTTACATTACTAAAAAAACCCAGATATTTCACAATGATGCCAAAAAAAAAAAACTTTCAAAACAAAACCGATCAATACAAAAACTAGCGTACCTAAATTGGCGAATAATAATTTCAAATTTAAATAGCTACTTTGTATGTTTTTGTAAATTGCAAATAACAAAAATAGAAGTGGTTAATATAAACTGCTCGAAAATGAATAGAGCTATTCGCATCTCTAAGTTATAATCATGCTTTATTTATTTTTATTTAAATTCTTACATCTTCTTTCTTAAATTCTTATCTCTACTGAATATTTCCAATTATAATAAATATTTGTTTTGAAAATTGCTATTGGGATTGTTGTGAAAAAAAATCTATTATATCCTACTATTTTCAAATAAACGGGGGGTCCAGTGTTTTTCAGCCTGGATATATTATTATCGTTTCCTATAGAATATTATAATTGCTTAATGAATTTAAGCTATCACCAATCCGTTAGGACTGAGAGAATGAAGTCATGAGAAAAAAGTCATGAATTTAGAATTACTCTGAAACGTTAGGGAATTGTATCAGGCTTTTTGCTTCAAATACCATGTGCATTCACGTTGTGGGAAACTGAGCAATCCAAATATTCCTACACTATAAAATTGCAATTTACTAAAACATGGCCTTTATCCATTGTTTTCTCACAATTCTATGCTAATATATATCGGTACTTTGCCATTATCCAAGACCAACAGGAGGGAGATGTACTACCATTTCGATGGCTAGCCTAATAATCGGCAATAAATGTTATATGCTTAAAATGAGTAGGTTAGAAAAAAAATTACACAATTTCCTAATGTGATGTAAAAGCCAAATGAAAATATAAGAGTAATTTTTTTTTTTAGAAATGTATCTTTTTAAGAAGAATGGATAGCTAAATGAAGAACACACACATGAATGTATGATACATAACGCACTCAATTTCATTAGATTTTTATAATTCTATTTTATAGTTCATCAAATGAATTTATGGTATGATTAGATGTAGCATAGTTTAAATTGTTTTGCAATATTCTATATTTAGCTAAACAATATCTAAAACAATCAAAATAGCGGTATACATACATATATCTGTTTATAAAGTTTATTATCTACATAATTTACTATTTTGCACAGAAGTACAATTCAATATATGCTTTTGTCACTGAGACCGTATACATGCATACATTGCATTTAATTTATTTATTTTTTTTACTGGTTATGTAACAAATAAGATAATGTAGTAAGAGAGTATGTACATTCATTTTGTCAAGAAACCTAAACTAAGAACCGTAAACATTTCCTTTAGAGTCACCCAATAGCTTCCTAGTTGGTTGCCGGGAATAATGGGAAAGTACCATTTTGTAACCCATTAAACTGTGTGGCATATATTAATTCCAACGAAGTGAAAATGAAAACAGTAAAAGGAAGATCAACTCGATATGTATTTGAAATTGGTATGCAGCGTGATCTTTTACACAACATACCTTAAATATCTGTCTAGTGAGGAAATTCTCTTTGACTGGAAGCAACCTAAAAAATAATTTTTATTTCAATAAATTCTAGGTAATTTAAATTTGAATATTTGTAATTATGATATAAGATATTGTTTTTTTCTTGAACAGATCGTCTAGATTATAAGATATTTATTTGAAAAATTTCAATTTGCTTATGCAGCATTTTTAATTGGACCGTAAAAAGGACCGTTGGCTAGAGTTCTGGGGACTTTATTAGCTTAACTGGAATGTTTGGATTCGTTAGATGTTGGAAGGTTCGGTTGTGTAAATCCAAATTGTTTTAAGTAACTGTTTGTTTATGTGAAGTTTGTTTTCTTTGTTTGAGGATAGATTTTCTGTTAAGTAGTGTGTATAACTCCCCAAATTCTTCTGGTCAATTCTTGTCTATTGAGACTTGTATGGGCACCAAGTTTGTCTAGAAAATGTAGGCAGTTATCAGTATTAGGACATGGGAAGTGGTATCGAATTAATATTTATTGATGGATAGGATTGTTATTGAAGATTAAAAGAGGTTTAAACGCATTTATTTGCATTAATCTTGAAAGTCGCTGATGTGGTTAAGAGATCAGGGTGAGACGAAAGAATTACTTGTTGAAGAATGTTGTCAGCAAAAGTTGCTAGGAGTCACAGGAATTAATTAGATTGTAATAATAGAATAATTACTTACTTAGCCATTTCGGAAAGCTGTAATCTTCCATCTTTGTTGGCATCAAACACTTGAAGCTGTAACAAAAAAATGCATCAACAGTTTTTAATAACGTTCGATATTTTACAATTACGTTACAATATTTTCCTCTGCAGGGCTACACTCGCGCTAGGTGAAGGAACGTATATCTGCGGGAAACTCCCTTCGTACTCAAGATAAGGTAAAGAGGAATTGGTATAATAAAAAAAAATAAAGGTTGTAAAAATGGTATCACATCATTCTACGTGTGTCGTATCCTTCATCAACATAGCGCTCATCCAAATTATCTTGTCAACTCCTAATTCAGTAACACTCATTCTCACAATTCTCCCCGTCACATAAAACAAGGGTAGCCTCGCGAACTGTTGTTATTATTCCCCCTCATGTCTTGAGCGTCTGTAGTATTTCTACCCTCTCTCTCTCTCTCTCTCTCTGGTCTTCGCTTAGTGCCGAAACGGTCATAGAGGAAGGCGCTCCGTGGATTCCGGCCCTCCTGCCGAGGGAAGGAATTGCCTTGGGTGGAGGGCAGCTTCTGTGCAGAATATATGTTGCATTTATTGTATGAATATTGGTATGAATGTGTGATATGAATATTTCACAATTGTGATTTTTCAAATTTCATCAAAATCAAAGTTCTAAAAATTATGTTAGTCACCATCTCTCAACCATAATTGTCCCACCATCCAAAACTCTGTCAATTCTACTATAAAACTCTAACTGACTTATTCAACACATGAATAAACTTACATTATAACTACAAATCAAAAACATTCTCCTTACTAACAGAAACGGATCTTACCACACGACATGACTTCTTTACTACAGGTTCCAAATACATACCAAACTGGCCATCCAGATTACATACTCTATGATGGTTTTGGTTATTCACATTCGCTCTAACGCGAATTCACACTACCCGATACCAACCCCTACCTCCCTTGAATGCTTGCAAAGCAGAGGTTCAATACATGAGGTCAATACTGAAACTTATGCAGTAAACCATTGGCATAAGGAGCTAATAATGCCTTACTCTCTGTTGCCCGCTCTAATGGCCTCCTACATTGTCCAGGTAACTAGCTGTTGCCTATTACTTCTGCAAACCGAATACTAACATATCATGGACAATACTGAAACGGAATCTCTTCCCAATGATAGTTTAAAAAATAATAACGTGGTAAAAAGTAAACCTGGAACCGGCAAACTTAGTTTGGCGTTACAATAAATTTCTTACCATCGTGTACATTTATTTACTTTTTTATTGAAAGAAAACTTATTATTAGTCAAAATGCTCAATTCGGCAGTCATTCAATAACCAATGTCTTTAAAATACAGTGGAACGTCATTAATCTGACTTCAGGGGGTAGGCCAGGCCGGCTAAAAGGTCGGATTGACTGGAGATAGAAGTGAAGGTTGTGATCCCCACTTGCATTGCTACACAAATCAATGGTCAGGTGTTTTTTCATTTGGCTTAGAACATCGAACTCCCGGGCGAACGTCATCAGGTCTGTCCTTACCCCTTCGCTCAAAAGTTCTCCCTCCTCCTTCTAACTGGCCTACAGCCTGTCACTCTACAGGTTATGCCCTGATTTATTTTTATTTTTTCAATGCTAAGGGAATGGGTAATAATTTTGGCTGGTTTTGTCGATGTTATAAACTCAGATAAAAACTTTTCACCCACAATTGAAAATTGTCTAATTCCATTATGATTTTTCGACCACTGGGGCTACCCCTCTTGAGGCAATAAACTTATCAGGAGAATAATTGCTTGTAAGGCGATTGTTTTCTCCTGAATTATTGACCTTGATAATGGATTTCTTAGTTAAACCAAATCCATAGCACGCCATCTAATATTTTCAGTTTTGGGGTTTTCAACATCTTTTGTGCTGTTTGATCTACGTCACCTGTCATTGAAAACTAGTTTAAATTCTAATCCTTTTTTTTAAGAGACCAGTCTTTGATTGTAGTCATTCCGACTCATATTTCTTGCGTAATCATCTTGAGGCATCCGTTTAAAATAATGAACATATATAATGATTTATTTATGTGCGTCCAAAAGGCCTGTAGCGTGTTCCATTGAATTAACATTTTTGGAGAATTCTCATTGTGAACTCACGGGTTTTATCGTTCGGGGCTCCAAGAAATATTAGTACACAGCTGGGGCCCCGGGATGGCTGGACTACACGGAGAATCGGACTAGCGGAAAGCTGATTAGCGAGGTTCTACTGTATTTGATTTAAATAATATAAATTGCACCCATGATTATCATAAGCACTATATGTACTCTATGTTGAGGAATATAATTTAAAAAAGATATAAATATTTTCTATAATACTTGCTAAATATGGCTTACCATGGTGTCTGTGTACTCTATCAGCTTGTCCTCAGTGACGTCATTAATCTTGGCTTCTTTTAGAAGGTCCCTGAGAAAGTTCTGAAACAGAGCAATTGTAAAGTAGAGTGGGATGGAAGTAAACAATAGCTACAAGACTATTATCTATTGTGTGTTAAACAAGAACCTTTAGTTCGTCAGCTTCAATGTAGCCGCTTCCGTCCATGTCGTACTCTCTCCAGATCTGCGAACAAACACACACAATTTGAAACATTATCTATCAAAATGCTCATGCCCTCTACCATATCGACAAACAAACAGGCATAACTTGAAACATTATCTATCAAAAGTCTCATACCGTCTCCCAGATTTACAAACGAACAGCCACTACTTCACACATTATCCTACAAAAGTCTCATACGCTTTACCAGATCTACAAACAAACAGCCATTCGAATATTTCATAAAGTTTTTTTTCAATGATTTAACGAAACCCCTTCTGTTGTGAGAAGGGGCCGAATAATAAGACACATTTTATGAATCAACTGAATAACACATTGTAGCGACCGCTAACTACATAAGACAAATCACCCTATACTCTATGGTATATATATTGTAAATTAATATAAACAAATGTAAATAACATTACCAAACCATAAATCATTGTAAATGTTGTAAACAATAATGACTTGCGGCTGCGGTGATGTTCAAGAACTTGGCCTTCTCATTTATGAAACTCTCTGGACCTCCCTCTTCCTAACCTCACTATGTTTTAGTCCGGCCTTGTCAGACCCCACACTCTCCTAGTGGGATTCTCTGCCTTCGCCTCGCTAAAACTAGCAGCTCCTTAGGAGAGACCTCTCCCTCGCGGACAGCGGTTGCTGTGGCCCTAAAAGTTTTACCTCGCAGTTTCTCCCACGGCAATCCAGTCTGCCTCTCTCCGATTCACACTTGCCTTTGAGATCCGGACGGATTTCGCCTACTCTTAAATACTGAGTGTGAATTCGTGGTCATTCCAAGACAACACAAACTACCTACACTACCTACCCTATACCTCTTCTCCTGAACATAGTGCATTGTCGGGGCACATACCTATCAAATATGGAGTCAGATAGTAAGACCGTCATGAAACGGTTGTCCAGGTCATAAGCCTTATCAACCCTCACTTCTTCAGCAGGACTAGGGTAACTAAGCACCCCCCCCCCTCGTGACGACCCGACACACATACTTTATTTAAACAACAAAGTTCCGTACAGCATTTCAATCCTAATGTTCGAAAGATTTTCGCCCTTATCTGTTTCCGCCACAATCGTCCCAGCTGTGATGCTCTTGTTCGAAATTTGGTGATGGTCGATTAACAAATCGTGTGGACTTTACTAAAAATGTAATCTATGGATGGCCAGGTGGGCGCTTTTGGCAGACAGTCGACATTTGTATTCTCCAATCCATTTTTGAATTTTAATTTCATAGTCGAACTGAGAGTGATGCGTACCTGAGAAGGCGCTCATGCCATCACTGGCAATTTGGGTGACTTATGAAGAATTCGAGAAGGTGGTTGATTGCCCGTTACTAGTTTTTTTCCATATATGTACATGTAAAAGTGGTTCACTCCAAAAACAAACGCTAGTGCCTCCTGCTGGATAGTTGACTATAGTTTTTCTCACCTGTGGTCAGTGAACGTGAGGCAAACGCGACTGGCTTTTCTTCGCTGTCGACTTGATGTGAAAGCACAGTTGCTATCCCCAGTCGGCCTAGCATCGCATATAAAGATTGTTGGTAGGTGAAGGTTGAATGGTTAATCTGTAAGTTAATATCGGGCTGGGATGAATCGAGAATAATATCTTATTAGTCCAAGGAATTGGTGAGCTGCTAATAATAATAACAATAAATAATAAAATAATAATAACTGATATTTTTACAGTTGATTTGAGAATTTGAATTTTTCGAATAGCGTATCCAAGGTGTTTAATTTTAATAAATTCACACTTCTTTTTATTCAAGTAAATGTCGTATTTTCTTAAACGATCCAAACTCTTTTGTAAGCGTATTTGACATTCGTCAATTGTACTGCCATGGACAACTTATCATCGAAATATGAAATTGTGCCGTCGAGTCTTTGAAGAATCTGGTCCGAAATCCTGTTAATTTTACCGGATGGGGAAGGTCTTTATGCCAGGCGATACCCCAAATGATGAGTTAAAACCATTTGAATTGTGCGACTTTGATGATTAATTTCGATCTGGAGATAGGCTTTGAATAAGTATGTTTAGGATTTCTTCAATTCGTTGAATTAGACATAGAGCGGTTTGTATTTGAGGATTTGCCGTCGTTTTGTAGTCGACACAGAGTCGGACTCCTCCAGGTTTTGGAACGATGACCAATGGTTACTATGGCCTGTTTTATAATGATGCCACCTCTTTCTAGGGAATCTAATTCTACCTTTTCTTTTAGTGTTCAAGCAACATCCCGTCTGCGAAGAAACTTTGGTTTAGAATTCTCACGGCGATGTAGACTATTTGTGATGTTTGGAACATGACCCACCATTCGTTTAAAAAGAGCGCTTTTTTTTCGGAAAAAACTCGTCGAGGGTTGGAAATGAATTTACTTCCCTGGAGGCCGATGCAAGGTATCTGTCCAGTTCATTGTGATTAATCCCCAGGCGACGAATCCATATTCTACCCAACAGTGGGTTTTGGCGTCTGGAACAATGAATATTTCTTTATTTGAAGTTCGATTTTTTACTGAACATTTTTCCCTCTGAGTGAAAGATGTTGTGTGTATAGGATTGGAAAGCTAAATTTGATTCTCCGAGTGGAGCATCGAGGTTTAGAGCATCAAACTGTGAACGTGGGAGTAATGGGAATCCTGTTCCGGAATCTAAATCAAACTCTTCCCATGATATTTGTCATGATCATTTATATTGGAATGGCTTTTTTTTTCTTTCAAAACCTCTATTGATAATATATATACAATGAAAAAAATAAATAAATAAATTAGGAATTACAGCTGTCTCCTCGTGCTGCATTCGAAGGAGTGCATAAAATATAATACTTTCAGATTGTTATTAAAGTCCAATACACATATACTGACTAGGTGATGAGTCTCACCTTCAGCTTGCAACCGTGGAAAACACAAACACTAACACTAAAACCTAAACATAGAACCTAAGACTAAAGCGTTCCAGCCACGGCAGCGTCCTGCCACCGATGGGGGAACGTAGCGGGGGTTATCGTGTTTAACACCGGGTTTGTCAAGTATTGCAGTGAGTCGAAAAATTTGATATGTCTATGTTGGAGGAATTCATCCACCGTAGGCAGCTCACTGTTGCTCCGCTGCTCGAATGAAGTACCTCTGACCACTTTCATCAGTATACCGTTTTGGAATTGTTGGAGTCTCCGAGCTGTCGTATACGTCAGATAACGAAAAAGCGGTGCACCATACAGCAGAGTGGGCCTGAGTATGCTCTTGTAGATCAGTAGCTTGAGACGCAGTGATAGATTGGGGGAAGTCAAGATGTGCTTGAGCCGGTAAGACTTCGTGCGTGTTTGCTTCAACTTCTTCATAAAATGGTTACTGAAATGGAGGTGCCTGTCCATTTTAATTCCTAGATATACTAGGTTGTTGGCTGGTGAATTTTCCTCCGTTCCTACCATGTACCTAGTAGGTAGGGTGCTTTTTCCCTTTTGGAAAAACAAAATTATGCAGTCAGTCTTACCCGCGTTTACAGAGATATTGAGTCTCCCCAATCTCTCACTGATCTGGTTACAGGCTACCTTGGCACTCATGCTGCTACTGTACACCGCTATGTCATCTGCGAAAGCAGTAACTGTGGTATTTTTGTAACGGGCTCCGACAATCTCAGACGTGTATACGTTGAATAGTACAGAGGATAAGACGGCTCCTTGGGGTACTCCACAGGTCAGTGGCACAGCTTCGGAGAAGCTATCACCCACCCGCACTCGCAACGATCTGTTTTCCAGGAAGCTAGCCAGAATTGAATAAAGTTGTTCCGGGCATTCCCGGTCGCAGAGCATTTGACACAGTGTCCCGTGAGACACCGAGTCGAACGCTTGGGTGCAATCAATGGAAATCGTAGCCGTGGCTATGTTTCTATTCATATTATGGCTAGCTTCTGACTGTACCTTCAGAAGGGGGTGCTCTGTGCTCATACTGGATTGGAATCCAGTCTGCTCTGGTGGAATGATGTTCTTTTCCGAGCAGTAATCTTTAAGATAATTCAAAAGAATCTTCTCAAACATTTTTGCCATCTGAGGTAACAGGCTGATCGGGTGGTAGTGGACTGGGTAATCTCCGCTCTTGGCTGGCTTTAGTAATGGGAACAAAATGGCTTGTTTCCATGTGTCAGGAAAGTACCGCAATCTTATACAAGAGTTGTATAAGTTTGCTAGTTGTACTATCCCTCTCCTTGGCATTTGTTTGAGCAGCACTGTTTGTATCCCGTCGTGCCCTGGTGCTCGGTTTCCATGACACCGGCGAAGAATCGCCTTGAGCTGCTTTGGTGATACAAACATGTGGTTCTGTTCAGCATCTACCGGAAAAGGCATGTGGTAGTATCCCGTCCTAGCCGTAATGTCCCTAGCATAATGGTCGGCCAGTTTTGTTGCCTGTTGCTCAGCAGTCAGAACATTGTCGCCTTCGTGAAGACGGACAGTGGCTGTCTTGCCTTTGGTAGTCTTCAACAGCTTCCAAAACTTTCTGTGATCTCCGTGAATGCTACGAAGTCTCTCATGCCACTTCGCTGTTTTCCAGAGTTTCATCAAGCCCCGGATCTGCGTTGTGAGAGAATTCACAACGACCTTGGCTTGCTGATCTCTCGCCCTGTACCATCTATTCTTCCAATTATGGCGTAAGGCAATAATTTTAAGAATGTGGTCTGGAGGTGGTCGCAGAGATGGTGGCATGGAAGTGAACTTCGGGTTCGCAGTGCAGGGCTGAGTACACCTGGAGAGACGCGTAAGGTCTGTATAGAGCGGTAAGGTAAATGGGTCTCCCCAAATTTACCTTAACTGTTAAGTGGTGAAGCTTGGGATCAGTTGTAGACAGTGGTGAGGCCACTTTCTTCCAATTGATACCAAGGCGTATAGCAATGAGAACGCCTCCGTAACCGTTAACCCTTTCAATGGCAGTTGAATAACCTTTAATGTGGATCGATTGTGTAGATACCCTAGTGTCTGTCAAAACTACAATATCTGGTCGTTAGAGCCCTAACAGCACTTCTACCTCATCTATTTTGGTCAGGAGACCATCAACGTTGAAATTTAATATTTGGTGATCTACCATTGTTGATGATTACCAGATATTATAGCCATGAACATTTGGCTAAAGAAATCTACTAAGGCAGTTACCCATTTCAGTCCGCATTCAAGGTTTTGACGTTGGTCGTTTGTCAGAAACTTTAGCCTAGGATCTAGGTACTTACATTTGATATTTTCAGAAGTGTCTTCCGATGTTCTGGAAGCCGTTCTCGACGAGGTGGGGGCCGCTTTCAACGAGGTTAGGGCCGCTCTAGACGTGGAGGGGGCAGCTCTCGACGTGGAGGGGTGAGCCGGTTCTTCATCTCTGGCCTGGAAGAGCTTGAAGAGCGGGTTCTGCCAGGCGTTGACAGATAGTGGTGGGGCCGGTCTCAGTGTTGACATTTCCTTGATGTCCGAGAATCAAGTACTTTTTATTCCTTTTGCCGCCTCTCAGGGCAAATGAATGGTACTCCTTTTCGCCTGTTTTGAGTAATTCCAATATCTTTACTCGTTCTTCTTCCTTCGCGGTGTAAATTGTGACGCCCTCATTTGTCTTTTTGAGGGCGACACTATTTATATTTGCTCTTTTGAGCTGCTGTGTTAAATCGGTTGTTGTGTCT
This sequence comes from Acanthosoma haemorrhoidale, assembly GCA_930367205.1. Classification (NCBI taxonomy): domain Eukaryota; kingdom Metazoa; phylum Arthropoda; class Insecta; order Hemiptera; family Acanthosomatidae; genus Acanthosoma; species Acanthosoma haemorrhoidale. The sequence goes on along the minus strand of OV884009.1, from coordinate 113,635,022 downwards.
CCCGAGACAACAATTGGCGGTGGCTTCTTAGTCACTGGAGCTGCGGGGTTTGGACGTCTCGCTCGCGAGAGCCTGAAATTTATTCCCGATCTTCGTGGGGTTTCTAGCCTTTGTTGGTCGCTGGACCTTAACCTTAATTTTGGGGTATTCAAAACCCTCGTCTTCGCTGTCCGTGGTGGCTGTCGGGGAAGCCGGTCGCTTCCTGGAATCTCCTTTCCATCTCCATTCTTCCGAAAAACAAGTCCAAAAATACGGTAAAATATTTTAATGGGTTACCGTCCCCATGCTCAATTCACCGACACAAAAACCGTTAACGAAAAGGAATGTTACCTGGTGCCACCCTTCAGTAGCAAGATGGCGGCAGAACAGATGGTGGCAGAAACAAATGGCAGCAGACGACGTGAAAACTTCGGCTTCTAGCACTCGACTCTTATGTCTACAATTTGGTTGATTCTAAAAGCGTCGTCAAAATATTTATTTTGAGATTCTTCTGAAAATGTCAAAGTCAAAGATCAAAGCTTGCGGGGATCGACAGAGCAGTAAGATGCTTTATCTGGGTGTCCCCATCTAAGGGACAACCCATCAATACTGAGTTCCCAAAAATTAAGTCATGATCCTGGTTGAGTTTGATCGATCGTAGTAAGTATTTCATTCGCTATTAGAGCGATTTCGTAATTTATGACTTAGTTTTATGACTAGTCGATGAATTATGTCGGCCTGGTTGTCAGTTTGAGCTTACATGCACATCAGTGTTGGTTGATTTTGGTTGATGAGAAGCGATTTCCCAACTATCGATCTTGGAAGCCTCCAATGTTTGCTAGTGCGTTGCCTACTACCATGTCAAAATCATCGAGTTTAGATTGAAGAATCGATCCCCTGATTGTTGTCGCTTGGTCCTCAAATAAATACCATAGGGGGACGCCCACCGCGGGCTAGGGTCTCTGGACACTGGGGGAGCCGCTATTAGGTACATTTTGTAGGGCCCCAGAGACCGCGTCCGCAAGGAAGTTTAGAGGACGAAAGGTGCAGAGGTAGTTGAATAATTAAGCCATAGTTCAAGTAGAGCAGCAAGTGCCAGTGCAATGAGAGAGAGAGAGAGAGAGAGAGAGAGAGAGAGAGAGAGAGAGAGAGAGAGAGAGAGAGAGAGAGAGAGAGAGAGAGAGAGAGAGAGAGAGAGAGAGAGAGAGAGAGAGAGAGAGAGAGAGAGAGAGAGAGAGAGAGAGAGAGAGAGAGAGAGAGAGAGAGAGAGAGAGAGAGAGAGAGAGAGAGAGAGAGAGAGAGAGAGAAGAGAGAGCAGTGTTTACTTCAGGTGCCGGGTTCCGAATGAATGGGAAAAGCTCCGAATTTCGGCCTTAGATAAGCAGGTCAGAGACCGGGCTACGCCCGCGCCCCCTGGTGGACCTCTAGTTCGTGCACCAGTTCCCTCTCTCTAACTGACGCCTAAGGTTTTTTATTATTAAAATATGGAAACGTAGGTTGGTGTTTTCTGTTACTAGAAGAGGGGAACTTCTATTTATTCGTAGTGAATATGTCGGTACAACACTTGTTATTATTCTCTTATTACTTAGTGGTCGAATCTTAATCACTTCACCTCATCCCACGTTTGATGTATCATTGATAGTTAAGGATAACGATATACGGTAGGAAAGTTGAGCCTTGGTTCTAGATTTTTCACCTGTGAATTTAGTGCCATGGTACTAGAGGAGAGGGTCTCGATGCAGCCCTTCTCCCTCCTAGCTATCCTCTATAATAGTGACAAAATAGCTCTGGGAAAACTAATTGACGGCTTGCTGCAAGAGCCACTATACCTAGTGATTCATCCTGCCCCTTCACGGATCTAATCATGGAACATCACTTGTCCAGGATTACTGAACCATAATAATTGATTCTCTTGTAATATTCCACTATTATTTGTATCCATTCCTAAAAACACTTAATTAACTCTATTGATGTCATCACCTAATTTTTTTCCCTTATGTAAATTCTTACAAATTCTGTACAGTAAATATTAGTACATAATAATTATGCATTTAGAATTTTTCTAAATTTCGACATGCCTGCCGATGAGAAAGTATACTCGACTGGAAGAAAGAACAATGTATACCTTTTAGAACGAATATATTGGCTTAGAATCGAAAATAGCTTAAATTTTGTAGAAAATGTAATAAATTGTTGAATACATAAATAGAAAGTCGATGAACCAAATCAGTTCATATTCAAATTACTAGTCAAATTCAAACAACATAAATATAATTAACATAATACAAACCTTCATAAATTCTACACTTGATTCCAGCGGATTGTCAAATCTGAATAGCAATAGGAAATTTTCTTCCATTGGTAGGAGCTGAGCCAGCTATAACAAAATATACAATCCAATTTACGTAATTGCCAATATTAAAATAAACAAACAAGGCTTGACTGCAAAGATGCTGCTTATAAATGAAGAAGATCATAGAAACAACAAATTAAATAAATGACCCAGATCAGGCCAGAATGTAAATAAGAAAAAATATGTGGACGTATAAAGCTATCCTGAGAGAAAGTGAGACGTCGATCTCTAGATGCACTCTCAAGGACGACGAGGCGAAGACAGGCCAGTCATACGAAGTAGTTATCAGGAAGTAGAGAGGCTATCATCGATCGGAAAAGGCTTCGTTGTGGAAATAGTATTTCTGCTCCTAGCACATGCAATAATAAATATTATTATTACGAAAAAGAAAGCAACTTAAAACGCACATACACACTATTCACATAAATATTAAATAACACCAATCCTAAACAAGTTTAACTGAAGAGAGTCGTTAGCACCAACCACTACCGAAATTGAATTTACACACATACGAGGTTTGGTCAAAAAGTAACGAGAATTTTTGTTTATCTTAAAAATTTTTTATTTATTCATCGATAGCAATTCTGCCCCCTTCACACTAATCCCCCTCAGATATAATATACTTTTCCCCGAGCTTTTTCCAATCTTCGAAGAGTTTTTCAAACTCACTTTTCGATATAGCTCTAAGCTCCTTCAGCGATTCTTCTTTTATCCCATCGACGGTGTTAAAGCGTCGTCATTTTCCAACTTCGGGAACAAAAAGAAGTTGCAGGGAGCCATGTCCGGTGAATATTGTGGCTAAGGTAACACAACAGTGTTGTTCTTTGCTAAAAAATTACGAACAATCAGTGAGGTGTGAGCGGGAGCGTTATCGTGATTCAATTTCCAAGAATTGTTTTGCCACAATTCCGTTAGTTTTCGTCGGATCGCTTCACGTAAACGGCGCATTACTTTCAAGTAATATACTTTATTGGCCGTACGACCTTCTGGCAGGAACTCATAATGCATTACGACATTCAAATAGAAAAAAAAAACAATGAGAAGAACCTTCTTCTTTAATTGAATTTTTTTCGGTCTTGCTTCCACCGGACCACTTCCACTGCGGATATTGCACTTAGGTATCCACGTCATACCCGCATTCCCATGTTTCGTCACCTGTTATGATGCATCTAACCAACATTGGATCGTTGGTTACTTCTTTCAGCAATTCTTTAGCGATATCCACGCGTTGGTCGAAATTCAACAATTTTGGAGCGAACTTTGCTGCTACACGTTTCATACCTAAACCTTCGTAAAAATCGCTTGGCATGTCCAAATGATATATTAACGTCATCAGCAACCTCTATAATAGTAATTCTGCGATCGTCGAGAATCATTTTCTTAACTTCTTCGATAGCAATTTTGTCCATATGGTCCATACCACTCAAAAACTCTTCCTTTACTAATGTTACATTCAACAAAAGCCATTGACAAAATTTCAAAAACTTTTCTGCACTTTATTTCATTTTTTTTCGAAACTAAAAATCACCGAGAACCTACCTCTCTCAAAGTTCCCCCTTCCCTTCATTTCTGTTGTACTTCCATCTTTGTCGTGTTATTTTTAAATTTATTAAACTATGAGTATTTCCGGTTTCCGGTGTTTTATTTGTGAACTTAGTTTGACAAATGGTGATTACGGTAAAAGGAAGAGGTGTGAATACGCTTCAAGAATCTAGCGTTTAAGTAGGTCATTCCCGATTAACATCGGTTTTTGAAAGACTTTTGACACGTGAGTGTGGAGTGAAAGTGCATAATGCTTGTCAGAATCGTTAGAATAATTCAAAATAGATTTCGTCAATACTTTGACGAGCTTCACAACCAAGTACGCCCTCAACACATCGATCAAGCAGAGGTTCGTTGAATTTTCAACAAAGGAACAAAATCTTCCTTATAAAAGAATTCACATCAATCCAAGTCCCAGTATTTATTGCCAACAACAAAATATATGTTGTCGATGGTGGGCACCCTTTGCGCAACGTATTACGGCATTGCAATGACAATTTTCGTTCGCTTTATGGTAAATACATAACCTACTTACCACCACGACACCAACATAATTGTTATATTTTACGGATACCCGAGTGAGTTGGCACAGAGGGGTACTAAGACTTGTGAATGACTTCGTCGTTCCAAGGTATTCATTTCAGCTGACATAATATTTGATGCTCAGACAAATGCTGTAGTTATTCGAAAAAGATTCCTTGGGAATGAAAACAACAAGATCCGTTAAATTCTGATGCTGATACAATAATTGGAATAGGTTGGCATGCAAGAGGAACAGGCAGTTAAAAATGTTGAGAGTTAGATCTTCAATACCGCTATTTCCCATGCATCAGTATTTGACAACGGTGCGATTGTGAGTGACATTGATGTTCTTGTTCCACCCTGGGCTAACATTCCTCCAAACATAAGACCATACTTTTCCACAGACCGGGATAAGGTAATAAAGCAGATTTATGGTACTGAACCAAATCATTCAAATACAAACGACCCTGAACTTGGTCATTGCAAGAACTGCTGCAAAATTCAGAAACTTTCCAGCCTCTCATGAATCCATAACTAAGGCTGAAAAATATCTTATTCTTGAATTACTTAATATCTTACTCTTGGTGGTTAAATGGAAACAATTGACTCAATGGACGAATTGAGATACCTGACGTTCACAAAATTTGCCTTAAAAAGTAAATTTAATCTTTGGAGGCCACCTACAGAAGATGCAGCTAAGTTCCATGCACTTCGAAATCATCGCCAAATTCAAAGTTAGTCGGGTCACAACCGAAATCCACTTGAATAGGAAGTTTGGGGAACTTTTTCGGTCTAAGTTCAATTATGATCACTAAAGACGTTGCGCCTCAGGCTCTGCTGCTGGGTGTTTCTTGTGGTTGCTAGAAAGGTCGCAGTGTAGGTTGTTGCTGCCAAAAATCCGGCCTGAATTGCTGAGGTCCTTTTGACGACTTGAGGTGATTAAAAATCCAGCAGGTGTGCCACAAGCTGGATCATCATCTCGGAGTGAGCGAGACTGTGATTCCTACATGGACAGCACACAGTTAGAGGACAGTTATTAGCTTAAATAATTTCTGTTATTTTACTGTTTTAAATATATATTATTACGGTATGGTATGTTTGAAAATAGAATTGTAAATATTAAATAGTCAAATAACATTTAAAACCATCCAATAATAAAAATCTTCCAATTACCTTATGTTCATTTATCTATTATATTAAATATTCAATTCGCTCGTTAAATTAATTTAAGAAAAGTGAAATCAAGTGGAGGTGAGATTTGTTTCTTGTTTGGAATCAAGTGAATTAATACTCTTAAAAATTGCATTTATTACGGGTCAGATGGAACGGGAGGACGAGTGAGGTCTAAATTCCAAGAAAAAATATACTGGGTGACCTCAATAGATAGGATTCGAACTTCAGCACTAGTCGAATCAACTCCTGGTGTTTTTTTAATTTCCAACATCTCCACATTAGAGGACGGTTCAAGAGCTACAACCTCCACTGGTCAAGACTTCCCAAATGAGTAAGCTCACAATTTTGTTCTTGAGAATAATCAACGAAATCAAATAAATTCAAAGACAATTAAACTGTATAGGTGTTAATCAATTCGTGATTTTAAATTAATAAATTTTTGTGACATTATTTTAGTTTATACTATTAATTTAATCTTATATATTGCAACTCATTAAAAGCCAATTTAAAATTTATAAGTATACAATAAATAGTAATAATTAATGCAGGTATTAATAAAACTTTCCTAAATTTCCTATTCATTATTATGCATCCTCTTATCTGATAATTAACCCTAATTAAAAGTAAAATCAAATTAACCCTTCACACAAGGGACATATAGGACATATAGACCCTAGTCAAAGGCAAAGTCCTGGATAGTTAGTACAATAATTATCAAAAGATAATTACAATCAAAAAATGTAAAAATGCCCAAGGGCAGACAAGACAAGTCCATGAAATATATATTATAAGCATATTACGTCTAATCATTTGAACCAGTATCTTATGGCCTTTGAGCTTCACTTTGAAAGGACCGACAATTATTTTGGGAGCTTAAACAAGATGATTTCAAATAGAATCGCCATTAGAGCATATGAAAACCATTGGTGCAGAACACCTTTGAATCATTTACGTTTTAATTGGATACGGAGGGTAATGGGGGAATGTTTAGAATAAATTGGGCTACATGGATTGTGCGAAGTCTCTTTCAACCAGGACCTAGTAGAACGAATATAAGTGGTCCAAGAGCAGTTTTTAGACAATTAAAATAATTCTACCGAGCACATTAGCCACTTGTAAGAAAGGACATTCACGTTCTCTCTGCCCCTTCCTCATGAACCGTAGTTGGTCGCAGGATGTGATGAGAGGTATTGAAGATAACAAGAAAAGACCCTAAAAGGATTCCAGCAGGTTCGCCACTCATACGGGAAACGCGTTACTTGACTATATATGAGCGTGTAAGTTCTGACAAAGTAAGCACAGCTATACTTAGTCCTGGGAACGATAATTCTTCATTAGAAGCTCTATCAGCGATTTCCCTCCCCGTAATATTTACATGTCCGTGTGTCCATTTGAAATTTATTTTTGCCAACGGTGTTTATTTATTTGTGCCAACGTTGTTTATTTATTTATTCCTGAATTCACTGAACGAATGGTATGTCAGAATACACGCAGCTTAGTCCTAGAATCTGACTTAATTACTATATTTCTATTATTATTAAATCCTTATCTCCTTGACTTATTCATTTACAATAGTTAAAATCACTAAACTATTCACTTACCCCTCTCCTCCGATCACCGCCCTTTGATTCTAACCATTTATCTAAGACTAATTCACAAACTGTCTCCTCTTTCATTTATTAGGGGCCCAATTGATTGGGACCACTTCCGCCAGCTTCGTACAGATTCGGTAGACCTCAAAGTTTCCCTGAAACCATCTCAAGACCTAGACGATGCAGTGCATTCACTCACTACTCAGCTCCAGAGGTCGGTTTGGGAGGAATCGTCACCCCACCGTCATCCAAAAATTCGCAACAAAAATCCTTTAACTCAGCATCACAAAGAGCTAATCCAATCCAAACGCCACTCGATAGCTCATTTTCATTGTTACAAGCATTACTGCAGAATGGTAAAGCGGCATTTAGCATCCTTGCGATCCGATTCCTTTAGTTCCTACCTCTTCTCTCTATCTACATAGGACAATTCCCAGTGGAATGTAACTAAAAAGATCCTAAAATATCATCCTGTTTCACACCCACTCTATCGTGATGATGGGTCCTGGGAGACTTCAGATGAGGAAAGGTTGGAAGAATTCGCTCTGCATTCCCGTACTTTCACAACTCACCTTTTTCATCCAAACCATAGTCATGGCACAACTTTTGAAGATTTCCTCACTTCATTTCTTTCCCCCCCATCTCCCTTTGCCAAAAAGCCGTGTCCCCTCTGAGGTCAAATGCCTTCTGAAAAACCAAAAATCTCCCGGATATGATCTCCTTACTCCTCAAATGATGCAAATGAATTTTCGTAATTGCACTAGCTCAAGCTTTTGACAGGGTTTGGCACGCAGGTTTGTTTTACAAGCTTAAAAGATATTTACCAAAGACCATTTTCCTAATCCTACATCCTACCTTTCAAACCACTTTGTCCACGTCCGCTGTGGTTTAGAATATTCCAACTACTATTACATAAAAGCAGGAGTTCAACAGGGTTGTGTCCTAGGTCCCATCCTCTATAACCTATTCGCAGCTTAAATCCCCTCTACTACCAATTTATATTAATAGAAGGTATATTAATATTGTACTGATTGTCTGATATTACATAGTTTAAGTCCTTATTTAATTTTACATATCTTCTGGACTAAAAATATCGTTTAAAATTGTCATAATTGGTACCAAACTTCGTAAACAAAGCTAATAAAACGTTTATGGGAGCGTTTTATAAGTTATTTTACACACTAAGGTGTAAATTACAGCAATTCGTAATTCTATTTAATTAAAATCACTTTTTACACGTCCTGTTAAATACAAATAATCTGCTACTTAAGAATTGGATTATTTTTGCTCATGCAGATCAAACTATCTTGGTGTTTAAGGATTAATTATTGTTGTTATTAGAGGATCAAATTGTTTTGCTATTCAAGAGTTCAATTATTTTTCTTTTATCAACATAGAATTGTGTTTATATTTTTTTTTTTTTTTTGGTATATGCATATATTTTCTCTTCTTTTCACGTAAACCTAAACATACGTTTAGGCGTGAGTCAATATATTCTATAGTAAGTAACTTTATTTATTATTTATTAATCCTTTATTGTGATAAAACTACAATCTGCCTTTTTTTATTAGGCTATAAGTAATTAAGATAAATGCTCTCATTCATACCATATTTACAATTCATCATTCACTCGCCCATTCATACAATATTTACAGACAGCCCAGAGGCCTCCCAAATCCACATGCGAAAGAGAAAGCAGAGTCTTGGGAAGTCCCCTACGCTGCTCCGTCAGCCGCGTCACCGGATACGAGCCAGTAGAGGCTGACCAAGACCGCGAGAGCCACAGACGTTCAGGACATGATTGGAGAAACTGGACATTGCCAGGACTCCCACTGTCATGCGTTTATAGCAGGTCACGAGGCCACTGCCGTTTCAGTCTCCAAGGAGGATTATAGGGATGAGTGGTGCAGTGCAATGACAGTGCTACAGGATTAGGGTGGTGGGAGAGGCTACTGTGGAATTTCATAAACTTGGAAGGGATGAGTTCAAGAATGTAGGGTATATTAAGATCGTTATGAAGGGTTTTGTTGCTGATGTAATAAGGGGCTTTTACTATTGTTCTCAGGACTTATGATTGAAAGGATTGGATACGCTTGATGTTCGACTTTTTTGCTGTCCCCCATAGCTCCATTCCGTATGTCCAGATTGGCTTAAGTATAACTTTGTATATTAGTAATTTATTTTCTATTGAGAGATGGGATGTCCTTTGAAGTAGTCTGCACAGTTCCCCAAAGCGTCTGTTTTGTTCTTGTCTTTTTAGTCTCGTATGTGGGTTCCAGGTCAGTTGTTTGTCGAGATGGAAGCCTAAGTACCGTACTGTCTCGGATACAGGGAGAGAAATAGAATTAAAATAAACTAGTGGACAAGTCTTGCGACAAAGGGTGAAGGTAATGTGGGAGCATTTTGCTTCATTAACTTTGATCCACCATTGGTTGCACCAATACTCGATCTCGTCAAGGTGTTTTTGAAGGTTATGGGATGCTATGTCGGGGTCTAGGTGGAATGACATGACTGCTGTGTCATCTGCAAATGTGGCCAGGAAGGTATTGGGGTTCGAGGGACATCAGCGGTGTATAGGTTATAGAGGATGGGACCCAGGACACTGCCCTGTGGAACTCCTGCATTTATGGGATAGTAGTTAGAATATTCTAAACCACAGTGGACTTGGAAGAAGCGGTTTGAAAGGTAGGGCTGTAGGATTAGGAAAAGGGTCTGTGGTAAATATATTTTGAGCTTGTAGAGCAAACCTGCATGCCAAACCCTGTTAAAAGCTTCAGCTATGCCCAGAAAGGCAGCAGTGCAATATTGTTTGGTTTCAAGGGCTGAGGAGATGTGATCAACAACGCGAAGGCCTTGTTGAGCTGTAGAATGTCGTTGGCGGAAACCAAACTAGTGAGTAGGATAAAGATTTTTGGATTCAACAATTGGAAAAAGGCGTTTTAATAGGAGTTTTTCAAATATTTTTGAGAGAATAGGGAGTGGGCTAATTGGACGGTAAGATGAGGTGTCATTGGGCGGTTTACCGGGCTTGGCGAATAGGACAATCATGGAATGTTTCCAGAGAAGAGGAAAGTGCGTGGTTCGGATAATGTAATTATATATGTAGGTTAGGAAGATTAATGCTTTAGGAGGAAGTTGTTGGAAGATTCGAGGAGTAAGGAGATCATAACCTGGAGATTTTCGATAAGGTAATTTTCTTACAATATATTTGACCACAGAGGGGTTAACGGCTTTTGGTGGCAGTGAGAGAGGGATAGGTGAGGTGAGGAAATCATCAACAGTTGGGCGATGATTATTGTTTTGAGGAGTAAGATGAGGAGTGAAAGTACGGGAAAGATGGAGTGCGAATTCCTCCGCCCTCTCGCCATCCGGAGCCACCCAGGACCCGTCATCTAGACGGAGTGGGTGTGAAACAGGATGATATTTTAGGATTTTCTTAGTTACATTCCACAAGGAGTTATCCCTGGTAGACAGAGAGGAGAGGTAGGAATTGAATGAATCGGAACGGAAGGATGCCAATCGCCGCTTTACCAATCGGCAGTACTGATTGTACGAGCGGTGATCAGCAGGATGCCGGGATCTTTGCCACACTGCTCTGGACCAGAGTAGTGAAAGAATGCACTGCATCTTCTAGGTCTTGGGATTTTTCAGGGACAATTTGAGGTCTACGGACTCTATAAGAAGCTGGCGGAAGTGGTCCCAGTCAACTGGGCCCCTAATAAATGAAGGAGGAGGCAGTTTGGGAATTGGTCTTAGGGAAATGGTTAATAATAAAGGACTATGATCGTATGAGAGGTCATCGAGGCGCGTGAGTGAATAGTTTGGTGTTCCTAAACTATTGTAGAAAAAGAAGTCAAGGAGATCAGGATTTCGGTTGGGATCAGATGGCCAATAGGTGGCTGTGTCAGGAGTGATAGTGGAGCAATCTTTCCGTGTGAGTGCAGAAAGCAAAGCACTTCCTCGTGTATTCGTGGATCTTGACCCCCAATGTTGGTGCTTTGCATTAAAGTCCCCACCCACAAGGAAACGATGTCCGATGGAGTCTTCTTTTGAAGTGCTGGCAAGTGGTGGTAGGTCTTCGATAGAGCTGGCGGCAGATGAATTTATTGGGATGTTCCTATTTGATCTTCTAGGCTTTCGCTTAATAGGTGAGGTGGTCGAAGTTGGCCCTTAAGTCTAGGATATGAATTGGGCGTTGGAAATGGATTTATTGGGAGGGTAGTGTAAGCAGTGTACATTGATGCTAGTGTAAGGGGAAAAGTGAAGGTGGTGATTGACACTGCAGTGGATTGAAGGAAATCATGTGCTACCAAAGGATCTATGTGGTGGGATATAGAGTTATGGACAATGACAGCGGTACCTGCATGAGCTGTTCCGTCTGGGTGATCAGTTCGATAAGTCTTGTACTGTCGAACAGTAAATGGTCGTTTACTCGTTTGTCTTGTTTCAGTGATGAGAGCTACGTCGATGTTTTTGTCGTGGAGTAATACTGTCAGTTCGTTAGTGTGGGTGCGAACACCATTTGCATTCCAAAGTCGAATGGATAAGGAGTCAGAAGGATCCACTTATGGATTTAGTTTAACGGGGATAAGGTAGGAGAAAAGATGTGTAAGAAGGGAAATGAGAGGGGTAATTAGGGTTCTGAATTCTGTTAGGAATGATGTTAATAGGCTAGTGAGATCTGAAGAGCTTGAAGGTGGAGGAATATGCGAGATGTATTGAGGATGGGATTGGGCTTGCTGGTTGACGGGATGAGCGGAATGCTGGGGAAGAGAAACTTGCGGACGAGTAGTGGGCAGTGCCTGTGACTGCTCTCTCTGTTCCGAACGGCATCAGCAATAGAGACTGAAGGCCTCAAATTTCTGGCGGGGGCGCTTCTTGAGCTACCTGTCACTGGCTTCTCTTCTTCTGTCCGACAACGTTGCTGGCTCCTGGACTTGAGAATTCTATAAGCCTCGCAGCCCTTGTAGTTGGCCGGATGGTCTTGCTTGCAGAGCACGCATACAGCAGGCGATTTCAGGGGCGTTTTGACAATTTGCTTTTTTGCTGCCCACTACACTTTACAAACCTGGGAGGGTGGTAGCAGTACGATTCTGTGTGCCCATATGCCTGGTAATTATGGCATTGGACGATGTCTCGTTTGGGGTAAGGTTTTTCGACCTGTATTCTTGTGTAATACAGGTGTGTTAAGTCATATATTTTCTCCACGCCAGATGTCCACTCGAGAACTACAAAGAATAACGGTATTGCCGTTTTGATGGATTCGTCTTTTTGCCTGTCCTCACGTAAAACATTAGTTATTTGGCGAACTTTGAATCCCAGAGCTGAGAGTTCATCTTCAATTTCATCAGCTGGTGTGGCCGGGTGCAGATATCTTATCACTACTCGATCGTTCTTGTTTTAACTGATATGTATGGAAGTCAGCATTGGTTTCATCCAAATATTTAACAATCGCTCGATAAGTATCGGGAGTGTCTGGGGAAATTTTCGTATCCCGAGAGCGATTGAGGCATGTATATTTTCCGGTACCTACAATTTTGCTCATTTGTGAGCATAATAGTTTAAAATTGCTAATATTCCTTACAAATATTGCAGGCGGCTTGGGCTGTGTTAGTGTTTTAATAACTTCCATGTCGTCAGGTTGGCTATTTCTTAGTACCTCGAAGCTATTAGGCGTGAAGAATGGAGATTCAGCTACTGTTTCTTCTTTTGAAGTGCTGGCAAGTGGTGGTAGGTCTTCGATAGAGCTGGCGGCAGATGAATTTATTGGGATGTTCCTATTTGATCTTCTAGGCTTTCGCTTAATAGGTGAGGGGGTCGAAGTTGGCCCTAAAGACCTTGTTCTTTTTTTTTTATTATCGGACATTAGCTGTTGATAAAACCTCATTGCATTTTATATTTTAAATATTTATTTTTTTGTAATTTTATTTTTATTTCAATAAAAAATACGTATATGGTGGTGAGATTCGGACTCACAGTGCTAACAATGGAGTCGTTGACGATACCAGTCTGCTAATACGACCTCACTGGCGATATCGTTTACTGCGTGTTCTTATCGAGAATCCAGTCAGAGACTGGGAAAAATGGCCGACTTCTCTGTGTTTTATATTCTAAAACACACACTGAGGGAGTATATAAAGTAATTACTCACATATTGAGGGCTCCCTCGTGACCAGCTCACATAAGTTGCCTGTGAGACACTTTTAAAGCGTAAAGAAACTCTATGAACTGTAGTAATTGGTGTAAATATGAAGAGCTGTAATAGATGGGTGTTATCAACAATAGCGCATGCGCAAAAACTGAGTAAGTAACTATATACTATATTATGTGCTATAACTGTTAACTACTACCTTTAATTTTTAAACCTACACACATAAAACATTGTAAATCTCAAGCCTATGCAAACAAAAAAAACATTGCCTAAGCCATTGCTCTGGCTGCACCGTCTAAAGCACCTCCAACAAACCAAGTTCTACAGTTTCTACAAGCATACTTTAGGGGACTTCAGACTTCCGCACCAAGGACTTCACAGCCAGCCGATCGCCGCAATATGCCAAACAAATACTGTATATATACCCCCCACTCTTCTCTCCTAGTCCAATTCTTCGGCTGCACTGTAACCGTTGATGTGTTATTTTTGTATTCATATTACCAATAAAGTTTTTTTTGAGCTTTTGAGTGCCGAAGTATTTATCTACCGGCAGTTAATTTACTAAACCCGGAATGAGTCTTTTTAAAAATTCTTTATTTGACTAAGTATACAGGTAACATACAAAATAAACGTTACACTTGAGACTCGGAGAGAGAGGAAATAGGTTCAGTAAGGTGCAGCTACTGCACAATTAATCCTTTAGGGATCAACAGTAGTTTGTACTTAACTGGCGTTATGACCTGGGGGTTTTGCTGAAAAAAAAAACATCCATCCAATCTTAATAGAAGTGAGAAATTTGAACTCCTATTGCCACCAATAGATAACTCAGCTCAGTTTTCAGCAATTTCATAGAAATTCTGTCTATTTCACTACCTGGAACTAAATAATAAACTGCCAAGTACTGTACTATAAATTAAAATCTGAGGTCTAATTCATTTGAATACGAAAGATTTGTAATAAACAAAGAATTCACATTCATCATGATTCACATAATACACTTTCTTTTGCATATGATGTATGAAATTTTAATAAAATATTTCATTTTATTTTATAGGACGTGTACGGAGGGTATAAAATGGCCCTTTTGGCTAGGCACCATTATTCTGGGGGTGAGGTATGCTCTCCAAATCCACCTTTGGCAAGGTGGACAGGCAACTGGAGTCAGATGTGACAGTGAATCAGACGCTAGGTGGTTTAATTCATGATATAATAATATTTTACTTATTAAAAATTGCGATACTCGGCAGAATATTGAATATTACCTCTCTGATGTCAATCTTGCCGTCTTGATTATCATCGTATGCTTCCATAAAGCAAGCCTTTAGCTCCTCCAACATAGCATCAGAAACAGCCTAAAACAGATAGATCCTATTTGCATATCATAAAAAAAAACAAAAAAAAACAGCCTAGAAGAGGGAAGAGTGTGGTAAATATTATTCACCTCTGGCCCAACATCCTGCACGTTAGCGCTTGACACGAATTCTCTAAGGAAACCGTCTAGTTCGCTACCTTCAATGTAACCGTTTGCTGTAACAGAGTCAAAAAGATAGATACCTAACATTAACATTAATTTTATAAATTATTATTGTTGCAATTATTATTTGTAAAGGGTTTCATTTGTATCTTTAAAAACAGAAACCTATGATGTAAACCCCCGTGACCATCTGCCAGCCAGTACTGATGATTGTAACTTCCTTTGAAATAGAGACATTTCATTTTAGACTAAGATATGAAAAATGCGTTAATAGTTAATTGATAATACATATATTTTATGACACATACATACAATCTCAGTGAGTAGGGTATCGACATTAAAATCTTAATATATAGAGCAATTATATTTTAAATTTGATTAGATTTTAGAAAATTATACTAACATAATATGTCAGTAAAACATTCAAATTTTTGAGACCCCGGGGTCATGCATTCGGGTCAAGCAGGCTTGACATCGAAAGATGAAACATGAAATTTCTTGAAAGTTCCACTCGTTCCCGCTATTGGACAAAAAATAATAGGAACTCCCACGATTATAAAGGTTCTTTAAATAATTAATTTATTATTAATTCAAAATAATTTGTATCCTGTCAATTAAAGTATTAAATGACCTTAGTGTCCTAATCTTTAATATGTATTTATTGGCAATGTTATGGTACAGAACAGGTAAAGGCGGTCTTATGAAAAATGATTATAATTCATTACTTAAGTAATTAATTGTTAATTATTAAAAACCTTAAGGGTAACTTTGGGTCATATTAATTAAGGTACCAAATTGATGATATTGACGATTTTGATTTATAATCAATATAACTTAACTTTGCTATAATTACAAAAAACGTTTTACATACCCTGTTTTACATGGAAGATTAAAAATAATAACAAGCATATGGATTAGAATTCAAAAACAAAAATAATGTATAAGCATGGAGGGATACCTGGTTTAAATAATAAACGATCATCGTTCACGTGTTCTTAATTAATAGTTCCCCACTATTATCTCGAAGACCATTGTTTATTGTTTATTAATTCAAATCGTATAAACTTTGTCAAGCACCCATCATCTCTAAGTGGGGAAAACCTCAATTCGTGGATTGCTGTTGTTAAATTGGTGCATACCTTGCCTTTAGATTCAGTTAATAATGAACATAACATACGAAGAAAATATTTCAACTTTCATTGTGACTACAGATTGCATTAGACTGCTCGCAGGCCTTAAACTCAGTGTCCCACGAGACACTGTGCTAACTGCTTTGTGGCCTGGAATGATTTTTGCATATATAAATGATAGCTTCCTGATAAATCGATCGCTGCGGGTGCGGGTAGCTATCACCTGGTAGTTTCTCCGAAGCTGTCTCTCTGACATGTGGAGTACCTCAAGGAGTTGTGTTGTCCCCAGTTATTTTCAACGTGTAAAAACGGGTACAAGTCTGAAATCGTTAGAGCCCGGTATATAAGAATACTACAGTTGCTGCTTTCCTCGACGACACCGCGGTGTACAGTACCAGTATGAACGCCAAGACAGCTCTTCGACTGACCGATTTAGCTTGTAATGAGATCAGCGATAGATTGGGGAAGCTTGACATTACAACAAACGCTGGAAAGACTGACTACGTAATATTCTCATCCCAGAGGGAAAAGTACCCGCTGCCTACTTCCTACATTGCTGGAACGATGGTAAATTCTCACGCCAACAGCGTCGTATACCAGACAGTCCCCTCCGATTTGTGGCGATTTTACAAAAAAACTGAAACAAGTGCGCATGCAGACTTACGGGCTCACTAACTTGTTGACATGGCATTCTATGACTATGCCTCAAGCTGATGATGTACCAGAGCGTACTCAGCGGTTCAGACTGCCCCCTTCCGGTCCACACTCCCTATTGAGACCCGACGGTTTTTGTCTAACCTCAGATGTCGATAGTGAACTACATGCAATACTACCTACCCAGTACCTTTTCTCGGGAACATGCATGAAGTGCAAGGTTTAAGATCTTATGGAGTCAGATCAATAAACAAACAAGAATAAAGCTGCCCACAAACTAGGCCGCCAGCATTAGCAGCATTAGGCGCTTATCATCATATTTAATTGATGAAGATATTGCTCTTTTATCGATATTTGTTGGTTATTTTGTTTAGTCATTCCAAACATTATCTAGTCAGGATTCATATTTAGTATTCCATTCAAGGTATTGTTGTATGCATAGTTGCTAAAAAAAGTTTGTTAGTTAGCGTCTTATTAGTTAATTTTTGATTATTTAATGTCATTAATAATTCGATTAATGTACTGTGTGCACGATTTAAAAGGCCTAAAGAATTTAAGTTATTAGGTGTTACATACATTCGTTCTATTCCATTCTTTTCAAGGAAGTTAGTATTTAAGTTATTTTCATACTCTTTTCCGTTGTCCATTCGTATAGAATTTGGTGTCGGATAATGTTCTATGTATTGTTTTATAACGTCACATATGTTAGTACTTGTTATACGTTTCACGGTTCTTGCGAATATTCTTTTTGAAAAAGTATCAATTATGGTAATTATGTATTGTCTTTCGTAGTGTACGAGTAAAGTATCAATCATTAAATCTTCTAAAGGTTTCTCAGGTGTAAGTGTTACCATAAATTTAACTTTAATTGGTTTCCTTTCATACTTAGTTTTTCTACATACCATGCATTTGTTAATGTAATCTGCAATGATGTCTTTCATAGCGGGGAAATAATATTGTTTTCTTAATTTGTCATAAGTCTCAATTGTTCCTCAGTGTGATGAGGTCTTTCCTGTGTGATATTTGGAAATAATCTCGTTTTGCTCGTCCTTATCTGTTACATTTAGTACATGATTTTTGTATCTTTTTATCTTAACAGTAGGATATTTTTCCTGTATAATTCTTGATAAAGTATTGAATTGTTCTTCATGCCAAGTAGTCATTACATTGAGTTTCGGTTCACAATAAATTCCATAAACATGTATAAAATTTTTTCTTATATTTGTTCTAATTCTTCCTTATTATTAAAAGAAATGTCATATCTTTTTTTATTAAACGGTTTGGTAAATTGTACGTTTTTATGTCTTCTAGTTATTATAATTTGGTGTTTTTCAACGTTTATATTTTTGTCATTGTCTAAAATCCATATTTGCTCATTAGAAGAGCTTTGGAAATGTGCAGTGGATCCATTGGAACTTACGCCATCTTGTACCATCTGTTCATTTATTTGTTAAGGAATAAATCTGCAATTAATGGGTCATATTCTGAATTACCTTTGACTGGAAGTAATTCTATATTTTCAAAGTCCATGTCATCATCACTGTCTATATGATTCAATTCTTGTGGTAAATGTTCATTTTGTCGTTATAGTAAGTCAGCAACATGATTTGTTTTTCCGTCAATATGTATAATTTCGAATTCAAATTCCTGGAGTTTCTAGATCCATTTTATGATTCTAGTGTTTCCATTTTTCATAGTATAGATCCGTTTAAGTGGTTTGTGGTCTGTCTGTAATTGGAATTTGGTTCCGTATTAGTATGGTTTAAAATGATGTGTTCACCATAGGAAGATAGTAACTTTTTCTCTATAGTCGAGTAATTTAGCTCTGGTGGTAGGAGTACTCTTGATGCAAAAGCAACGGGATGTTCTATATTCCTATCATCATATCGAGATAATACTGAGCCAATAGCTTTATCGCTTGCGTCAGTGGTTAGATAAAATGTTTTATTCCAATCTGGGTATGCTAGAATTGGAGAGTGGTGACTTCTTCAATTATTTGATTTTTAAATTGCACGGGGTATCTGTAATTTCTAGTTAATACAGGATTTCCACTTTTCGTGACAATTTTATGTTTTATAAGATTTGTTGCGCGTAATTTCTCTTCATTTGTTTTAAATATTTCTTCATAGGAGTACCACAAGTTTGTCCGAAATCTTGTGTTCAATGTGTTGTCAGTTCTTATTAATAGTTTTATGGTATTTAGGTCATCTATATAGTATATACATAATATTCTTTATTGTGCTAAAATTACAATCTGCCTTATTAGGCATTAAGTAATTGAGATAAATGTTCTCGTTCATACCATATTTACAATTCATCATTAACTCGCTCATTCATACAATATTTACAAACAGTCCAGAGGCCTCCCAAATCACATGTTTGTCAACTCCGTCGTATGCGAACGAGGAAGCGGAGTCTTGGGAAGTCCCCCACACTCCTTCGTCAGCCACGTCACCGGATAAGAGCCAGTGGAGGCTGACGAAGAGCGTGAGAGCCACAGACGCTCAGGACATGGTTGTAGAAACTGACCATTGCCAGGGCTCCCACTGTCATGCGTTTATAGCAGGTCACGAGGCCACTGCCGTTTCAGTCTCCGAGGAGGATTATAGGGATGAGTGGTGCAGTGCAATGACTGTGCTACGGGTGGTTGGATAGGCTACTATGGAATTTATACTTCGAAGGAATGAGTTCAAGAATGTAGGGTGTTAAAGCCGTTAACTTTATGCTAACATTCGTGTTTTGTTTGTTTTTTTTTGTTTTTTTGTTGAGTTTTTTGTATTGATTATTTTCGTCAACAGTGATTTACCCCAAAGAAACAAACAAGTGTAATTATAATTTAGTGCTTAATTTCACTCAACAAGGATAATAATGTTCAACCAGTTTGTTTACACCAGCGGTCAAGGTCTCGCCTTCTCATACGCATGAGAGCTCAGTACGGCTCAAGCTTTGTATTGGGGACACAGAGATGCGCTCCCTCACACCCGAGTACTGATGATTTGCCGAAGTTTTTCAATTTTCTTGGCCGAGTACTCACCGCCACGCATCATTGTCATCCCGCTCGTTCTGAATACTCGGACTGGGTGCTCATCGCCGTCATCGTGATTCTTGTTCATGAGAAGGGAGAAGAAGAGCAGAAGTGGCCGCTCTTCAACAAGCCGACTCTACCCGTCTACGTAGAACTGGTTTCTTTTTTTTACAGCATGTACTATCTTAAAATTTAGATCCTTAGAGTTAAATCGATTTTTTTTGTAACTAAGACTGATGGTTTGTTTGATTATTGTAACGGAGCTCCGCTTATTTAATTTATTGGATATATAGGTATAGAGAAAAAAGACCTTTTTTTTTATTTATTTTTGTCTTCACATTGATGGGTTTTTTTTTTTTGGTTTTTATATATTTTTTTCTCATTTTGTTATTGTCATTTTTTTCAGTCATTAATGTTTTTTTTTTCTCTTTATTCTGAATAAAGGTTCAGTCATTTTGTTTGTGAACTTGTTTTTTTTTAATTGGGGAGTAATCAAACCTGTGAAATTTTTCAATACATTAGATTTAACTTTTGTGTGGTTTTTAAGTCGGTCGTTTTTTTTTTGCTCCCAACTGTTTTTGTCGATGTTTTCGGGAATTGGGAGTGAGAGAGAGTGACTCTAGTTTGTCCGGGTACGGAGATTTGCTTCCTCAATTTTCGAGGAGCCGCTCCCCCCAACATAACTTGGTCCTCCGGGCCATGATACTTTGATCTGGCAGTCAGTCGCTTTCTTTCATTCTTTTTTCTTCGTCTCATTGATGTTTTGGGTGGAGTACTGAGTAATTTGTCTTGTTATTTGGGTGTGGTGCTTGCTGATTGTTTAATACATCGCCCAGTGACTAATATAGCTAATAGTTTTGGTGTTGGAATTTAAAATTATTGTGAATAAAACTTAAAAAAAAAAAAAAAAAAAATGCCCAAAAACGTCCAAAGCGACGACCCCCAGGATGAATTGGATGAGTTAGTAATCCAACTGAAAGATTTAGCAACTGACGTTCAAGATGCTGCTGCACTAGGACTTGAGGCTCGTAACAACCCTACTAAAGTTGCTTTATTCCAGGCCCGACTCTCACGAATTGACAGTACACATGATAAGTTTTTGGACACTCTTTCGAAGATACGCAAAATTGCCAAAAAATTAAATGCTTCAGTTACGGAATATGAAACTCTTAAAACAGAAATTCGCTCTGCCTTTTATGAGGCTCTTTCCTTAGGGATTGTTCCACCTAGCAACTCAGACAATAATGGAGCCGAATTGGAGCGCACAATTGGTGCAACTAATTCACATCCACGTCTACCCCCTATTAATATTCCGACGTTTGCGGGAGACATTTCCCTCTGGCAGTCATTCAAAGACACGTTTGCATCTCTCATCCATAATAATGAATCACTAGAAAATGTTCAGAAATTTCATTATCTTAAATCTTCCTTGAAAGGACCTTCTGCTCAGCTTATTTCGGGCATTGACATTACACAAGCAGGCTATATTCAAGCCTGGGAAGCCATTACAAAACGGTACGATAGCCAACGGATTCAAGCTACGTTTCAATTAACAAAGTTTTTAAATTTTAAACCAATAACAAAGGGTGACCTCAATTCACTAGAACGATTTTCAGAGGTGGTTCTTGAGAGCGGAACAGCTTTCCGAAAATTAAATCTTACTGACCCCGCGGGGTTTATCTTGACAACCGTTGCACTTCGGTTACTGGATTCTAAATCAAGGGAACAGTTTGAGTTAGAGTATGGGGCCAAACAAGAAGTTCCGAGTTGGGACCAATTTATAAGATTCCTCCAGCAACAAATCATTCGTTTACAGTCGAGCGCCCTGTTAGTAAACACCAACGAACACGCGCCTACTGTTGCCAATGCAGGGTTTGGCAATTCCAAAAGGCCAAAGCAAGTACTGATGTCATCCGAATCGCCCACTTCTCTAAGCCGATCAGCACATCAATGTTTTTTGTGCAAAGCAAGTCACAGGATTTACGATTGTGCACGGTTTCATTCCCTGTCCCCAAAAAAAAGGTTTGAACGAATCAAAGCATTGAAGCGATGTTTCAATTGTTTGGCATCCGGGCATGGTATGCCTGTTTGTCCATCTAAAAATCGTTGTAGGCACTGTAGTAGAAAACATCACTCCTTGTTACACCAATCCGGGTTTACACATGCGCAGCCCGTGAACTCGAAGGAAGATGTTTCCGAAACTATCTCTCATGACCGACATTCAGCAAGCCGGCAATCCACAGTTAATAATACTAAACAGAATCGGGACACGAAGGAATCTCTAAACCCGTCACCAACAGATCGCAGCGCCATTTTGGCTTCATCATCCATAGGCCATATGAGTGTGCTGCTGGGAACAGCGAATGCGCGAATCCGAGATCGTTATGGGACTTTCCATCCGATTCGGTTGCTTGTCGATAGTGGATCGCAGCGATCTTTTATCACCGAAGAATGCGTGCAGCGTACCGAGCTGCCTGTAGCCCGAATCCGGCACAAACTTGTAGGTTTTGGGAATCAGGCTATGCCCGATGTGAAATATCAAGCGTCATGTGTACTAACTCCTCAACATTCACCAATGCCTGAGTTTCGTACCTCAGCCATGGTGGTAGACCGTATTTGTCAAGAGATGCCCACAAGCAAAGTCCCTCATATCATTGCGGAACGTTTCCATCATCTCGAATTAGCAGACCCATTATTTTGCCAGCCGGGACCCATAGACTTTCTCGTCGGAGCGGATCTGTTTGGAGAGATTTTGATGGGGGAAAACATTAAGGCAACAGATGGTTTTCCCTCTGTCCTTAAAACCGTATTCGGATGGATTATTTTGGGGCCCACCTCTGTCGAGGTACCGGTTGCTGAAGCTACAGTACTTCACAGTGTCACCGAATGTCAGTGTACAGAACTCGTGAATATAATGAGTAAATTTTGGGAAATAGAGACGATAAAGGATCTATCGGTGTCGGATCCGAGTGACGATAAATGTGAACAACATTTCATCTCCACTCATTCCCGCGACCAAGACGGCCGATATATTGTACGGCTACCTTTTAAGACCGAGCCTTCGGATTTACAAGGTTCACGACATGGAGCCCTCCGCCGTTTTATGAAATTGGAAGAAAAACTAGAAAGGGAGCCATCGTTGAAAATGGAATATTCAAGGGTTTTCCGTGATTATATTGATAAAGATTATATATCTCCGGCCATTGAAAGCGGAAAAAATTATTTACCACATCACGCAGTTCTTAAGGTTAGTACATCTACAAAACTTCGCATTGTCTTTGACGCATCTGCTCCTACCAAAAACGGATCTCTCAATGATCACTTATTCACTGGACCGAAACTCCAGCATGACATCCGGGATGTGATGCTTAATTTTCGCACCTATCCGATAGCTATGACAGCAGACATTTGCAAAATGTATTTGCAAATACGGTTATCTTCTGAGGATTGTGCCTATCAACACCTGTATTTCCGATTTCAAACTACCGATTCATTGCAGGAATTTATTTTCAAGCGGCTCTCATTTGGCCTATCCTGCTCACCTTTTCTAGCGATCCGTGTGTTGCATCAGCTAATTCAGGATGAGGGCAATGAGTTTGGCCGAGCATCCCAGGCAATACGGGAGCACATGTATGTCGATGATCTTCTCACAGGAGCCAATACAATCTCCGAAGCAATAGAATTGCAAAATCAGTTGATTGCCCTATTAGGTAAAGGATGCTTTCAATTGAAGAAGTGGAATAGCAATGCCGTTGAACTTCTTGAAAATGTCCCAACCGAGGATACGGAATCCGCGGTTTCTCTATCTAATCTAGAGGACTCAGTAGTCAAAATATTAGGAATGCAGTGGGATCCTAAGAAGGACGTCTTGTCATACAAGGTACAATCTAAAGAGTGTCGTCTCACAAAAAAAGGAATCTTGTCAGTAATAGCACGTATGTATGACCCTCTCGGGTACCTTTCCCCTGTAATATTCAAAGCCAAAACCATTCTCCAACGATTATGGGAATTAAAGCTCGATTGGGATAGTCCAATACCACCCCAATTAGCCGAAAAATGGGAAGCTTTTTATCAAAGTTTACCTCGTTTGGGCGAAATCAGCATTTCCCGTTGTTTTTTCTCAGATCAACCTCTGAATGTCACTGTAGCAGGCTTTGCTGATGCATCTTCGTTGGGCTATGCAGCTGTCTTATATCTCCACTTTGAATTGTCAAATGGACAATGCTTATCGCGACTTCTTTATTCAAAGACTCGCCTAGCGCCATTAAAACCACTTTCAACTCCTAGGCTGGAATTATGTGCTGCAGTTTTGTTAGTGGACGCTCTAACGTCGCTTAAAACTGTAATTTTTTCATGCAGGGCGTCTAAGGTGGTCTTATTTTCGGATTCAACTATTGTTTTGTCATGGCTCCGGTTGCCATTTTCTCGTTTAAAAACATTTGTGGCCAACCGGGTAGTAAAAATACTGGAAGGTTCATCTATCAAATCATGGTATCACGTAGATTCCAATGACAATGCAGCAGATGTAGCCTCCCGTGGCCTGAAACCCACCGAACTCGTAAACAATACTTACTGGTGGGAGGGACCCGAATGGCTGCATCACCCCTCAAGTGAATGGCCTTTAAACGACCTATCAGCCGTAGAGGCATCGAAGCTACCGGAAACAAAGGCTGAGGATTTATCCATTCTGTTGTCGGCCATTCCGGAGCAAGAGTTTCAAGAATATATTGAAAGATTTTCCGCTTACCCCAAATTGATCAATACGACCGCGTACCTATTACGTTTTGTTCACAATTCACGTTCCAATTCACAAAATTACCACGGCCAATTATCCCTCTCTGAAATTAGAAATGCCTCAGCAATGTTGCTGCGCTCAGTACAACAATATTTTAAAATCACGCCATTGGACTCTAAGGCCAAAGAATTAAAAGCCTTATGTCCGTTTACCGATGCCGCCGGTCTTGTCAGGGTGGGCGGAAGGCTAGCTCACGCGCCCCTTTCTCAAGATGCGAAGCATCCCATACTGTTGCCTGCTAAGTCTCATTTTGTTAATCTGTTGGTGGATAATCTCCATAAAACTTACCTCCACGCAGGACCTCAACTTTTGTTATCACTAATTCGTCAAAAATACTGGATAATATCGGGTAAAAGACTGGTTCGATCGCGTGTCCATAGCTGTTCGAGATGCCATCGCCTTAGAGTGAAAGCCATTAACCCTCTCATGGCTGACTTACCACTTAGCCGTTTCGAGCAAGGCAGGCCGTTTTTGAATACGGGAGTAGATTTTGCCGGACCGTTCGCCATAAAAGAATCCCATAGACGAAAGGCTGCTTTGGGTAAATCATACATTTGTCTTTTCATCTGTTTTGCCACCAAAGCCATCCATATTGAGGTTGTGACAGAGATGAGCACCCAGGCTTTCCTGGCATGCCTCAATCGTTTCGTTTCTCGGCGAGGGCTGCCTAGCTGCATATACTCTGATAATGGCACCAATTTTGTTGGCGCCTCGCGGAAATTAAAGGAACTGTACGATTGGTGGAATTCGAGTGAAGTATGCTCCAAAATCAAGGGGGATTTAGTCTTGAAGGAAGTGGAATGGAAGTTCATGCCACCGTATGCTCCTCATTTTGGAGGTTTATGGGAGGCAGCAATTAAGTCCTGCAAGTTCCATCTTGTTAGAGTCCTCGGTTCTCAACCCCTTACATATGAGGAACTGTCAACAATTGCCAGTCGTGTGGAAGCCATCCTCAATTCACGGCCATTATATGCACTATCCTCGACGCCTGATGATTTCGGTTGTCTAACCCCAGGGCACTTTCTCATCGGAGCACCCTTGTTGGCCCCACCTGAGCAAGATGTGACGGATGTACCACGACCCCGCCTTTCTAGATGGCAATTTTTACAATCTTGTATAGGCAATTTTTGGAAGAAATGGCGACAAGATTATTTGACAACACTGCACAATAGAGTCAAATGGACAGAAACAACACCTTTACCGACTGTCGGAACCCTAGTCCTCCTTAGAGATCCACAAGTTCCACCTTTACACTGGCCCACCGGCCGGGTCACAGAAACCTACCCGGGCAAGGATGGTAACGTCCGCGTGGTGAAGGTGCACACTGTGAAAGGTGATTATATTCGTTCTGTTTCTCGCCTATCACCTTTGTTCCCAGATGAGGGTTATTAATTTTGTTCTTGTTAAAATTTTCTTTAAAATTTTGGTGGGCGGTATGTTAAAGCCGTTAACTTTATGCTAACATTCGTGTTTTGTTTGTTTTTTTGTTGAGTTTTTTGTATTGATTATTTTCGTCAACAGTGATTTACCCCAAAGAAACAAACAAGTGTAATTATAATTTAGTGCTTAATTTCACTCAACAAGGATAATAATGTTCAACCAGTTTGTTTACACCAGCGGTCAAGGTCTCGCCTTCTCATACGCATGAGAGCTCAGTACGGCTCAAGCTTTGTATTGGGGACACAGAGATGCGCTCCCTCACACCCGAGTACTGATGATTTGCCGAAGTTTTTCAATTTTCTTGGCCGAGTACTCACCGCCACGCATCATTGTCATCCCGCTCGTTCTGAATACTCGGACTGGGTGCTCATCGCCCGTCATCGTGATTCTTGTTCATGAGAAGGGAGAAGAAGAGCAGAAGTGGCCGCTCTTCAACAAGCCGACTCTACCCGTCTACGTAGAACTGGTTTCTTTTTTTTACAGCATGTACTATCTTAAAATTTAGATCCTTAGAGTTAAATCGATTTTTTTTGTAACTAAGACTGATGGTTTGTTTGATTATTGTAACGGAGCTCCGCTTATTTAATTTATTGGATATATAGGTATAGAGAAAAAAGACCTTTTTTTTTATTTATTTTTGTCTTCACATTGATGGGTTTTTTTTTTTTGGTTTTTATATATTTTTTTCTCATTTTGTTATTGTCATTTTTTTCAGTCATTAATGTTTTTTTTTTCTCTTTATTCTGAATAAAGGTTCAGTCATTTTGTTTGTGAACTTGTTTTTTTTTAATTGGGGAGTAATCAAACCTGTGAAATTTTTCAATACATTAGATTTAACTTTTGTGTGGTTTTTAAGTCGGTCGTTTTTTTTTTGCTCCCAACTGTTTTTGTCGATGTTTTCGGGAATTGGGAGTGAGAGAGAGTGACTCTAGTTTGTCCGGGTACGGAGATTTGCTTCCTCAATTTTCGAGGAGCCGCTCCCCCCAACATAGGGTATGTTAATATCGTTATAAAGGGTTTTGTTGCTGATATAATTAGGGGCATTTACTATTGTTCTCAGGACTTTTGATTGAAAGGATTGCATACGCTTGATGTTCAACTTTTTTGCTGTCCCCCATAGCTCTATTCCGTTTGTCCAGATTGGCTTAAGTATAACTTTGTATATTAGTAATTTATTTTCTATTGAGAGATGGTATGTCCTTTGAATTAGTCTGTACAGTTGTCCAAACAAGTCCGTTTAGTTCTTGTCTTTTTAGCCTCGTGTGTGGGTTCCAGGTCAGTCGTTTGTCAGGATGGATGCCAAAGTACAGTACTGTCTCGGATAAAGGAAGAGGAATGGAATTAAAAAATACTAGTGGACAAGACTTGCTTGATAGTTATGGGATGCTATATCAGAGTTGAATGCAGAGAACGCATACTGCAGGTGATTTTAGGGGCTTCTTGCACAATTCATTTTTGTGCTGCCCACTGCACTTTACACAACTGACAGTATGATTTCGTGTGCCCATATTCCTAGCAATTATGGCATTGGATATGTCACGTTTGGGGTAAGGTTTTTTAACCTGTACTCTTGTGTAATAAGGTGGGTCAGTTCGTAGATTTTTTCTACTCCTGGTGTTCCCTTTAGATCGACAAAGAACAAGGGCAGTGGTGTCTTGATCGCTTCGTCTTGTTCCCTGTCTTCACCTAAAACTTTTGTTATTTGGTGAACTTTGAAACCGGGAGCTGAGAGTTCTTCAATTTCATCAGCTGGTGTGGTCGGGTGAAGATTTCTGATCACTACTCGCAGTGATCTTTCCTGCTTTAACTGGTAAGTATGGAAGTCAGCCTTGGTTTCTTCCAAGTATTTAACTATCGCTGGGTATGTATCGGCAGGTTCCAGATAAATTTTTGTGTCCCGAGACCGATTGTGGCACGCGTCCCTATGATTTTACTCATTTGATTACATAGCAATTTTAAATTACAAATGTTACGTACAAATATCGCAGGTGGCTTAGGCTAGGCTGTGTAGGTGTTTGAGTAGAGTCCATGTCCTCTACTTCAATATTTTTCAACATCTCATAACTGTTGGGCGTGAAAAATGGGGACTCAACATTTGTTTGTTGTTTTGATGTGCTAGGTCGTGGTGGTGGTAATTCTTCCATTGAGCTGCTGGGTGCTGACGAATTTACAGGCACATTTCTGTTTGATCGTCGTGGCTTTCGTTTGATAGGCGACGGAGTAGGTGTTGGTCCCAGAGACCTTGAGCGTTTTTTTTTATTTTCGGACATAACTTGTTGATAGAAACGCATGTCTCATTATCAGCAATATTTTTCAGAATTTTTAAATATTTTTTTATAAATAAAAAATATGTTCTCGAAGGTAGGAACGCACTTGGACATGACCAGAGACTACGACGCTGGCAGTAGGCCACAGTAAAGGTTGTGAGGGTCTGGCCGGCAACCCCACCCTTATCACTAGCACAGCTAGTAGCTCAGCTGGTAACGCAGCCTCTCAATATGGCCGCCTTCTCTATGAAATGACCAATATACACTGAGTAAATACAGTCCGCAGCTTCACAATCCAATCACATGTAGATAGCTCCTCCGTAAACATTTTAGCCAATAGTCTGTTGAAACAGTTCTACGACCTAAACTCTTGTTATGAACAGTAACGAAATCCATCTATATAGTAGATTTCATTTTCGAGCCTATGTTTTATACCGTTTATTATTATTTCGTCATTATGACATTTTATTTCAGATTTTAATTCGTTCATTGTCTCGTATCATACCAGAATATCGAAACGATTGCTGAATGGATATATTAACATTTTTACATTTGCAATAATTCCTAACAGCTGGCATAAGTCTATTATTGCACTGTGTGTAACTTTTCCCGTCGGAGTCTTTCGAATTAATTTCTGTTTCCTCGGGTAAGGAATTTGGACTAATATAATTTTTAGAAACTCAGGTGTCAATTAGCCAAGTTTTGCCTTTTTTATCTTTAATTTTCGACAACGAATCCGTGTAATTTAATTTATATTTTGGTTTAACGGAGGTGGATCGTTGTCGTTCGTGCCTTAGTCTAAAAAATCATTTTGTTTAGCTTCTAAGTAATTTAAACGTTCAGTAAGTAATTGTGTTTATCGTTTTCCATATTATGAACTCTGTTACTCACGGTTCTCATGGATAGTGTTTGATTTTCCCGAGCTTGTTCTTTCCTTTGCGGTTGATTGAAGTATGCTCTTTTTTCATGGGGTATCCATGATCGATTATGTTGTGCATGATTGTTTTGAGCATAATTTGGTTGGAAAGGAGGTTTATAGTCCGTTTTATTTTGTTGTTTATTGTAATATTCACTTTTTTTCTCGTGATAATGTGGGTCAAAATTTGTACCTTTATAGTTAGATTGTTAGTTTTGTTGAGGTCCTTTGTTATGGTTGTGCCAACTTCTTCACCATGAATAAATAAAAGTTCCCTTCTGCTCGGCCCAGAGAATACAAATCCTACGTTTGAATATTTTAATAATAAAAACGTTAAGCGCCCGTTAAGAAAGGGGGAAACTAGTCCATAAAAGAGCTGAAGCCCTCTGTAGAAACTCCTTGAAGATTGACGAATAAAACTTGGTGTTGGTCGAACCTTGAAGTTAGCAGAAAGAATTAGGCTGTACGATCATCTGGATTTTTTTGGATTGGACGATGTGGTCGTCTTTTCCTTAAAATCTCCGATTATTTCACTGTGGAACTATATAAATAATACAAACCTTCCAAAGTATTTCGAATCAGATACTTGGCCTACTAAAATATGTCTGTTAAGCTCTTTTAGTACCACCGTAAAGCACTAAAATAGAGGCTTCGCAACAAAGAGACATTATTGAGAAGGCTCAATTAATATTTACGTAGATTTAGAGTACTCCAATACACACAAACAAAACACAAGAAGAGTCAACATATCCAAGCTCAAAGTGACAAACTAAAATAAAGCAATTAAAACCACAAATAAATTTATTATAAGAAAATAATCCTAAACAGCTGATTGGCAAGGGTAAATAATAAGAAAAGGAAGTATAGTTGCTTAAATTTCTCCTTGCCGTCAGGGGGTCGTCAGTGAGGACATACATTTTCAGGAAGTGGGGAACTCTGTTCTACTATAGGAATATTTAATAAACATAATTTTAAATATGGATAAAATTGCATTATTTCTAAAGAAAGAAATGTATGTAACACAATTAGTTGTCAAGGAATCGTGAGAAGGAACATAATAATGATCTAATCCTTGTAATAAGGAAGGATAAGAGTACAGTGGAAGGAGACTTACAATCTTTGTCATAGTGGCTCCACACTTCCATGAACTGGTGCGCTGACAACTTCTTCAACTCTCTACTTTCGGGGTCCCTGAACTGCCTCATGAAGTTGGTCGCCTTCTCTAGATTCAGTTTTTTTAGGGCCTTTGACTCTTCCGAAGAGGAGTCCATTGACATCTGCAAAATATAAACTCATTTAAACTTTAAGGAGTAAGATGTTATTTATTCTCTTGGAATAGATTCAGAAGTGGAAGGGATTAATGATAGCAAAGCTCATAAGTGGAGTGGCTCAAAAACGCAACATAAGTTAAAGAAGGTAAATGTGTTTATCTTATAAGCCATACTTCTACCATAATCAATCATTCTCCTAAATAAACATGGTTAGAGATCTAGATAGGAGGCTAGGAAACGATTCTTCCTTGGGAACCCTCTATATATATATATATAATCCTTTATTGTGCTAAAATTACAATCTGCCTTTTATAAGGCAATACGTAATTAAGATAAATGCTCTCATTCATACCATATTTACAGTTCATCATTCACTCGCTCATTCATACAATATTTACAGACAGCCCAGAGACCCCCCAAATCCACCGCGAAGAGAAAGCGGAGTCTTGGGAAGTCCCCAACGCTCCTCCGTCAGCCGCGTCACCGGATACTAGCCAGTGGAGGCTGACCAAGAGCGCGAGAGCCACAGACGCTCAGGACATGATTGGAGAAACTGGCCATTGCCAGGACTCACACTGTCACGCGTTTATAGCAGGTCACGAGGCCACTGCCGTTTCAGTCTCCGAGGAGGATTATAGGGATGAGTGGCGCAGTGCAATGACTGTGCTACAGGATTAGGGTGGTTGGAAAGGCTACTGTGGAATTTCATAAACTTGGAAGGGATGAGTTCTAGAATGTAGGGTATGTTAAGGTCGTTATGAAGGGTTTTCTTGCTGACATAATAAGGGGCATTTACTATTGTTCTCAGGACTTTTGATTGAAAGGATTGGATACGCTTGATGTTCGACTTTTTTGCTGTCCCCCATAGCTCTATTCCGTATGTCCAGATTGGTTTAAGTATAACTTTGTAGATTAGTAGTTTATTTTCTATTGAGAGATGGGATGTCCTTTGAAGTAGTCTGTACAGTTGTCCAAAGCGTCTGTTTAGTTCTTGTCTTTTTAGTCTCGTATGTGGGTTCCAGGTCAGTCGTTTTTCAAGATGGAAGCCTAAGTACCGTACTGTCTCGGATACAGGGAGAGGAATAGAATTAAAATAAACTAGTGGACAAGACTTGCGACAAAGGGTGAAGGTAATGTGGGAGCATTTTGCTTCATTAACTTTGATCCGCCATTGATTGCACCAATACTCGATCTCGTCAAGGTGTTTTTGAAGGTTATGGGATGCTATGACGGGGTCTGGGTGGGATGACAAGACTGCAGTGTCATCTGCAAATGTGGCCAAGAAGGTATTGGGAGTAAAGGGGACATCAGCGGTGTATAGGTTATAGAGGATGGGGCCCAGGACACTGCCCTGTGGAACTCCTGCACTTATGGGATAGTAGTTAGAGTATTCTAAACCACAGCGGACTTGGAAGAAGCGGTTTGAAAGGTAGGACTGTAGGATTAGGAAAAGGGTCTGTGGTAAATATCTTTTGAGCTTGTAGAGCAAACCTGCGTGCCAAACCCTGTCAAAAGCTTGAGCTATATCGAGAAAGGCAGCAGTGCAATACTGTTTGGTTTCAAGGGCTGAGGAGATGTGATCAACAACGCGAAGGCCTTGTTGAGCGGTGAAATGTCGTTGGCGGAAACCAAACTGGTGTGTGGGAAAAAGGTTTTTGGATTCAACAATTGGAAGTAGACGTTTTAGTAGGAGTTTCTCAAATATTTTTGAGAGGATAGGGAGTAGGCTAATTGGACGGTAAGATGAGGCTTCATTGGGTGGTTTACCGGGTTTGGCGAATAGGACAATAATGGAATGTTTCCAGAGGAGAGGAAAGTGCGTCGTTCGGATAATGCAATTGTATATATAGGTTAAAAAGATTATGGCTTTAGGAGGAAGCTGTTTGAGAATTTGAGGAGTAAGGAGATCATATCCAGGGGATTTTCGGTAAGGTAAGTTTTTCAGAAGGTATTTGACCTCAGAGGGATTAACGGCTTTTGGTGGAAGAGAGAGAGGAATAGGTGAAGTGAGGAAATCTTCCACAGTTGTGCTGTGAGTATGGCTTTGATGAGAAAGGTGAGGTGTGAAAGTATGGGTAAGATGCAGAGCAAATTCCTCCGACCTATCCCCATCCGAAGCCGCCCAGGACCCATCATCACGACGGAGTGGATGTGAAACAGGTTGATACTTTAGGATTTTTTTGGTTACATTCCACAACGAGTTATCCCTGGTAGACAGAGAGGAGAGGTAGGAATTAAAAGAATCGGAACGGAAGGATGCCAATCGCCGCTTTACCAATCGGCAGTACTGATTGTACGAGCGGCGATCAGCAGGATGTCGGGATCTTTGCCACACTGTTCTGGAGCGGCGTTTGGATTGGATTAGGTCTTTGAGATGCTGAGGTAAACGATTATGATTATGGATTTTTGGGTGACGATTCCTCCCAAGCCGACCTCTGGACCAGAGTAGTGAAAGAATGCACTGCATCGTCTAGGTCTTGGGATGTTTTCAGGGACAATTTGAGGTTTACGGACTCCGTAAGAAGCTGGCGGAAGTGGTCCCAGTCAACTGGGCCCCTAATAAATGAAGGAGGAGGCAGTTTGTGAATTGGTCTTAGGGAAATGGTTAATAATAAAGGACTATGATCAGAGGAGAGGTCATCGAGGCGCGTGAGTGAATAGTTAAGTGTTCCTAAATTATTGTAAAAAAAGAAGTCAAGGAGATCAGGATTTCGGTTGAGATCAGATGGCCAATAGGTGGCTGTGTCAGGAGTGATAGTGGAGCAATGTTTCCGTGTGAGTGCAGACAGCAAAGCACGTCCTCGTGTATTAGTGGATCTTGACCCCCAGTGTTGGTGCTTCGCATTAAAGTCCCCACCCACAAGGAAACGATGTCCTATGGAGTCTAGAAAGGAGATGAATTGGGAGTCGGAAATGGATTTATTGGGAGGGCAGTACACTGATGCTAGTGTAAGGGGAAAAGTGAAGGTGGTGATTGACACTGCAGTGGATTGAAGGAAATCATGTGCCACCAGAGGAACTATGTGGTGGGATATGGAGTTATGGACAATGACAGCGGTACCTGCATGAGCTGTTCCGTCTGGGTGATCAGTTCGATAAGTCTTGTACTGTCGAACAGTAAATGGTCGTTTACTCGTTTGTCTTGTTTCAGTGATGAGAGCTACGTCGATGTTTTTGTCGTGGAGTAGTGCTGTCGGTTCGTTAGTGTGGGTGCGAACACCATTCGCATTCCAAAGGAGAATGGATAAGGAGTCGGAAGGATCCACTTATGGATTTTGTTTAACGGGGATAAGGTAGGAGACAAGATTTGTAAGAAGGGAAATGAGAGGGGTAATTAGGGTTCTGAACTCTGTAAGGAATGAGGTTAATAGGCTAGTAAGATCCGAAGAACTTGAAGGTGGAGGAATATGCGAGATGTGTGGTTGAGGATGGGATTGAGCTTGAGGGTTAACGGGATGAATGGAATGCTGGGAAAGGTGATCTTGTGGACAGGGAGTGGGCGGTGCCTGTGACTGCTCTCTGTTACAAACGGCATCGGCAAAAGAGACAAAAGGCCTCAAATTTCTGGCTGGGCCGCTTCTTGCTGCAAGTTTTTTCTCTTCTGGCTGTCGACGTTGTTCTGTCCTGGACTTCAGCGTTCAGGGAACCCTCTGAAGTACAATTATTCATTGATGTTAGTTATAGGCAACTCCATAGCTCTATTCCGTTTGTCCAGATTGGCTTAGGTATAACTTTGTAAATAAGTAGTTTATTTTCTATTGAGAGACGGGATGTCCTTCGAAGTAGTCTGTACAGTTGTGCAAACAAGTCCGTTTAGTTCTTGTCTTTTTAGCCTCGTGTGTGGGTTCCATGTCAGTCTTTTGTCAAGATGAAAGCCTAAATACCGTACCGTCTCAGACACAGGGAGAGGAATTGAATTTTAAAAAACTAGCAGACAGGACTTGCGGCAGAGGGCAAAGGTTATGTGGGAACATTTTGCTTCATTGACCTTGATTCGCCATTGGTTGCACAAATACTCGATCTCATCGAGGTGTTTTTGAAGGTTTTGGGATGCTATATCAGGGTCTGAATGGGTTGCAAGGTTGGCAAGGTGTGCAGTGTCATCTGCAAATGTTGCCAAGAAGCTATTGGTGGTGGAGGGGAGAGGGGACATCAGCGGTGTACAGATTATAGAGGATGGGACCCAGGACGCTGCCCTGTGGAACTCCTGCTTTTATGGGATAGTAGTTAGAATATTCTAAACCACAGCGGACTTGGAAGAAGTGGTTTGAAAGGTAGGACTGTAGAATTAGGAATAGGGTCTGCGGTAAATATCCTCTGAGCTTGTAAAGCAAACCTGCGTGCCAGACCCTGTCAAAAGCTTGAGCTCAGTCGAAATCTAGGTTTGATTCTTGATCAAACTCCATCCTGGAATAAACACATTTCCGAAATCACCCACCGATCCATTTCCACCCTTAACTGCTCAATCAGTCCCGACATCCATCATTACATACGCACCAAACTCTAGTTTCCTCTCTTATCTTCCCCCAATTTGAGTGTGGTTGTTTGGTGTATGGTGCTCTCTCAGAGGATGTTAAGGTTCGGTCAATGCTGAAAAGGTGGTTTCTTAAATTCATAAACCGGATCACCAGATACTGTTACATTTGGCAGCACTACCCCAATCCTTTAAGGATAAGCTGTACCCTTCAGCCCGTCGACAATACTTTGGATCCTCCTTACCTTCAGGACCTCCTCCTATCCTAATCAGGGATAAAATCCAGCTCTTCCGACCGGTATTTCCTTTCTCATGTATCTGCTTCCGTTGACTATTCTTTATCCCCCTTCAGTCGAACAATTCATTATAATTTTTTTTTCATTTCATATTTTCATCAATTTTCATTCCTGCAACATTTCACTCTCTTTTCCTCCTTCCGTTTTCCTATATTTTCTTTATTTTTTTCCTCTACTCATTATTTGTTTCAATCTTTTTTTTGGTTCATTGTAGTCTGCACTTATGTACTTAGGTTCTTTACTATTCCTCAGTGTTATGTTAAGTTTTTTTTCTTGTCAGCTAGATACTACTCTTTTGTTTATTTTGTTCTTTTTAATGGACAATGTTCAAGTTCAAAGCTTTTTTTATTTCATTTCAAACAACAGCCCCATTCTTATAGCTCTTCTTGACACTTTCAAACAATACTGTCAAGACCGATGAATATCTCAACGCGTGATTGCCTCTGGCCATCCGGCCACCAATGACCTTGCGAAGCGTAGCGTCCGAACGTTGAAACGGAGGTTAAAAGGGACTTCTAAGGAACCAGGGACCATCTACGGCCTGTGGCTTCTCTTTCCTTTTGTTTTGTTTTTAGTTAGAGATGCTACGGAACTATATAAGAAAAACTAGCAGGGCTTTTTGATCTTAGAAAGCTCTTCGATGGGAGCGAGGGACGAATTCGTGGAGGGAAATTACATAAAGAGAATTTAGGAGGTCAAGCGACACATTTTCCATTTGAAAATCAATTAGGATGGTTCATCATCGAGCCGAGAAGATTGGAAGAAATATTCTCTGCATCTGTGAGTAATTCCTGAATTATAAGATTGCTTAGATAACAGGATCTGGGATTTTTTGACTACCAATCTGACGGACAGGCTAAGGAGGCTCGAGGCAACATTAACAGAGCTGGTACTGTTCACTTCAAGGTACGTTTTAACGCTTTATGCAGGTTATACAGAAACAATAAATTTAATTTAGACCACACGGAAGACTTCGTCAACAGCAAGCAAGAAAGAATTTAAGGTATTATTTTTGCATACAACGTAATTTTATATTTTTATTTTTATGACAAGAACAGGTATAAGAGATATTTTAGATAGCAACAGACAAATTAACGAATCAGAAATGGCTCTTAACGACTATCATATGACTAAAGAAGGCCATGGAAACCTTCCACACTACAATGGGGACCCGACTAATTTAATAACATTCATCAAACCACTAGAAAAAATATATTCAATAGTATGTAACGAAACAATCACTAACACAATACATAACGAACAAAGACTCATACAAATAGCTCTTTCTAGACTCACTGGTGACGCGCAACGATTATGCATGTATGAAGACTTCCTATCAATAAACGACTTAAATAACTTACATTACATTTAGTAAATCACTTTAAGGACAGTCGGACAAAATCACACCTACAACATGAAATCTCAAATTCATATGTACAGAAACGAACACCATCATCATTCCCATCACAACCCTTCAATCCAAATTCACAAAACACCGTGTCAATGCGAACTGTTCAGAGTAACGAAGTGCGTCACTTAGAAGACGAACAAGAGAACGAAACATTGAAACAGAGAGTTAAAGACTTAGAATACAAAAATCAACATTTCTTAGGTCTAAGTGAACCATAGCCTGTCCCCCAACATTAACTAAAACTAGTGAAGGAAACTCCATCATTTACTGACTTTCTCGGAGACAATTGGTTAATAGACGCAGGATCAGCAATTAACTATATACTCCCATGTTCCGTACTGAAATTAAGTCGGAAGATTTCATAGTGGTAACACCAGCAGGTCGCGAAAAAGTCAATAGCTCAGTCATTCTAAACTTGGCACCAAGGTTGGGTTTGACCCGTGATCTATTAGTTAAGTTTAAAATCTACAACTTTAGTAACAAATGCGAAATATTATTAGGAATGGAAACAATGAAAACCCTAGAAACAAAGATTAAATCGGTAACGAATAATGAAATTAAAATGAATAAAATAAACGTAACATTAATAATGGGCAAATGATATATAATGAATTATATTTAATAAAGAATGAAAAAGAACTGGAAACTCTTGTAAGACATGAACATATAACTAAATATAATAAAATAAAATCATCACATCACTTAACCTTTCTAGAACTTGACGATATGGAAACAGAAGAAGACACTGACAGATTAATAGAAGCAACACCTAATGACAGAAGAATACAACCAAACTTTACCATAACCTAACCCAGAAACCATGGAAGACGAAATTAGTCCGGTAACTACACAGCACTCCCAAGACTTTAGTAACGAACAACTTTTTATAGCCACAAGCAATAAATGTTGAAAAAAATCAAATATTTATACAACGAGGAGGAAAGAACATTGTTATTACAAAACCTTTTCAAAAAACAAGACACGTTATAGATACAGCATACCAATGGACTATGGACTTGGACGAAATCCTGCTAGAAATTTTAAAACCAAATACTATGTCGGGTCGCCACGAGGGGGGCGTCTTACCTTAGCCCTACTGACGAAGTGAGGGTTGATTAGGCTATGATCTAGACAATAGCTTCATGACGGGTCTTACTACCGTACTATCTGACTCCATATTTGATAGGTATGTTCCCCGACAGTGCACTATGTTCAGGAGAAGAGGTATAGGGTAGGTATTGTAGGTAGTTTATGTGGTCTTGGAATGACCACGAATTCATACTCGGTATCTGAGGGTAGGCGTAACCGTCCGGATCCCAAAGGCCAGTGTGAACTGGAGAGAGGCAGACTGGAGACACTGCTAGGTAAAGTTTGTAGGGCCACAGCAACCGTTGTCCGCGAGGGAGAGGTCTCTCCCAAGGAGGTGCTAGTTTTAGAAAGACGAAGGCAGAGAATCCCACTAGGAGTGTGTGGTGTCTGACGAGGTCGGACTAAAACATAGCGAGGTTAGGGAGAGAGATGTAGAGGTTTTCATAAATGAGAAGGCCAAATCTTGAAACATCAGTGCAGTTGCAGGTACCAGTCAGAGAGCCGTAGTTAGAATGATTTACCGTCCAAAACTAGGGGGTATATATAGCCCCCAGTAACCGATGATCTGTGGTTTTATTCTGACCAACCAAACCACAGGGTTGCGGTGACACTTGTCTGTTCTAGACCAGGACCCACCCAGCCCCCTAGCCGCTACCTGTCTCTCCCTTCAAGAGCTAGTTTTTTGCTGGTGCGTCTTTTAATGTTTACAATAGTTACACTGGTATGACCTATGGTTTGGTAATGTGATTTATATTTGTTTAAATTAATTTACAACATATTATAACCAATTATATATATTAGATATATATACAATAGAGTATAGGGTGATTTATCTTATGTAGTTAGCGGTCGCTACATACTACTTAGGAATTTATTGTGAAACCAAATGTTGAAACCATCAGAAGTGAATTTGAAAGGATTTATAACAAAATACGAGAATTAATAAGAGAAAAATTTCCGACTGTAAAGATAAAACTTTACAAGAGAAAACTTTTAGACGTACTTGACGTAAACGAACAAAGAGAAACGGTTGAAAATTATCATACTGGTAAATCATTTCACAGAGGAATAATTGAAACGTACGAAAAACTAAAACGGACTTACTATATCCCTAACACGAGAGACCACATTTCAGACTTTATCAAGAACTGCCCTGTATGTAGAACAGTGAAATATGAACCGAAACTTATCAAAACAAAATACCAAGTTACCCCAACGACAGGCAGGCCATTCGAAGAACTAATAATGGACACCCTTAGGTATGAAGGGAGTTTTTGCGCATGCGCTACATCCTGAAACACCTCTCAACTTCGCTCGTCCTTCAAACACTTTATTCTACCGTTTCTAGGCCACAGTACATCAAAAAATTTTGTTCTACCAGGCAACTTACGTGAGCTGGTCACGAGGAAGCCCTCAACACGTAAGTGAATAGCTTATTACATTTGTGCAGAACAAAAGTGAAGTGAAATCGGAGGAGAGGTCGGCCATTTTGCCATTAGACATTAGCACCATTCGGATCGTTCACTAACGTCGTGCAATTGTTTCTGAGCCAGTCGGTCTTGTGGCTCAGAGCCAAGACCCGTGACTCGCCACTGGAGGTTGTGAGCTTGATTCCCACCGGCGCTACGTACTTTTTTCCTTACAAACTAAAAACCGTTGTTATGATAAAATGAAATTTTATCAACAAGTGATTTCTCAAAATAAAAAAAAAAGATCGAGATCACTAGGTCCAACCCCGACAACGTCGCCTGTAAAGCGTAAACCAAGACGATCAACCAGGAATGTACAAATAACCTCTTCTGCGGCTAGTTCCAGGGAAGAGATACCTCCACAGGCCAGCACATCCAATAATGATCCCGCCATAGAGTTGTAGTGGGGTTTTACACATTTATAAAACTCACAATACATTACATAACTTTTATTTTAGGACAGAACACAAGGTACAAAATTTACATATCATTCTTTTTTACACACACATGTGTTGTAGGTTATTTATTTGGCGGTCTCTATGGATACCAATCAATGCCAGCCGCCACATCACTCTCCCCCCAGTAACTGTGTTACGTTCGAAATCGCGAGGGAAAATGCACTACTCTTCCCGAACGCGTCTTCTTCAAAGTTGCTTCAGGCTGCCCAGGATCCTCCGGTTCATCTGCAGGTGGCCCAATAGATTGCTCCCGTGCCGAATCACTGTCATCACACAACAGATGCGCTGGCTTTAACCGGTCAAGCGATACATTTACTTCTTTACCCTTGATATTCAATGAGTAGTACTTCTCTGCTCGTCGAATGACGAGAAATGGGCCTTCATAAGGCTTTTCCAAACTTGCCCTTACCCGATCCACTCTAACAAAGACGTGAGTCGCCTTTGATAAGTCTTTATGGATAAAGGTAGTAGTCCTGTTTTGTGTTTCACCGGTCTTGGGCGCAGGCAGTCAATTTGCCGGCGCAGCATGCTGATGAATGTTGGTATATCCGAAGTGGGCCTGGGAGTCTCAAAGAAGTCACCTGGAAGTCTCAACGGTACTCCGTATACCATCTCTGCTATGGTCGCTGACGCATCTTCATTTAGACAAGTTCGTACGCCTAAAAGAATAGTTGGAATCACTTGTGTCCACTGTTGTTTTCCGTGAGCTTTGATGGCTGACTTCAGCACTCGGTGAAAACGCTCGATCTTTCCATTTGACTGTGGGTGATACGCAGTTGTATGGTTTAGTTTTATTCCACAGATTGATGTCAATGATTTAAATAATTCACATTTAAATTGTTTGCCTTGATCAGCAATTATAGTAGCAGGTGTTCCAAACCGACAGATCCAATGTTGGTAGAAATTCCGTGCAACGTTTTCAGCTGATGTCTCTTTCAAGGGAATAACTTCAGTCCATCCAGTAAATCGGTCGATACATGTTAAACAATGGGTGTATTCTTCAGATGGTGGCAGGGGTCCAATTAGATCTATATGAACAGTGGAAAATCTTTCATCTGCAATCGGGTATTTCTGAAGTGGTGCCTTCACATGTCTGGATACTTTGCTTTTTTGGCATGCGATACAGGCATTTGCCCATGAGCGCAAATTATTTTTCATGTTCATCCAAACTGTCTTAGAACATATCAGCTTAACCGTAGATTTGATTCCAGGGTGTGACATATTATGATAATGTTTGAATATATTATAACGGAAATCTTTTGGAATATATGGTCTAATTTCCTTTGTTGAAACATCACACCATAATTGGCTTCCGTTTTCAAGAGGGTAGGATTTGAAAACCAATCCAATATTTGCAGAAGTACGCAGTTGTTGTAGTTCTTCATCATGTGTTTGCGCTTCTGCTATTTGGGTGAAATCAATTGCAGAGCATTCTTCTAGTCGAGACATGTAATCTGCAATCATATTGTTTTTTCCTGAAACATGAACCAAGGTTGTTGTGAACTGGGAAATATATTGCAATTGTCGAAGTTGGTGAGGGGATGCTTTGTCGTTCGTTTGTTTGAATGCATAAATCAAAGGCTTATGATCTGTATATATTACAAATGACCTTCCCTCCAACAAATATTTAAAGTACTTGATTGACATATGAATAGCTGTAAGTTCTCGGTCATATGTAGAGTATTTGCACTGTGTTTCAGAAAACTTTTTGGAGAAAAATCCAATAGGTTTCCATGAACTATTTTCCCATTGTTGCAGAGCAGCTCCAGCTGCCAAGTCAGATGCATCTACAAACAGTGAGAGTTCACAATTAGGATTTGGGTATGTTAACAGAGCTGCATTACTTAAGGCTTGTTTGCTCTGTTGAAAATCTTCAATAGTTTCTGGTGTCCATACAATCTTAGTTTTATCATTTTTCTTAGCACCCTTAAGAAAATTAGTGAGGTTTGCTAAATTGCCTGCAGCATGATGTAGATGCCTGCGATAGAAGTTCAGCATTCCTAAGTAAGACCTTAGGTGTTTTATAGTTCTTGGTAAATCATGGTTGACAATGGCACTCACTCTGTCAGGATCAGGTTTTGTACCATTTGACGAAATAAGGTAACCAAGAAAAATTATATTTTCCAAACCAAACTCAGATTTACTGATGTTAATCCGGAGACCGTAATGGCTGAGTCGTTGAAATACTTTTGATAAGTGATGATTATGTTCTTCAGCATTTGCAGAGGCAATGAGTATATCATCCAAATATGGGAAACAAAAATCCAGTCCTCTCAAAACTTCATTAATAAAACGTTGGAACGTACTAGGCGCATTGCGCAGTCCAAATGGCATAACATTAAATTCATACAATCCAAAGGGCGTAATCAGGGCTGTTTTTTGCTTATCTTCTTCATTAAGAGGTATTTGATAGTAAGCTTGGCAAAGGTCTAATTTTGAGAAAATTGATTTATTTAGAAGAATTTGACTTACATCATCTATCCTCGGAATGGGGTACCTATCGGGTAGTGTCCGGTCATTTAATCTTCTATAGTCTCCACATACTCGCCATTGGCCATTTTTCTTCGTCACCATGTGTAGAGGGTTTGCCCATTGTGAACTGGAAGCTCGAATAATTCCATTGTTGAGCATGCTCTGAAATTCTTGTTTAGCAACTTGCAGCTTCTCTGGATCTAATCTTCTTGGCTTGCTAAAAACAGGCGGTCCATCACTAGTGACAATGTGGTGCCTTACATCATGCTTGGCATTTACCTTCAATGAAAATGGTTTGGTTAAATCTGGAAAATTGGTTAACAGATGTGAGAATTGACAGGTTGCTTTGAAAGAACTCAATGATTCCATTTCCTCGATTGTAACTACTTCACCTGTAACAGTGAGCTTTGTACTGTTATCAATAAGTTTTTTGTTTTTTAGATCAATTAGTAAACCAAAATTGTGTAGAAAATCAGCTCCTAAAATACCTTTATTGGTTTTAACTAAAAAGAAAGTCCACTCCATTTGTCGTCTTAGTCCCAAATCAATTTGAAGAACTTGGGTTCCAAATGTAGGAATCTCTGTGTTGTTAGCAGCAAATAACTTAATTCCTGTATCTTGATTTGCTTTTATTAATTTATTCACTGGTATAATGGAAACATCTGCGCCACTATCAACCAGAAAGCGAACACCTGTATTCTTGTCTCGTAAGAACAAACGATGTTGTTGACCTGGAATATTTACAGCAGCACAGTTGGTCAGTTCTGTGTCTGCCGTGAGGAGTTTCCCTTCTCCACAACCCATTTACATTCAGGTGTGCACTTAGACGGTATACATTTCTTTCCGTAACGATAATGGCCAAAACAATACTTTCCTTTTGGATCAAAACGTTTATTTCGGCTGTTACTACGAGAACGAACGGAGTTATCTCTAGTTAAACCTCTGGATATTCTAGACTCAAGTGCGGATAGTCTTTTATTCAGTTCCTCCAGCGTCGAATCGAATGTGGGCCCTTTAGAATGAACAACATTTATATCACGCGCGGGTTTGATATCCCATATTTTATCACCGATTTCGGCTAATTTATCCAGATTGCCATCTGAAATAACCAAGATACTTTTTATTTCCGTTGGAAGTTTATCAAGCCACAATGATTTCAACAGTTTATCAGAAAAATCGTCACCTGCTAATCCTTTCATTTTTCGAAGTAACTGACTTGGTTTTTGATCTCCTATTTCTAATTCGCTAACGACTTCTTTAATTTTTCTGTCCTCACTTTCTCGGAATATACTTAAAAGTCTATCCTTGGCGGTGGTATATTTGTTGTCCACAGTAGATGAGACAATGTCGTATATGTTTTCTACTAACTTAAGGTCCAATTGAGAAATT
The DNA here is from genome assembly GCA_930367205.1 of Acanthosoma haemorrhoidale. Lineage (NCBI taxonomy): Eukaryota > Metazoa > Arthropoda > Insecta > Hemiptera > Acanthosomatidae > Acanthosoma > Acanthosoma haemorrhoidale. The sequence continues at coordinate 113,591,680 of OV884009.1, read as the reverse complement.
AGGTAATTAAATTTCGTACCTTTCCTAGTGATTCCTCCAAGATTGAACTGGGCTTCCGCCTGGCCAAACCAAATTTCTGGTTGGTCTTTCCAAAACGGTGGAAGCTTGATACTAACCTTATCAATGTTCTTCGTCAAAGATTCTCTATTTTCGTTTTTCATATTTTCGTCCGGCATGATTAATTTCATAAATCACTCACGGATCACGTCGGACGTCGGGGTCACCAATTGTAGTGGGGTTTTACACATTTATAAAACTCACAATACATTACATAACTTTTATTTTAGGACAGAACACAAGGTACAAAATTTACATATCATTCTTTTTTACACACACATGTGTTGTAGGTTATTTATTTGGCGGTCTCTATGGATACCAATCAATGCCAGCCGCCACAGAGTCACCTTTCTTCACGCCAAACACCTTTGAGGCGTTGAAAAATATCCCAGCAGAAGAAATGGAAGTCAACAAAACTCCAACACAGCCCCAGCCGCCTCCTATATTTGTACGCAACATTAGCAACTTTAAATTACTATGCTCACAAATGAGCAAAATTGTTGGTACCGGAAAATATACGTGCCTAAATCGCTCTCGGGACACGAAAATATCTCCGTACACTCCCGATACTTATCGGGCAATTATCAAATATTTGGACGAAACCAATGCTGACTTTCACACCTATCAGCTGAAACAAGAACGCTCGCTCCGAGTAGTAATTAGAAACTTGCACCCGACCACACCAGCTGACGAAATCGAAGATGAACTCTTTGCTCTTGGATTCAAAGTTCGCCAAATAACGAACGTGTTACGTGAGGATAAACAACAAGAGGGATCAATAAAAACGGCGTTACCACTGTTCTTCGTTGATCTCGAGCGAACACCTGGAGTAGAGAAGATTTATGAACTAACACACCTGTACTATACAAGGGTACAGGTTGAAAAACCGTTCCCCAAACGAGACATCGTCCAGTGCCATAATTGTCAGGCATATGGGCACACGAAATCTTACTGCCACCACCCTCCCAGATGTGTAAAGTGTAGTGGGCAGCACAAAAGCGAATTGTGCAAAAAGCCCCTAAAATCGCCTGCGGTATGCGTACTTTGCAAGCAAGGCCATCCGGCCAACTACAAGGGCTGCGAGGCTTACAGAACGCTGAAGTCGAGGACCGAACAACGCCGTCAGCCAGAAGTGGAAAAACTTGCAGCAAGAAGCGGCCCAGCCAGAAACTTGAGGCCTACTGTCTCTTTCGCCGATGCCGTTCGCAACAGAGAGCAGTCACAGGCACCACCCACCCCCTGTACACAAGATCACCTTTCCCAGCATTCCGTTCATCCCGTCAACCCACAAACTCTATCCCATTCTCAGCCACACATCTCGTACATTCCTCCACCTTCAAGTTCTTCGGATCTCACTAGCCTTTTAACCTCATTTCTTACAGAGTTCAGAACCCTAATTACTCCTCTCATTTCCCTACTTACAAATCTGGTCTCCTACCTTATCCCCGTTAAACAAAATCCATAAGTGGATCCTTCCGACTCCTTATCCATTCTCCTTTAGAATGCGAATGGTGTTCGCACCCACACTAACGAACTGACAGCACTACTCCACGACAAGAACATCGACGTAGCTCTCATTACTGAAACAAGACTTACTAGCAAACGACCATTTACGATTCGACAGTACCATACTTACCGAACTGATCACCCAGATGGAAGAGCTCATGCAGGTACCGCTGTCATTGTTCATAATTCCATTTCTCATCACATAGTTCCTTTGGTAGCACATGATTTCCTTCAGTCCACTGCAGTGTCAATCAGCACCTTCCCTTTCCCCCTTACTCTAGCATCAGTGTACTGCCCTCCCAATAAATCCATTTCCGATTCCCAATTCATCTCCTTTCTAGACTCCATAGGACATTGTTTCCTTGTGGGTGGGGACTTTAATGCAAAGCACCAACACTGGGGGTCAAGATCCACGAATACACGCGGACGTGCTTTGCTGTCTGCACTCACACGGAAACATTGCTCCACGATCTCTCCTGACACAGCCACCTATTGGCCATCAGATCCCAACCGAAATCCAGATCTCCTAGACTTCTTCTTCTACAATAGTTTAGGAACACTAAACTATTCACTCGAGCGCCTCGATGACTTCTCCTCCGATCATAGCCCTTTATTATTAACCATTTCCCTAAAACCAATTCACAAACTATCTCCTCCTTCATTTATTAGGGGCCCAGTCGATTGGGACCACTTCCGTCAGCTTCTTACAGAGTCCGTAAACCTCAAATTATCCCTGAAAACATCCCAAGACCTAGACGATGCAGTGCATTCTTTCACTACTCTGGTCCAGAGGTCGGCTTGGGAGGCATCGTCACCCCATCGTCACCCAAAAATTCATAATCATAATAGTTTACCTCAGCATCACAAAGATCTAATCCTATCCAAACGCCGCTCCAGAACAGTGTGGCAAAGATCCCGGCATCCTGCCGATCGCCGCTCGTACAATCAGTACTGCCGATTGGTAAAGCGGCGATTGGCATCCTTCCGTTCCGATTCTTTCAATTCCTACCTCTCCTCTCTGTCTACCAGGGATAACTCCTTGTGGAATGTAACCAAAAAAATCCTAAAGTATCAACCTGTTTCACATCCGCTCCGTCGTGATGATGGGTCCTGGGCGGCTTCGGATGGGGATAGGTCGGAGGAATTTGCTCTGCATCTTACCCATACTTTCACACCTAACCTTTCTCATCAAAGCCATACTCACAGCACAACTGTGGAAGATTTCCTCACTTCACCTATTCCTCTCTCTCTTCCACCAAAAGCCGTTAATCCCTCTGAGGTCAAATACCTTTTGAAAAACTTAACTTACCGAAAATCCCCTGGATATGATCTCCTTACTCCTCAAATTCTCAAACAACTTCCTCCTAAAGCCATAATCTTCCTAACCTATATATATAATTGCATTATCCGAACGACGCACTTCCCACTCCTCTGGAAACATTCCATTATTGTCCTATTCGCCAAACCCGGTAAACCACCCAATGACGCCTCATCTTACCGTCCAATAAGCCTACTCCCTATCCTCTCAAAAATATTTGAGAAACTCCTACTAAAACGTCTACTTCCAATTATTGAATCCAAAAACCTTTTTCCTACACACCAATTTGGTTTCCACCAACGGCATTCCACTGCTCAACAAGGCCTTCGCGTTGTTGATCACATCTCCTCAGCCCTTGAAACCAAACAGTATTGCACTGCTGCCTTTCTTGATATAGCTCAAGCTTTTGACAGGGTTTGGCACGCAGGTTTACTCTACAAGCTCAAAAGATATTTACCACAGACCCTTTTCCTAATCCTACAGTCCTACCTTTCAAACCGCTTCTTCCAAGTCCGCTGTGGTTTAGAATATTCAAACTACTATCCTATAAATGCAGGAGTTCCACAGGGCAGTGTCCTGGGCCCCATCCTCTACAACCTATACACCGCTGATGTCCCCTCTACTCCCAATACCTTCTTGGCCACACTTGCAGATGACACTGCAGTCTTGTCATCTAACCCAGACCCCGACATAGCATCCCATAACCTTCAAAAACACCTTGACGAGATCGATTATTGGTGCAACCAATGGCGGATCAAAGTTAATGAAGCAAAATGTTCCCACATTACCTTCACCCTTTGTCGCAAGTCTTGTCCACTAGTTTATTTTAATTCTATTCCTCTCCCTGTATCCGAGACAGTACGGTATTTAGGCTTCCATCTCGATAAACGACTGACCTGGAACCCACATACGAGACTAAAAAGACAAGAACTAAACAGACGCTTTGGACAACTATACAGACTACTTCAAAGGACATCCCATCTCTCAATAGAAAATAAACTACTAATCTACAAAGTTATACTTAAACCAATCTGGACATACGGAATAGAGCTATGGGGGACAGCAAAAAAGTCGAACATCAAGCGTATCCAATCCTTTCAATCAAAAGTCCTGAGAACAATAGTAAATGTCCCTTATTATGTCAGCAACAAAACCCTTCATAACGACCTTAATATACCCTACATTCTAGAACTCATCCCTTCCAAGTTTACGAAATTCCACAGTAGCCTTTCCAACCACCCTAATCCTGTAGCACAGTCACTGCACTGCGTCACTCATCCCTATAATCCTCCTCGGAGACTGAAACGGCAGTGGCCTCGTGACCTGCTATAATCAAGTGACAGTGGGAGTCCTGGCAATGGCCAGTTTCTCCAATCATGTCCTGAATGAATGAGCGAGTGAATGATGAAATGTAAATATGGTATGAATGATCGTATATCTTAATTACTTATTGCCTAGCAAGGCAGATTGTAATTTTAGCACAATAAAGGAATTATATATATATAAGGTATGAAGGAAAACAAATTTTCACAATAGTGGACACCTTTTCAAAAAGAATGTTTGCCAGAACTAGAAAAGCCTGTAACGCTATCAATGTATTTGAAGTTTTGACAGAATACTTAGCTCATTTCCCCAGCCCTATTTGTATAAAAATGGACAACAGACGAGAAACAATAATAACCTTATAAAGAGCTTACGGACATCCCTAGGAATCTAACCATACTATGATACATAACACCCAACTCAAAATCCACTTTGATAGAAATTTTACGAACCATTAGGAAAAAAAATAAAGACAAATCTCTAGAAACAAATTTAAAACTATCATTAATCACATCTGTAGCGACCGCTAACTACATACGATAAATAACCCTATACTCTATTGTATATATATTGTAAACAAATGTAAATAACATGAACAAAATATATTGTTGACAAATGTAAATAACATGAACAAAATATAAATCATTGTAAATGTGTTAAGCAATAAAAAATGCGGGGTGCCAAGTAGTTACATGAGATGGGTCAGAGCTGTCAGTCCCAGGCATGAGCCCAGATGAGAACACAGACCCTTCGGCAAGAACCCCGCCAGCCTCTCCCAGAGGACAAAGAAGCCACGTGCCATTGGTTACAACAATCTTAATGGGGATTGGCTAAAGGCAAGGCATGCGGGGTATTTAAGCTGAGGATCTAGCCCCTGTAAATCATTCTCTCCTGGCAACTACTCACTGGCTCGTGGCTACCCTGCTTGAAACTCTGAAAACCTGGCTGCTTCTTTATGAAAAACCTCTACATCTCTTCTCTCCTAACCTCGCTATATTTTAGTCCGACGTCGTCAGGCCCCACACCACCCTAGTGGGAATCTCTGCCTTCGTCTCGCTTAAACTAGCACCTCCTTGGGAGAGACCTCTCCCTCGCGAACGACGGTGCCGTGGCCCTGCAAATTTGCCTAGCAGACCTCCTGCGGTAATCCAATCTGCCTCTCTCCGGTTCACACTCGCCTTTGGGATCCGGAAGGTTTCCGCCTACCCTCAGATACCGAGTGTGAATTCGTGGTCATTCCAAGACCACATAAACTATCTATAACCTACCCTGTACCTCTTCTCCTGAACATATTGCACTGTCGGGGAACATACCTATCAAATATGGAGTCAGATAGTAAAGCCGTCATGAAACGATTGTCCAGGTTATAAACTCAAACAACTCTCACTTGTAACCAGGGCTAGGGTAATAACCAGGCACCCCCCTCGTGACGACCTGACAACATCTAATAATTCTTTAAATCAAAATTCAAAATGTCTCCCAATGAGATTACTTTTGGTATAATAAAAGATCCTAGTCAAGAAGAGGCATTAATAACAAAACAACTTGTTAGAAATTAACACGAAAAGCTCAAAATAATACAAAATAACATTAGAAAATGGATTACTAACGAAAAAGAGCAAATAACCGACAAACTGAATAAAAATCGAGAAGACTCCGAAATAGAAAAATACAAACCCTACGTAACCCCACAAACAAGATAGAACATCGTCTAAGACTTAATAAGTAATATACTTAATAAATATAATAAGTAACTTAAGTAATATCATAATATGATACCCTTAACACTCGTCAAAAGTAAATCCAAATGAAATTACATTCGGTATACACAATCCCGTATTCGTAATCCCAAAAAAATAAAACAACATTACAGAACACTATGCGCAAAAATACCATGAAGGAAAACAAATCATTCGCGACATAATACATAAACGAATAGATGAAGAAAAAACAAAAGAACAAATAGACTGAACGAAAACCGAGAAGAAAAGATGACACCAATGTATATCTCAAAAAAATTATATCGATACAAGCGTGTGTTGCAGTATCAACTAACCAAAAGGAGGAAATTGTGTATCAACGCACTGTAATAGAATAATAAGACACAACAAGAAATCTCTCGTTACAGAATAGGAAGAATACAATGAAGATGATGATCTTATGTCAGTCGACAGGAATGAAAGTAATTGAAACGAACGAGAAACCAGGAATCGCCCATTACGCCCTATAAAACGTAAAAGTAATTAAAAATTAGCATAAAGCATATCATGTCTTTAATACAACTGTATCCAGATAATAAAATAAACAAACTAACATTGACCTTAGAACTTTACAAACTCGGTATAGCACATACGACACAGGAACAACAGGGCATACAAGCATTAGCGTCCGACTTGAGCAGCCAGGGATCTAGGAATAGAATGGACAATAAGTAAAATATATATTTGCCAAATTTCGTAGACGGAACTAATAAAACGGTCAAGTGTTTATATACACCGAGGGGTATAGTTTTAATTCTATTTAATGAAAACAACTGTCTACACATCCTTTCGAAGTACAAAGAATCTGCTATCAAAGGATTAGATTATTTTTCTATTTACGCATTAGCCTAAGTTTGTTCTTAAAGATTGAATTCTTTTGCTGCTTAAGAACTAACTTACTTTCCTATTAAATATTATACTATTGTACTGCTTAAGGTTCAAACTTTTTCCTGTTTAAGGATAACGTTATTTTGCTATTTAAGGATCAAATTGTTTTCCTATTCAAGGACTAAATTATTTTTATTTTATCAACGCAGAGGTGCATATATATTTTCGTTGGATGTATCTAAAATAGCAGTGGTTATATTTTGTGAAGTTGCATTGTGCTGTTTAGTACAACATTTTTTTTCTTTCCATCTAGATCAATTTCCTATAAGTGCCACGCAAGTTATTGTGAGTTTTCATTTAATAACTAAAAAAGGTTTGTATAAGATTAATTTTAAACTTATTTATTATGCGTCTTTATAGTAGTTAAAATGTGCTTAGTGCCATTTCATAAAACTGAATTTTAAGAAAATTATTTTCCGCGTCTATATTGAATTTGAATAAAGACTACAAATTAGTTTATATATTATAATATAAAATAAAGAGAAATGGATCATCTGCTTATTCTATTTTAGATTTTGATTGAAAATATGTGTTCATATTTAATAAATTTGCGAAATGGTGATATTAATTATCATAATTACTAATTAATGTTTATATTATTATTTTTCATAGTTTTATGCAATGACGTATAATCAAATAAATCACGATCAAATGATATTTGATTTACATTTAAATGATTTACAGTTATGTAAAAAGAAAATTTGTAAATAGGTTATATTTCACTTGGCCAGTTTAATGTTATAATATTATTTTGACATTAACTCAAAACATATATTTTTGAAATACCTGCATTTATAAAATTTCTTTAATTATTTGAAGTAAGACCTCACAACTCAAGAAGGGAAATTATAGGATCGACAAGTGCTGCGACTCGGAGATAAACATGGATTTCGCTTCCTACCAATATATATCCCAAAAGAAAGGAATTAAGTGAGTCACGCAGGTCTTACCGGCTTTCGCTCTTGCTGACTTCACCCAACTTGTCACTGCGTCTCAATAACTGTGTCCTTCGGCCAGCTCTGATGTACGTGCCTCACTTAACTGACATTACAGCTATTGTCTCCAGAAATTTCAGAATGGGATTATGAGAAAAGTGTTTAGACATACCTCTCTCGAGAGGTTAAAGAACGCCGACCCTGCACCCGTTGCTTGGTGTGCCATCGGTGGGCGAGTTCATCCACCGGAGATATTTCAACTTTATTGACTCATTACAACACTTAACAAACCCAGTGTTTAACACTATGACCTCACCACCCTTCTCGCATCGATGGCAACAGACAGTCCAGGAAAATTAGTTTAAGATTTTGTTTGTGTGGTTTAACAAAACCACGTTTAGTTTTTAAGTTCTGATGATCTATAAAGTGAGCCCCATTACCTTTTTTAAATATATATAAACTATGTATAATGGACACAGGATTTAACCAATCACAATGTTAACCTAGTAAAAATTGTATAAAATGTAGGGATTGTACAAGACATATAATGACCCATTGTAAATATATCCATTGCCAGAATCTATATTTGATTGTATAATTTTATAACAAGGGATAAGAAAAAAAAAATTAAAGCAGCCACACTAAGTTATTTACTACATCTGTTGTATATAGATGTTTGTTATTAAAAATAAATATTTTTAAAAAGTTATTTGTGAATCAAGAAGACTTAAGTGGCATTCAAATATAGGTGGCATATTACAATCGAAGTGACACACTACCTGTATATATAGGTAATACCACTTTCCCTTTTTTCTATCTGCTCGATAACAGCATACATAATCGGAAATTTTCTCTATGGCGTATTACCCTACATGCAAAATATCTCCTCTATATGAAACTAGGGTTCCCAAAATTAGCAAATACACGTATGATGATAGTTTTGAATGATGACTCACTACGAGAAAAATACATAAATTGTGATATGGCCCGGGAGAGTCTACTTGAAATGGTGTTCAGCAAAAACGAGAAGGTTTGAATCCCGGACATTTTATTATTTTTTGTCTTTAACCAATAATCCTTCAATAAGAATAATGTAGAGCAACTTTTGACACGATAACGAGAATTATTTGCAAATTTGATATCTTTGTTTTCTTCCATTAAAAAAATGCTTAGAAATGTTATATCCGAGAACATATAACGATTTTAAACCGTCAAAGGACCTTCCTTTCTCTTTTTCTATGGCAGTGGCCATAAAAATGATCCAATCCACTTAAATGTATACGATTTATACTCAACAACACCCTATTTTAACCTATTCATAGGATGCTTGAGATAATTATTATAGCATGAAGTATGCGAGAGAAAAATCGGACAGATTACAACCAATTCCAGATATCAAGTTCTCATTTTTCTAAGGCCAAGGACAGATAAAAGACAATAATTAAAAAATATACGAATAAAATTTTTTTTTAAAGCTTACAATAGTACATGCGTGTTTTATATCAGTCAATCTAACTCTAATAGGTTTGTTGGGCTAATAGAACACAGGTATTTGAATTGTGTTTATTTGATGAAAATACGACCTAAAAGTGATCGATATGGTCGAACAAATAAAACCAACCAGTTTTCTCTTTCAGTATTTATACAAGGATTTTTACAACAGTGCCAGATCACTTCGGGATAGTGTTCCTTTAGTTTCTTCGTCCTTTATTTGATTATTATCTAAATTTCATAAATATAACCTAGTTCATAATTTTAGGTGATAATATAAAAATTAAATTCACTTGATTTAATGAGAAAAACAAAAACAAGACCACTGATCATAGTAGTTACTATTATTTAAATATATATAGTAGTTGAAATTTCCTACGAACACATTGCTCCATACTCTACCTATCTATCCAGTATAAGCCGTAAGAACGAATCGAAGGGAAATGCACACCACAACAAAATCAAAACTGACATTTGTATATGTTAGAGAGTAGAGTAACCGTCGTTCTAAGCTTCGCGTGTTCAAATTGAAGATAAATACTTGAGTTGCTAGGGTAGATGATGGTATGAAGATTACCTTGGCAGGAGCGGATTGGAGATTGCCAGCCAGGAGAATGAACACTGGCAGTTGGCGGTCTGCGGCTGGTCTACTATTGATCCCCGCATGCCCACTTCCCTTCTTCCTCCTGCATCCTTCCTCACATCCCCCTATTTTTATATTCATCTTTGATTCAATATCAACTACTACTTCCTTCCTATATCAGTGTTAGTTTATATACTGACAATTGTTAGAAATGGCATATGCACCCATTTACACAAATACCTCATATACTAAAAAGTATTGAAACTATCGTATACTGCGTGAGATATTCAGCTCAAATTCTAGCTGCTGGATACTAGATGTTAGATCAGTTACTAAATACAATTAGACACTAGCTAAAACTGGATGTGAATGTACCATTAGACAATTAAGATGTACATGACAATTGGAATGTTTCTGTTTCATGGTCTTACAATCACTCGATGGACAACAAGAACAGACCTATGAAGAAAGGTAATTTTCAGAAGTTTGCAATATGGGGGTATTAGTGGATATCGCCAAACGAAGGCGATTTCTTGAAGTGGAAAAATTGTAGGGGCGTTACTTAACTAAATGTACGTTTATTGCGTCACTTAACTAAAAGTTTCTTTTAGATTGACTAAAAATAAAACTAGCAGAAGTAACAGACCCTGCTTCTACATGAATTATGCTGTGCGAATAATATATCACAAGAATTTCAATTGAAAACTTTGCAGAAGGTTTTGGCAATATAAAGAGAAGTTATATACCAGCAGTGATATAGTAAGGTAATGAGCTGACTCTATGGTGGATATCCTAACTGATAACCTTATTGGTAACCTGGTTGCAGCTACCTTCATTCTTTCAAAATTGCTTGTTGCCAAAATTGCCATCTCTTCTCGACTACTCTATAACTCTTAAGTGCCTATAATATGTTAATGGAAACTTTTAAAATCTGGGTGGTATGAGGTTGGTAGAAGACACGACTTAAATTTGTCTGGAAACTCGAACTTTGTTCCAGTTCAAAGAGCTATGGAATATCATCCGAAGAGAGAAATTTCCATTAGGGGTCGCTAATAGCGCAGCTGAGGTAAAACTTTATGGTTGTTGAATGGCTCATGCTTCAGGGAACACTAGTTTCTCAACAAAGCTAGATTAGTGTCTGGCTCCTACCGTGCAGGTGTAAATTCAGCAACCCATTAGAACCCAAACTAATGTATTTGATAAACAAAAATAAGAGACTGATGAGTGGACTGTATGGTTGAGACTGAAGGTTAGGCTATAAAAATGATGCAAGTTTTATCGGACGGGCTGTTTTTAAACACAAATAAAAAGACACTAAAAACTAAAATTATGGGGCAAAAATCTTACAAAATGAAAGTTTGATTATCAGCTGGTCTTGGGGATAGATGCAGTTTGTTATTGGCCAGACATTACTTCTCCCTCTGCTGTTATTTTCCCCAAAAAGTCTTTGTTCGAAAAAAAATACAAACTGTACTAATGGAGCAATAAGTTATTGTGATAACTTATCATTCATACCATATATACGATATTGCGTTCACTATCTCATTCATATTGTATTTACAATATTCACACATACAATATAGACATATATTACAAAGCCCCAACATCAGCTGTCAACTCCCCAGCTAAGGAGAGGGAAGCGCAGGTATCGGGGAGTCTTGCAGCCACATAACTGCTATATGGTAGCAATATAGACTGAGAGTGAGTCTCAGTGAGACGCTCTAAACATAAAGGAATAATACTAGTCTGTGCCAGGATTTGTTATTTGTTGTTTAGATGAGTCTAGTGTTTTTTATTTTTATTTTATAACGATTGTCCATGAGGATAGAAGTAGTTTGAATCGTCTGTTAGTTTCTTATCAAGTGAACGTGATGTGTTAGCACATATATTAGACATGCGACATATCTATGCATAGGTAGTAGATAGACGGTTTATTTACCAAGAATGGGTGGGTTGAAGAGCAGGTTGAGTGTCGGTAGGGTAAAGGTGGCATGAGAGGACTTATCAGCATCCACTTTGATTCTCCATTTGTACAGCCATTGTCTAAAAGGGCAAACGTTCCTCTACGCCTGGAGAGTAAGGCTGTGGTCAGGATTGGAAGAGAAGATGGGTGTGTCGACAGCGAATCCAGGTTGAAGGACGAGTAGGCATATCAGAAGACTACAAAAGGGACAGGATGAGACTCAGTACAATATGCTGAATTATATTTCAGATGAGGTACTACGTGGAAGGCTATCGTTGTGTTTACAGAGCGAGCCCTGGTGCTACTCTCGATCAAAGATCTGCGAAATGTGAAGAAGTATTCTAGAGTAATAATTTTCTTCATAAATGAGAAACAAATGGAATAAACTATGCGATGGTAAGCACAATACTGGTAAAATGTGGGTTAGATCGCGAACAGGGATCAGTGACGATTGTCTTACGATGTCTGCTGAACTTTTTCTTTGTCTAGCCTCGCTGTGATATTGAAATACCTCCCCTCGATTTAGTCCTCATTCTTTCTTGTGCCCAAAATGTAACTTCTTATTTTGCTAACAGTTTATATTCAATCATCGCAAAATCACCGTTCAATCTGTGGTTCACTGTTTCGTTTGTGCCTTCATCGGAATTTTCTCATTAGATATTGGGGCCAGAAAATTCAGTTGGCGTTGCAATATAGTGATTCAACATTTGCACACAATGTCTCCGTCTTGTCTGTCACAAGGAACATCGTCCTTTTTACATATATTATTCCTTCCTCAACCTCCATTTTCAGTCACAGACAACAGTTCTCTTCTCTTGGTATGTAAAACTACCTTTCTATACAAGCCAACATTTTCTGAAGGTAGCAGTATCCAGTGCTTCGCACTCAACCCGTAACATATTTTTTTAGGTCCCTTTTTTCTTCTTCTGTTTTATTTGTAGAGGTGGATTCATTCGTTTCGGGATTCCAGTGTGATTTTATGAATATTTCTTTTATTATTATATATTCCCTTATTTTTTTGCAACTAAATTATCAGTTTGCTCTGGATAGGCAGATTTAACATTAGTGTAGGTGTTGCAGCCAGATAGTATGTTTATTTATTTTTTTATTCACGGGTAATTAATTATATTTATTTTTTATTGTCCAGATCAGAAATCTTTCTTTTGTTGTAAAGGTTAATAATTTATTTTAAAGTTACAAAAGAGCCATTGGGGCCTAGGCTGTCCTATGTTCAAGTAAGGGTAAAATTAATTGAACACTAGCAACCAATCCTTTAACTACTATAAAACCCAGCCCCAAGGGCGTTATGACGCCAGATGACTACTGTAGCCACCACGCCATAATACATTCAGGCCTTTTAATATTTGCTATAATTTGAAAATTAAATGAAAAAAAACAAACTTATAACCATTTGGTCTTAACCATTAAATTCTCTTTCTAAAGGTATATTACATCACCTACCCACGGGGATCAATTCGAAACTGAATTCACAATTAACATACAAAAAAAAAATGTCAATTCTTCACAAAATCTGGGGACACGTATTCCCCCATATCGCAAAATAGTTAGGCCCTCACATGATATTATATTATTACGCTTTGTCACGTACGGGTTCAAATTGTAATTATAGTTTAAACTAGGCTTGTGCCCACCCAGCAGGTTACGCCCTCTGCATCTCAGCTCGCGCTTAGTAGCCAGTGGGTAGGTCCCAGACATGTTCGTACATGACTCGCGTTCCGTTCTCACGAAGGAAGGCACGTAGGTCACAGAAAAGTACAGATATGAGTCGCACGTCGTGCTTGCGAAATAAAGCAATGTTCATATACGACAGGGGTTTCACATGCCAAAGAAGGCACGTCGGTCTTATCCATGTATGTACACGACTCGCGCTTCGCACTCAAGAAGCAACTAACAAATTAACTAACTTGGTTTCTTCTCTAAATTGAACCCATCGTTTAAAGAGGATCGGTTTTATATAGCTTTTTTTTCATAGACTTTTTTTGCTCCAATTCATTTTTTCCGTCCTTAAACATTTTTCAAATGACGAATCCATGCCAAGTCGCTTAGGTGTAAAAATAACGACCCACTAAAACAAACCACAATCGACGAATAATGGGGAAAAGGAACTAAAATCGTACTAAAACGCTAGTTCTCAGCCAGATTTAAATGTATAGTACCTTTTGTAGGAATTCCTCCTGTTCATTGTATTGCCGCTTCAGTAAAAGAAATAGAGGTCTGTGTCTTTCTCATTAGATAGTTGATATCTAGCTCCCTCTACGTCCTACGGTTTGTAAATTATTGGAAAGGTTAAAAAAAAATAATAAAATGAAGTGAGTAGTAAAAAAACACGCTGAAACAAACCACTATCACGTTAGAATTAAAATACAAAATGGCTGATGTTTTTTGTTGTGTAGGTGTTTTTTTTAATTAGATCATTGATATTTCGCTCCCACGACGCGCCATATATGACGCCGTGACGTCATAGAAAGATGGTTTATGTATCGTTGGAAATGTTATTATACTATCTTAATGAAGTTTGATTACACCTCGCTCAAGCAAACCACTCTAGACCACAACGAGGGTAGAATACAGATAAACTACTGCTAAAAATTTTTTTTTTTTTGGATCATCAGATTTAGATTTTCTCCCTCCTCAAGAACTAGTTTCAAATTTCAGAAATTCACCTCCGTTTCGCCGCAACACCAAAAGAAACGGGCGTCAATATTCAACTGAAAATTCAATTTAAATGAATCGTTTAGACTGTCGACCCGATCATGAATCAGTTTTTTAAAATGCCTCCTATTATAGGTCCTGCATAAATCCCGAACGGGCAAAAACTCCGAAAATCTAAAAGAAATCGTGTAGATCAAAGGTTTTTTCACACTCGTGCGTACTCTTTTTCTTTTTCCTTTTTTTTACCATCCTTAACTCATTTAATGTTTTTTTTACTGGAAATTACACTACTTTCACATTATTCAAGTTTTCAGAAGGATAAAACTTAATTTTATTCTTTATGTATAATAAATAACTTGTTTATTTCTGTATAAATTTAGAGTACAATTTAGGTGGGGGGTTTGTTCATAAAATATTATTTCTGAACCCAGTAGCAACGTGAATATATGTTTAACTAATTTAGCTTAACCGTTCAATTCCCTATATAAAAATAACAAATATACAATCAAGTTTTACTATGACAGTTGAATGTGTTCATTCAGATCTACCATCCGACTGAGTACATATTCAACAAATTTTAGTCTCTATGGGCCTAGATAAATATTAGCAAAACAAATTACTCACCAAGCATACATAGGCATTAGTTTAAAATATTGTTTACTTTCAAGCTATTTATGCACATAAGTAACCTCTTTTATCATTGGTAGCTACCATTTTATTTAATCAATTAGTATTATCAAATGATTTCAGCTATAAATTTTTTATGTTAAGTTAAAACCTCTATTTTACTGTTATTACTGAATTTTATGTTATATATTTCTTTTTCATAGTATTAATCATGTGTACTTAGGACGTGTTTTGCTGTTTGCACTCACGCAGAATAATTGATCCACTATCTCTCCTGACACAGTCACCTAATGGCCACCTGATCCCAACCAAACTCCTGATCTCTTAGACTTCTTCTTCTACAATAGTTTAGCTAATCGATTCAATGCCATATCAAATATAAAGTCCACTTTTGCAATCACAGTTGAATGTGTACATTCAGATCTGCCCACTGTCTGGGTACATACTCAACAGCTTGTGTAGTTTGGAACTTCTTTTAGGTCTTGTTACACGTCCTCACCATGTTCCTCTATTCTGCTTATAAGCTTGATGGCCTTTATTAAGGCCTGTCGGGTCGTCACGAGGGGGGTGCCTGGTTACCCTAGCCCTGGTGACAAGTGAGGGTTGTTTGAGTTTATAACCTGGACAATCGTTTCATGACGACGTTACTATCTGACTCCATTTTTTGATAGGTATGTGCCCCAACAATGCACTATGTTCAGGATAAGAGGTATAGGGTAGGTAGGCAGGTAGTTTGTGTGGTCTTTGAATGACCACGAATTCACACTCGGTATCTGAGGGTAGGTGAAGTGTGAACCGGAGAGAGGCAGACTGAATTGTCACGGGAGATTAGCTTGGTCAGTTTGCAGGGCCGCGACAACCGTTGTCCACTAGGGAGAGGTCTCTCCCAAGGAGGTGCTAATTTTAGCGAGACGAAGGCACAGATTCCCGCTAGGAAGGTGCGGGGTCTGACTACACCGGACTAAACCATAGCGAGGTGAGGAGAGAAAGAGATGTAGAGGTTTTTCATAAGGAAGAAGACCAAATTCTTGAATACTGTCGCAGCTGCAAGTCGGGTAGCTTCGCTAGGAGGAGAGTGAATTACAGCCCAAGATCTGCCCCTATTTATAGTTAGTGGTGGCTCGTAAGGCCCAATCATTTCCCTCGTTGTTGTAACCAATAAGAACTAAGTAGCGGTCGATCTTTGTGTAGGAAGTTGAAGGGCTGACCCAGCAGGGCCGTTTCTACCTGCTGAAGGGTAGCGGTAAACCCCCGGCTTGCAGCTTGTGACATCTTTATTGTTTACACATTTACAATGACTTATTTATGTTATTTACATTTGTTTAAATTAATTTACAATATATATACAATAGAGTATAGGGTGATTTATCTTATGTAGTTAGCGGTCGCTACAAGGCCCATGTCCACTCCATCTCTTCCAGTTATTTTATTATATCTTCTTTCCTCACAGTGAAACCACCACCAAGCAGGCGAGTACTTCTTTGTTTTCCCAATGCTTTTCTTGAATAATGAAATGAAAAAAAACAACTATATTCTGGGAAATTTTCCCCTAAGAATAACTACAAGGAACATTTTATAACCTTAAGAATAATACTATGAACAAATGTATAATATGATGTGCTGTGGCTATGTACATATGAGATTACTACAAAAAACCAAAGCAACAAACTGAAACAAAAAAAAATAGAAGTGAAAAAAATAATAAGTAAAACTTAGAAATTATCACAAGAGGAGGGAAGAGCATGGAAGGTTTCTGGGATGACTAAAAAATAAATAAATAGAATAATAACAATGAATTATTAGATAGGAGGAAAATAAGAAACTGGTAGCCTTGATTCAAAGAATGGGAAAGTGCTATAATTGATTAAGGGTGCTGCAGTCAAATGACTCCATGTTCCATGATTACCTTCTCACAGTGTTTTGTATTGTTCAATGGGATAACGTTCAGTAAATAATAAAGTGAAGTAGTGATTCCTATAAATCAACTGTTCCTAATAAACCCTTATCCTTCAGGCCATCAAAAATACAACAATGAACGGCAAATATCGATGGGAATAGAGTTCCAAAGATTAGTGGTACAGATAAGAAAAAAACAGTCAAAGGAAGCCGATTTGTAAGGGTGGAAATGCAGATCGGGAGGATAGGATCTAGTATCTGGGATTTTATAGCTGATCTGAGAATTGGAGGAAGTTGTGAAGGTAAGGGGGCGTTTTATTCATGAAGGGGTATTGAAGAGAAGGGGTCCAACGAAGAATTGGTGACAGGCGGGGAAGGGTGCAGCCATTCCAACTCAGAGTAGTACCATGAAATGCGACAGTCTCTGGTAATCCCAAATATATCTAGAAAATCTTAGAAAACAATTCATCAGCCACTTTTACCGAGCCTCAAGACCCCTAGAGAGACCATCATACACCATAACTAGGAGTTGACGCATTTGTAATAGGAGAAGACATTGGGAATGATAAAGCAGTTTAAGGGTGGTATCAGATCAGGGGGTGATGTGGTCTTTCCAAGATAGAGATTTTTGACTGAAGTAGAGAATTGGATAGGCCTCCCAATAATATTTATAAATAAGGCAGATGACTTTGCCTGACTTCCAGACACCTCTCCCCTCAAGACGGAATCCCCTACTCCAACTGACCTCTCATTTTCATTTCTTTTTCTTACCCATATCACCTGTGTCTCCAAATAGCATTTTTTTTATTTTAGTTTCTAGTTTTTATTTCATTTTTACTTCATTTTTAGGTTATTTTCTGTACTCAAACTATTTCACATTTATTTATTATTATTATTATTTGTTCCGGCATTTGTGCACCGCGGCCTCACTGAGACCTATTGTGCGCCGTCCATGTCCCTGTCCTATATATGTGACAGGCCCACGGCCTTTGCAAATCTGAGGATACTGAATGGATCGATCAGTTCACATAGTTTGGGGTCTACAATGCGATCACTACCAAAGTGAAGGTATCGCCTTCTAGCTAAGTTATCACAGTCACATATTATATGACGTGCCGTTTCTCCCTCTTTCTTGCAGAATCTGCAGATTGGTGATCCCACTATCCCCAAATTAAAGAGGTGTTTATTTAACCGACAGTGACCTGTATAGAGTCCTGTCACACTTTTGAGTGTCCACCTGTCCATTGATAGAAGTGCTGAGCTTCTTCTCTTACAGGGTCCATTAAGAAACAGTTTCGAGTGTTCCTGTTTCTTAGTTTCTCTCCAAGAAAGTCTTGCCTTGTCCTCTAAATAAATAAAATTATTTATTTACTTAAAGTACACTATGTACTTAATCTTTTCTGTTTCAACTTCCTTCCTTATATCTATTCTTGAGTCCTTTACTTTCTTCTCCCTGTGTTTTCGTCCCCTCTCTTCCTCAAGAGTAGTGTCCTAACAACATGCCCTGTTAACGCCCAATCCCTTCCAGCTCATCACAGAAAATTCCTTCAATTCTTCCTTGACAACTATCATCATATAATAGCAGTCACCCAATCCTGGCTTAAAGGAGATATCCCCTTCTTCTGCTCTAAATTTTCTGTTTCTATCCCAAATTATTCCCTTCTCCTCCACTATCGGCAAGAACGGATCAGTGGTGGCGTCTGTCTCTATGTCCATGATAGCGTCAGATCCGGAATCCTCCAATCATCTCCTCCCACCCAGAGTCCTTATATAGAAAACCTCATCACTGAAGTTTTCTGCCATTCCTAAGGGATCCTCTATGCTGTCATTTATCATCCTCCTCATGCTCCCTTTAATCAAATATTGAATCAACACTCCTCAACCTTATTTCTTCATTTAATCATATCATTTTAGCTGGTGATCTAAATACCTATTTCCTTAGCAATTCTTCAGATAAATGCTTCCTTGTCCAATTTACCAATTCCTTGATTCTCTTTGTAGTCACGTACTCTGCTACCTATCATACAAATATCTCTGATTCCTGGTTAGATCTTTTTATTGTAGACTCCTTTTCAGCTTCCAGTACCTTTCCTTTCGCCCCATGATCTCATTTCTCTTTCATACTATCTGGATGTAACTTTTCCCTCCCCCAGGAATATCAACTACTGGAGAGTTGTATTCAATTTTCTGACTTTTGATACCATCCAATCTGATCTGTAGAAAACCCAATGAGACCTTTTATGTTCCTTCACTTCTTTTGATCCTATGGTAGATT
Organism: Acanthosoma haemorrhoidale; assembly: GCA_930367205.1. NCBI lineage: Eukaryota > Metazoa > Arthropoda > Insecta > Hemiptera > Acanthosomatidae > Acanthosoma > Acanthosoma haemorrhoidale. The sequence goes on along the minus strand of OV884009.1, from coordinate 113,572,385 downwards.
TCCTTACCACCAACCGGACTTTCCGAGTCCAAGGAGGTCCATAGCAGGCATCCTGAAAATGAATCCTCCACATACTTATTCATACAAACATCCATCTTGCCCAATCAAAATTTATTCACAAGTCATTATCTACTGCAATGGACTCTCATTTTAAATGGGACCTCCTTCAGAAATTTTCTCTCATTAAATCAAACGCCTTTCCTGCTTACCACATTTCTCCCAATGACCTGTCAGCTGGTTTAAATCATTCATCTCTAATCACCCAGGTAGTACTTATCCCTGTGATCAACCTCCACCCCAAACCCTTTCATTGTCTTTGGGTGTAGTTTGGGGCCATAAATTTTGCCATTACTTTTTTGTGTCTATATCAACAATATCCATACATCTTTCAATGACTGCTCATTCCACCTATATGCCGAAGACACCTAAATACCTATTGTTCCTTCCTAGTCAGCTCCAATCAGCCTCTCCATTGATTCAAGAATGTATTGTATTGAGGCCAGGGTCTCTCTCAATAGTCTTCATTGAATGTGAAGAAATCTAAGGCTATCATTATTGGTTCACATTCCCTCTTCAAAACCCTAATTGAAAACCTTCATTATCGATGGTGGACCTATTCTCTATCCTCTACTTCAGTAAAAAATCTAAAGAAAAATTAATCACTAGGGACAAACAAAAATAACTCAATGAAAATTGCAGACCTCACTCATAGTTATGTTAAGAGTTACACTAATAATTCTTAACTGCTGTAAGTGTTGTACTACAAACATCATTTATTGTAAAACCGATTTTACTGCTTGTCAATACTTCGTAACCCCTTGTTTATTGGTTGTGTGTATGAGGGTGATGCCATCTTGAAGTCACTTTGTTTTGTTCATATATCCTCTTGTAAGTTGAATGATTATAGTCAGTACTATATGTGTTTGTCTTCTTTTTTATTATTATGAATTTACCTGAACAGGTTATGGGTCCTGCATGCAATTGAAGAAAAGGAAATTTGAGAGAAAAGAAGCTCTGTGTAAATGAAGATTTGATAGGAGTAAATCGGTCCTCTGAAGTACGTTTACTAATTTCAGTATGCAATCAAAATCTGCCACCATTCCTGATGGAACGCATTGAGTGCGCTGTTAAAAGGGGAGAACAACATGGAGAATTGGAAAGTTAAAATCAGAATGGGATTAAAAATGATACCCAGAGAAATAGAGATAATAGATAGGACTTATAAATGCCCCTCAGTCCCTGATCAAGATGATGACCAAGCAAAGAAACCTTTTGATAAAGAACTAGCAATATTTAATTCAATGAAAACCAAGCATTGCTGGTTATATCTGATAAGTGGATGGGACTATGCCCATTTGTATAGTAAATTTTTGAAACTAAGAGGCTTTCAGATGATGATATTGTTACATTTATTACTAGAATTTCTAATGCTGACTGGCTGAGGGGGATAAATTGTTTAACAACCTGACAAAAACAAAGATAATTTATTGATATGCAAACTTTAAAAATCCCTTTTGATAAATTCAAACTCCTTACAGCTGGATAGAGACTCATAAATGAAGAAAACAGGAGTTTAGGTAATCTTACTAAAAAATTGTGTACATTTGAGAGCAACCAGAGCAATAGTTGTTTGGGAGAGGTTAATGGTTGCAAAGGGGACCAAATCTCAATTCAATAAGCCTGTTCGGAATAAAAACATTAATTTGGCACTATTATGATAAAAAAGGTCACATGTTTCAGAAATGTCGTTTTTGGCTTCCAATGCCAAACCACATAAGCCTGTTACAGCTAAATTTACTCAAAATAATTCAAGTGAAGGCGCAACACTTTTAATGGTTACCTCAGAAGTTTTTGCACCAAAGACTAATAGTTGAAGCTTGGTTTGTGGAAAATGGAGCGAAACATCATGTGTAGTAGAAGGGAATGGTTCAGAAGTTTTGAATCATTCAATGATGACCATGTCACATTATTACCATTGATAGATCTCTAGTTAAGGCACTTGGTAAGGGATTTGTTTTGATTAAAGCTGCTTCTGCGGTTATTGGAAGAGATTTGAGCTCACTAATGTCTGGCTGGTTCCAGGTATTTCTATGAATCTTTTTTCACTTTTAATGGCCCAAGATCATAGTCCACAAAGTAAATTTGAATCCACTGCACTTAGCTATAAATTATTTGAAGATAAAGAAACTCCTGTGTCAGGGAGTCATCAAGTTTATGGTGGTCTCTGTAATCTCTCCATTAGGCTAGTAAACATAATGCTGTAAGTCGGAAAATAACAATTTATCTACTCCTACCAAAAAACATAATTTATTACAACTTTACCATGAAAGGATGAGTCATTAAACTGAACGTCATGTGAAGGAAGTAGTTAAAAGAGAACTCACAATTTAGACGTTTAACCCTAGATGGTGAACTCTGTGAGGATTGCATAAAAGAAAAAGCTCATAGACTCAAGTTTGGGCATTGGAAAAGAGCTGAGAAGACTGGTCAGGCGACAAACATTGATGTATGTGGTCCATTTATCTCTTTTAAAAGTATATTTTATTAATATCAAGGATGATATCTTTGAAAATTTTAAAAAGAATTTTTAGCAGAAGTAAACATACTAGGTCATAATAAAGTGATGTGGATTCAGTGTGACAATGGTGGGGAATTGAAAAATAAAAGGTTAGAAAACTTCCTCAAATCAAAAGGGATTGAAATAAGGTATACTATTCTATAGACTTTACAACAAAACGGCTGTGCTGAGAGAGATCGCTCGATTGTTGAGACTGCAAGAGCCCTCATGCACTCAGGAGAAGTATCTCTACCTAATAACCTATAGACAGAAATGATTAGTGCTGCAGCCTACACATTAAATCGAACTGGTTCATCATCAGAAAAAGGGAAATCTCCATTTGAACATGGGATAGGCCAAAAACCTGGAATCAAAAATCTTCAAGTTAGGGTATCAAAATGTTTGGTTGAAGATAGTGAAGTTGTTCCGTTGGAATTTAATGAGGCAAAGAACTGAGGACACAGAGGAATGGTGCAGAGCCATGGAAGAAGAGATGAGTTACTAAAAAAAGTAAAATGTGGTATCTTTGTGATTTGCCTCCTATTATAAGGGCTCCTATTCCTTCAAAATGGGTTTTCACCAAGAAATATAAACCTGAAGGAAATTTAGAACAATATAATGTAAGACTAATCTAGTCTAATGTCCAAACCTTCAGTCCAGTTACTCGCCAAACCACTGTCAGAACAATAAAGACATGTATCTTCAGCAGTTTGAAGTATTGATTGCATTTTTAAATGGAAAAATTAAGGAGATCTATATTTTACCAACCAGAAAGTTTCCGTGGCAACACCAAAGAGGTCTGCAGATTACATAAAAGCTTATGAGCTGAAACAGGCTCCACGTTGTTGGAACAAGAAAATAAAAAAAAATCTTACTAAGTATTCATTGCAAAATTAGCTCAGCAGGCCTAATTATCAAAGATGTAAATGGTAGAAAGGTCTTGTTATGTCTGTACATTGATGATGGAGTAATCGCTGCTTCAGATGACAGAGAAGCAATGGAGCTCTTCAGAAAATTAAAACAGGAGTTCAAAATCAAATCTAAACCAGCTGATTTTTATCTTGGATTGGAGATTAACAGGATCAAGGAAGGTTTGAAAATAAGCCAAACTTCTTACATTAAGAGGCTTCTCCAAGCATTCCAGATGAATGAGAGTTGACCTGGGAGTACTCAATTTTGAATGATGATTTGGAAAACGTAAATGGCAAAATAACGAATTTTCAATATCAAGAAACAGTGGGCTCCTTTATGTTTTTGTTGGTTTGTGTGAGACCAAACATCGCTTATTCTATCAATATAGCTTCAAGAGTGCTTGAGAATCCTTCGAATGGTGATATATTCAGAATTAAACAAATATTCTGTTATTTAAAGGGGATCTGAACTTGGAATATTGTACAAAAAAAACTATAGAAGAGGAATTCTTCAATGCTACTCTGATACAGATCTTGGCAGCGATAAAGTAATTGCTAGGTCTTCTACAATTGCATTCATGTATTCAGGTGGTGCCACCTCATTGTTCAGTAAAAGGGAGTTCTGTCTCCATTTCTATGCTTCCACGGAAGCAGAGGTCATCATTGTAAGTGAGGGGATGAGAGAGATGATTTGACTCAAAAGGCTTCTGGCTTCTTTTCTTCAAGAGATTTTATTGATAACATTGATGCCATTAAATTAGCAGATAACCCTGGGTAGCACAAACCCACAAAACATATAAATCGATTCGCCACTTCTTAGTAAAAAAAACAGGTTCAAGAGGGGGAAGTACACATCCGGAGAGTGGATACTCAAAATCAACTTGCTGATGGTTTAATAAAGCCCCTGCTGAGTCCAAGACTAAAGAAGCTAAATAAAGATTTGTGATTTTATTAGGGTTTTGTTTTTATTTTATTAAATTTACCAGTTTTGATTATTTAACAAGTAAATGATCTAGGAAGGTCTTCAAGTACAAAATTTATTTTGCTCACATATGCTCTAGTAAATTAAATGAGTAAAGTTCTTTATGTGTTTGTCTTCATTTTATTATTAACAATTTACCTGAATAATAAGATTGTAACAGTAAACATATCTATCTATCTTGACCCTTCATAATCTTAATCAAGCAAATAATTGTGTAAAGGTAAAATGAAACACAAAATTACAATGAACACTTTATTATCTAAAGTAAAAATAGTACAACTGATCGATTATTTTTATACTGTTCTCTAGTGCAGCCCACATATTGTAATATGTGAATGTCATAATAGATAATATTAACTGATCAAGAAAAAAAAACACGAGAAAAAACAAGAAAGAAACATTCAGCATAATTTTTATATAACTTGATTTGTGAATAAATAAATAAGTACATCTAAAGTTGATTTTTCTATGCTGCATGCTTAGGAATCTCTATGCTTAAGTTATCCACAGATGTACCTAAAAACATACACAACTAGATTATTTAGAGAAACATTGTTTACTTATTTTTTTTTAGTTAGTACAGTTTACCTTTATCTTTTAGACTTGGCACCCAAATTCCACTGTCCAGGTTTTCAAGAGATATCCTGTCATCCAATGACCTTAAAAATTAAAGAATCAAAATTATTCATTAAGTTTCAAAAGTGTCATGCTACTAAAATTTAAAATCCCATAAAATATCAATAATTTTTGCTATATACTATACAAAACCTGGAATCTGACTCTGAAGATTCTGTAGACTGCTGTGACACACCATAAAATGAGGTTAAGAACTCCCATCTTCCAAGACTGACATCACAGGTTGTACCTGCGGCAAACCAATGTCATCAAACAAAATTTTAGATTTTCTTAAGATCAAAACCAGACAAGCTATTTTTTTTTTAGGTTCTCTTTCAAACAGAAAAAAATTATTTGAAAACAATGAGGTTACACATCTATGTCGATACTCTCTGAGTGCTCTGTAGTTTTATGAGTACAAACTATTTTTTAAAAATGACCGAATGGATCAATAAAATAGCTAATATTTCTTACATAAATAGGAATATTGTGAAGTTTCATATAATTTAATACAATAATGGCAACTGCAATTCACCTTCATTGATTTTGTGAATTGTTTTTAGATAGTCTAGTAAGGAAGACCTCAGCTAGTAGAATAGCGAATCGGAAAGAATGAGAAGATAATCAATTTGATCTGAGCAATTCAAGGCAGTTTCACATATGTGAGAGTTACAGAAGAAAGTTTACAAAGGAAATTTAAAAAAATCTTAAGAGTGAGAGACATGGGTGTTTACTGTTACCCATTCTGTTGGTCTTGCTTTTACAAAATGTAATTGAAGGAGATAGATAAAGAGAAAAAGAATATAACAATTTGGGGCTCAAAATGAGACGAAGATCTGGAATATACCAATAATTTTTTCCTCACCCCTTGATGGACAACTGTGGAATCCTTGGAATCTTGAAATAGTGAAATTCTCCCAAAAAACAAGAAACAATTAAATGTTCAAATTTGTGTTTAATAACCTTCTGATTTATGTTCAGAGGCCCTTACAAAGTCTGAACAGAAATAAGGACTTGGTGTTCGAACTTAACTGTCTTTAACCTTAGATAATAAGATTATATATTTCTGCAGTGTTGTTATTAAAAAAATTGGTTCTGAAATAAACAATCCCAAAGAGATTTTCCCTAAACTGTTGCTCATACGGAGAACCGTAAATCTCCTTATCAGTATATAAGTAAGATTATTAAGAAATGATATACTCAATCTCAAGCTATGAAATATGGTAGAGCACCACAGCAGTCAACAAAAAGCACACAACTAGAGAAATTAAAATTTAAGTATTCTATCTTTAATGAAGTGACCAATCACTATGAAACTGCCAAAAACTGTTTTGTTATTTTAGTAAAACTACAGTGAACAAACACTGGGTGTTTTTATCAACTGACATTAGAATAGTTTTGTTTCTCAAGAAGTTTTGCTGTGGACTTGTCTGGTGAAGACCATAGCAATAAAAAATTGAACAAAAAAACGTAATATTAACCAGAAGTCATGACTGGACCAGGAGTTACTGTAGTTCTACCTTTGACATAGTTTTCCCAGTTTGCCAACCAATAAATAGAGATGGGATGTTTCTCATGAAGTCCATATGTCTGTTAAAATAAAATAAAAGTATTTAGTAAAAAAAACTCTAAATAACACAGTTCAATAGGAATGAAAGATTATAGCACAGTTAGACAGAAAAAAAACATATTTTGAATTTTCTAAAATATATACCAGAGATAAAAGATCCAGATCGGTGGCCTCAACTGCCCCCCCCCCATCTTATAACAATAATTAGTTCAATAGATAGTATAACATGAATATTTACATTATTGACATGCTATATACACAGTTAAAACTTAAGTTGTGTATCCAGTTATCCTTTATTATCACCAGTTGAACCTAAGTCATTCTGTTCAAGCCACATATAATGCTAAAAACCTTACTTTGTGTTTATAAAACTTTTGGAAAATAAACCACACATATAAAAACTGTAAGTGTAAACAAAAAAAAACTTCCAATTTTTATTGAGGCAACTCAGGTCGAGCTAAATATTTAGCTGACAAAACATATCTTGTGATTGATGCTCGCTTCAATGTTAATACAGTTTTCATTAAGTATTTTCAATGTTTACATGAACAAGATGGTGTCAACGCCTATTAGACACATGTGGAACCTGTTCCACAGAATGATTTGCCTAGTTTAGTCTGCTCTGAGCACATCTGATGATATGGCTTCATGAATTGCTTAACCTGCTTGCCCACCAAATTCTAGCGGTGTGAATGCAAATATGAGAGAGTGTTCTCTCTCAACATTTCCATACAATGCATTTTTCGGTTTATTGCAGATTTCAGGATGGTTTGGTCTCCCATTGGATTGAACTTTCTGTTCCCAGCAAAGTATCAGCTGATTACTACTTGCGGACAATTTTTTTTTTTTTTTTAAACAATTATTTGAGCATTTTACATTTGGTCAGCTCTACCCATGCCTTGAGCCCAGTCTCACTTGAACATCAACAGATATCAGTCTTGCCATATCATTGAGAAAAGTACCAACCTACCTGCAGAGGTAGCAGTCTACAGAAAAACTCAATGACCAAAAGTAATTGCATCATCCGGCTGGGTTTGGGCAGTAGTGGGATTTTCTGAGGGTTCAGGAAAGTGTTGCCAGGTGTCACAGGAGCAAACAGGTCAGCTAGCTTATGTTGGTAACTAACTCTGTCACCACAGGATTGCCAGAATCTCAACGAATTATTCACTGTTTAATTTACCCCTTTATAGACTTCATTAAACTGTAATACACTTAATCTTTCTCAAAACTTGTCGTTTTCTATGGCCTATTCTTTATATTATTTGTTTCTCAAATTTAATGTATATCAATGTAGACATAGGGAGGGAGTGTTTTGTACACATTAAACTGTATATGTTTTCTTTTGAATGTAACAAGTTTAAGTATTTAATAACTATTACCGACCTTTAACTAATCATAATTAATTGCATTCCTCTATATTATTTTGCATTCACAATATTTTATTAGCCGTGTATACATACATGTTTTACTTTAAAGTGTATTGTCCAATTACATGACAATTAAACGTAACATTTTATTGATTGTTTGTATAAGGAGGATGATAATAATTGGAAAAGGTAGAAACAAAGAAAATATTGTCCACAGAAGGAAGCAACGAGCAACCCTGATTCGACGTAGATGGGAGCACCACAGAGTCCAAGACAAGTTTTATATTAAAGTTCATGACTCGCTTCAATCTTCTTCCAAGTCAAGACAATAGAATGTCTTTAGTACAGAGAGGTAGGTAGGCCAAGATATTTTTTTTAGGCTCTGAATATGACCATTATTCACTAATTCCATTCTGTACAATATCAATTACCCCTCCAACATATGGCAGGGGATAATCTGATAATTACTCATTCATACAGGTGATACTCATGATAATTTGTCTTGTCAGAGACTCCTGAGGTCCATCCTTATGGGGTAAGAGTCTTTAGTATTAATTACCACTGTTAATTTGCTGTATCTGTCATTAGCCAACATTTGCTTTAAATGGGCTATTTCTGCTACAAGGGACTCCTCACTGTCGCGGGAACCCACATGTAGGCATCATTTGAATTTGAAGCAAGTGGGCTTATGGTAGGTATACTGTGTATTCCAAGTTTCTGCTTCCACTTTCGGTCATATGTTTAAACATGACAGTTTTCCTTCAGTTACATATCAATGGTGATTTATAGTTCAAACGATCCTAGTGTGTCCTACTCGAATGGTCATATAGCGAATATGTCATCAATGTACTGTTGCCACAGAGCTGGTCTGAGAATTGCTGTTTCCAATGTGTATAACTCAAAAGGCTCCATGAAAACATTTGCAGTCACCAGAGAAAGTTAGACGATTTTAGTTTATATGTTGAAACTGGGGATACATGTGAGGAGGAAGCACCAGGGGAGTTACAGAGCGATAGTTCCAGAAAGGATAGCCACATTGATTTGGAATTAGAGGCAGGAGAGATGGCTTCATCAAATCAGTTGTATTTTGCACACCAGACTGTTGCCTGAGCCAAGTTGCAGAGTGCCCTAAATGATTGATCTGCAAATCCCTAATTTTTTGGCATGTACACAAATGGGGCAGGAGTAGATCACATTCAAGTACAAGGCCATATACATGTTTTGATTTTTTGAACACCATGCCTGTTCTAGAGTAGACTATCTTATCCATAATCAGAGATTAAAATGAAATAGATCTACAAAAAAGTAAAATTTTCTAAATTACCTGCAACCTATGGAATTCATGTAGCTGAACTCTAAGAAGATCAGAGTCACCTCCAGATAGTTCAGAACATACATCACAGCTGCTTAAGACATCAGTAGGACATTCTGGGCCTCCGCCAAACCTGTTTTATATCAAGTCCAATATTTTTAGTGGAAAACTGGACCAGACTACTGGCCTTAATATTATAACAGACAAATTCATTAGGGCATCCATTAAAGTATTTATATTGTAACAGTCATACATCTAATTAATTAAAGTAATTTATCAAGTGAAATGGTCCTTTGTTCGAATGACATTTTGTATCTTCAAAATACCTATGTCAAACTAATTAAAATAAAAAATTAAATATTAAGCCCTTTTATCTGGTACCATTTTGTTGTGGAATACTTAAGTGAAATTAATTAAACATTCTGTTCGGGCGTGCGTAGCTGCCGTGATATTTTGTGACGTCATGGGTTGTGTTGAGATCGATGTCGGCTGTCACGGTGACCCTGGTGAAATATAATCGATAGTTTTCGACCGTCCGATCGACCGAAGGTCTTATCTAGGGAGCCTCTCCCCTCCCTCTCCTGACTTGCTCTCATTTCTCCGTTAGACTATGGTCGAGTTGGTTGTTCTCTGTCTGTGTCTTAAGCTTCTGTTTCCATCTGGAGTTATCGTCCAACGGTGTTATTCGACATCTCCTCATTTATCCTCTAATTATCCCCAACATCCTAGAATCCCTTCGTCGAAAAAACATTGCTTGCGACCCAGCATCGAATGGTCACCTTGTGGCAGGAACGACTTCGAAATTGGTAAGTTTTCTTTCATTTATTCGCCTATTTCGCCCCATGATTCTTTTCACCTTTTATTTCCTTGTGGGTGTAAATAATGAGCTCTCGGAAAGTTCATCATCCGTAAATTTCGAGAATCAGATTTACATTTTGGTGCCGAATGAACCAGGGACCTTTAGGGGCCTTCTGTTATAACCTGATTATCTCCTTATCGACACTATCAGTTTATCTTATCGCCTTATCCCCTCTTATTATAATTTTGAATCTTGAATTCAATTTTGAACTGTAATTTAAATTTCCTATTTTGTGTCGATTTCAATTTTGATGTTGAATCCGAATTTTAACGTCAATTCGATTTCATATTATTTTGTTTTGAAATTTCAATTTCCATGTTAATTTTTTTTCTTCGCCTTCTTTAATTTTAATTCTAATTTTCCTTGAATTTAATTTTAATTTGTTACCTTTATTTATTTTTTCTACTCTCTATTTTTTTGTTTCCTTTCCCTCGTGTCCTTTTATCTTCTGATAATCATTAATATTTCATCGTGGTCCAAACAGCCGCCGAGAAATTACAGGCGAACTTAATTGCCCTCAAAACACAGCGTGACCTACTGCTCGCCGCAGTCAGGAAAATCCAATACACAGTTAGGGAACTTCAGTCAACGGATTATCCCCAGGCAGAGGCCTGTCTCAATGAATTGAAAGAGCTCAAGCCTGAATTTCTTGATGCGGACAGCCGGTACGTCCAGACAGTTAGTCAGCTACCGGACGGTCAACGACCCGCCAATCCGTCTGAACATCCCACCTATTTCGAATTGATCTTGGCCATTCGTATGAGATGTAAACAGTTGTCTAGGGACAACACACCGAATCATACGACTAGCAATCCCTCTGATGATCTTCCTCTTCCACGTATTCAGCTGCCAACGTTCAACGGTCAAATTGAACGCTGGCCTGAATTTATCTCCTTATATGACTCACTAGTTCACGACAACGCGCCCTTGCCGGACGCTCAGAAATTCCATTTTCTAAAATCTTCTGTCTTCGATAAAGCGGCAGCGAAAACGATTTCAAAATAATCGTCGTTTGGCTCAAATGTATTTGATGCAAATTTCGCATTATCCCGAATCTTCTACCGCCTCTATTGAGCATCTAAAAGGATTTATCACCACCCATCAAAATGCTATTCATGCGCTCAAATCCTTGCCCATTGACGATTTTTTGTTGTTCTCGATGAGCGTCCAAAGGCTTGACAAGGATTCTCGTCAGCGTTTCGAACAGCAGTTGGCGACGGATGAATTTCCGTCTGTAGAAACCTTGCTGAAGTTCGCTAATCAGCAACTACGAGTGCTGGAAAGCACTCCTTGCCCTCCGTCATCCAAAATCAAGTCGCCTAGTCGGTTTCGCCCGTCATCGCCTGCTTTCAAACAGCACACTCAGCGTTCCAAGTCACCCATGCGCTCTACACAAAACAATTCGTCTGCTCGTCGTTCTGTCTACACCTCGGGCGCCATTATCTCGCTCATCTGCTTCGATCCGGGCTACTTGTGCCTATTGTGACGCTAAGGACCATTCCATTCGCCAGTGCCCCACATTCAAGGCTTTGACTTCTCAGCAGCGCCTAAAATATGTGGCAAGCATCTCCATCTGCCGCAATTGTCTGTCAGAGTATCACTCTACTGACAAATGCCAATCTTCGCATTCCTGCCATGCATGTGACCAGCGGCATCACACCATCCTGCATCCAAGAAACGATGTACCTCAGCATCGTTCAGGAGACGCCTCCCCACCTCCTTCACGATCGACTTCGCCTCGAACACCTTCATCTGTTCAGTCTGTGGCCTCACGCGTCTCATTGCCTACGAATCGGCATTTCCCTGCGCGTTCCCCTTCTCCTGCCTCGTCTGATGCATCTGGTGCTTCTTATGTACCTAAGGAGCAACGCAGGCGCCCTCGCCGATCACCCCCCTCTTCTAGGTGGCGGTCGGATTGACTAGGACATCTTCGATCACCTCAGCGTCTGTTCCCGCCTTATCGTCTGTTCTCTTCCTCTTTGACACCTCGTCCTGCTCGCAGCCAAAACCGGCATCTGGAACAGTTGATGCCTACCGCCATCGTCCGTCTTGAAAATAACCGATTTCACTCCATATCTCGTGCACTTCTTGATTCTGGCAGTCAAACCACCCTCATCACCTCCGCCTGCGCGTCTTGGCTGCATCTTCGTCTACGGTCCGATCCAATGCATCTGCGTACCCTCAGCAATGCGAATCCGATTCGTGTCCGAAGGATATGCTTACCTCACCTTATTCCATCAGGGTGACCCCCATATTTCAAGGTCAAGGCCTACGTCATTGATACACTCATTGACCCGCTGCCATCTAGGGAGTTTCGATGCCATTGGCCGGAGTTAACCCGGCTCAATTTGGCCGATCATTTGTTTTATCGTCCTCAAACGATTGACATCCTCCTGGGCTCAGATGTGCTTCCATTCCTGATTCTCCCACAAACATTATCGCCTACCGCTGAGCTCCCTGGTGCCATTCGAACCACCCTAGGATGGGTGCTTTTTGGTCCCTATGCTCGCCATCGAAAGCCATCTAGGCATGTAACCTTCGCTCCTGGCACAGTTGATGGCAGCACTCGTCGCCCATCACGCACTAAGCGTATCAAGGCAGGTATCAGCTCTTCTAAGTCGCCTAACTTTTCGCCTCGATCATCCTCTCCTCGGTCATCTGGTTCGAAATCGCTTTCCCAACCAGCGGAAAAATCTGATCGTCTGCTCGCCTCAAATCCATCTGACCCTTCTGGTTCATCTGACTTCTCTTCATACTCTCCTCGCTCATCTGATTGCCATCCAACTGATCATGCTGCTACTACGCCAGAATCCTCTCTAGTCTTGATATCCTCTGATGCCGTCTCCGAAAGCCCTGTCCAAGATTCTATCATCTATCTTCCAGCTAAGGCCCATTTTCCGGATGAGAGTCTCACTGACATTGTCCGTATGTTTTGGTAGCTTGACAAGGTTCCAGATGTCGTCCCGCTCACTCCAGCTGAAAAGAAGTGCGAGGAGATGTACCTTTCAGGCGTCCATCGCTCTCCTACTGGGCGTTACATCGTGGATCTTCCCCTCGCCTCTCGTGATCTTGGAATGTCAGTTAATGTGGCCAAGCGGCAATTCAGGCGTTTAGAACATCGCCTCGGTAAGCAGCCGGAACTCCGTGCCGCCTATCACGACTTCATGCGAGATTACTTGGACAGCGGCCATATGGAGTTAGTAGCGGAATCCGCCAACCCTTCTCCATATGAACCTTATTACATCCCTCATCATCCGGTTCATCGACTAGATGATCCTCCTACCAAAATTCGTGTGGTCTTCAACGCCTCGTGCGCTTCATCTAACGGCAAGTCCTTCAATTATCTTCTGTTAACCGGACCAAAGCTTCAAGCTGATATCACCATTCTTCTGTTACGATTCCGGCTACATCAATTTGTCTTTACAGCCAACATTGTCAGCAGGCAAATGATGACGTCACTTGAATTAGTTTGTTTATGCCTTGTATAATACGTAACCTTTGTTTGCTGTTACAATATAGTTCTGTTCTAACATTCCATGAAGTCGTTCTTATTAACACCCTCATTCTTAATTTAATTAAGTCATTCTTACATGGTGCCGAAACCTTTTTATTTTAGTTAGTTTTGATTTATTAAATCCGCGAGTGATAATAACGAAAATTTTCTTTCGTGATGAGTGGAAACGAATCGGACTCGGCTGTTAGCCTTCGACCTCCTGGACCTTTAATGATTTCCCAGGAATCAAACATGGCAACAGCATGGAAATCATGGTTACAATCATACAAATGGTTCGCAGAGGCTATAAACCTAGACAAAAAATCGAAAAAAAAAAAAAAAAGTCGCAACTTTTATGACTATTATTGGTAAGGAAGCCTATTCAATTTATGAAACATTTAAGATCGAAACAGCTGATAAGGACAAAGTTGAAAAAATTATTGAATTGTTTGAATCGTATTTCACCCCTAAAATAAACATTACGTATGAAAGATTGATATTTAATCGCATGACTCAGCAGAATGGACAATCTTTTGATGATTTTCTCACATTAGCGATTAATCAATCCAATAAGTGTAATTATTCAACCATGAGGGACGAATTTTTGCGCGACAAAATTGTAATTGGAATATTAGATGATGAGGTTAGAAAAACATTATTGGAAGTAGAAGATTTAAAATACGATAATGCGGTAAAAATATGCAGGGCGTCTGAGTTAGCTAAACAACACATGTCGGCTATGAAAGGTGGTGAAGGATCCGTATCGGAAATAAATGCTGTCAGACGGGATCAAAGCAAAAAAATACACGCCAAACCCGACCAATTCCATTGCAGGCGGTGTAATACGACCCATGGCAGACGGGCTTGTCCAGCTTACAAAGTTCAATGTAAAAAATGTAATTTTAAGGGTCATTTTACAGAATGTTGTTTATCATCAAAAAAGGTGGAAATGGTCTTAAAAAGTAATGACGAAAACACTGATAAAAATATTGATATATATATATAGACCTGACTGACCTGAACAAAAATATTAAAAGAAGACACTTCCCTTTACAAACAATGGAAGAGATAGCCGCCAAGTTGCATGGGTCAAAATTTTACACAAAAATTGACTGTATAAAAGGATTCTGGCAGCTACGAGTTTCACAGAGAAGTTCAAAATTTTTAACCTTTGCAACTCCTTGGGGACGATACAGCTGTTTACGTCTTCCATTCGGCTTATCAAGTGCCAGTGAAGTGTTCCAGTCCTTCATGACAGCTACACTGGAAGGAATAAAAAATGTGGAAGTCGCAATTGATGATATATTAATTCATGCACCAACCGAAGAAGAACTTAAGAACACAACGGATAAAGTCCTTAAAAAATTGCAGGAAGTTGGGCTAAAACTTAACAAAGAAAAATGTATCTTCAACGTACAAAAAACTAAGTTTCTGGGTCACGTGATCAGCGAAAAGGGCCTTGAAACAGATCAAGAAAAGGTGGCTTGTATTGATAGGTTGAAACCTCCGGCAAATATAAAAGAATTGGAAAGATTCTTGGGTATGGTAACATACTTATCGAAGTTCATAAAAAACCTTTCTGAAATCACAGCACCTTTACGACTTCTCAAACAAAAAGACATAGAATGGCATTGGGATCAGGATCAAGAACAAGCATTCATTAATTTAAAAAACAAATTGAAATCTGCTCCGGTTTTGCGCTACTACAACCCTAAAGAAGAGGTAAAAATTTCAGTTGACGCATCAAAACATTCGATGGGTGCAGTATTGTTACAGGATGACCAACCGGTTGCTTATGCATCCAAGGCGTTCACTCCTGCTCAAACTAGATACAGCCAGCTCGAAAAAGAAGCCACCGCTGTTCTGAATGGGTGTAAAAAATTCCACGAATATGTGTGGGGGAATCCTAAGTTAATCATTGAGACCGATCATAAGCCATTAGAGGCAATATTCAAAAAACCACTCAATAGTGCTCCAGCGAGGCTGCAGAGGATCTTATTCGAAGTCATGCCATACAACCCTCATATAGTATACAAAAAAGGAAGCGAATTGTACATAGCTGACTTGCTCAGTAGGGATTGTGCAAATGAAGCATTAAAAGATGAGCCAGTTGACATAGTTATACATGTAAGTATACCATTTTCAAAAACACGTTTTGAGGAATTAAAAACACTTATAGAAGAAGATGTTGTTATGAGACAGTTGTCAAATTTTATCTTGAATGGTTGGCCTTCGTCCAAAACTGAATTATCTAATGAATTAAAAGCCTATTACAGCTTCAGAGAAGAATTGGCTCTTTATGAAGGAGTAATGATCAAAGGGGCCCAAATAGTAGTACCAGAAAAATTGGTGCCTTTGGTTCTATATGAAATTCATCGAGGACATAGAGGAGCTGAATCATGCTTAAAACTCGCCAGAGAAAATTTATTTTGGCCCAAAATGTCCTCAGACATAAAAAACTTTGTGGCAAGATGTCAAGTATGCCAGTGTCTTCAAAAAGATAAACCAAAAGAAGAACTGTGCCTAAATCAGGTACCAACTAGACCCTGGGAAATTTTAGGATCTGATTTGTTCCATTGGAATCAAAAAGATTACTTGATTATAGCTGATGTATATTCAGGATTCTATGATTTTCAAGTGCTCAACATAACCACCAGTGCAGCTGTTATCCTTAAACTAAAGAATTGGTTCTCTACTCATGGAATACCTGATATACTAAAAACTGATGGTGGTCCACAATATAGCAGCAAAGAATTTCAAGACTTTAGCACATCATGGAACATTACCCATCAAGTATCCAGCCCTCATTTTCCGCGGGCTAACGGATTCATCGAAAGATATGTACAAGAAGCAAAACTATTACTAAGAAAATGCGCCAAGGAAAACACGGATATCCACCTTGCACTACTGAATCAACGCAACATTCCGAGGGATAGCATTGGATCCCCAGCTCAAAGGCTCATGGGAAGAAGAACGAAAACCCTGATTCCTTGTTTGGACTCAGTTCTTAAGCCTCAACTCATCAGCCCAGACAAGGTCACACAAACACTCAAGAATTGGCAAAGCGAGCAGAAAAGGTATGCTGACATAGGCAAAACGTCGCATAAAACCTTCAGTGATGGAGAAAAGATCCTATGGAAGAAAGCACCTCGTGAATGGGTACCAGCAACAATTATTAAGCAAAATGAAGGCTCCAACTCTTACATTATTAAAACCCAAGATGGTGTGAAGTACCGCCGCAACTCATTGTTCCTTCGTCCTATAACTGAACCCCAAAACTTTGAATTTAAGGAGACTGTGGTTTCCTCTCCACAACGTATGGAATCAGCTCCAGCAGTGGTTACTCGTAAATCGATCTCTACACAGTTCACACCACCAAAGAGTCTAACACCAAAGCCACCTGTTTCTGAGGATATGAGTTTAACCAAATCTGCTACTCAACAAAATAAAACTGAAGAATACCGAACCAAGAGTGGAAGGTTAATCAAGGAACCAAGAAGACTGATAAAAGAAGAAGAATCAAGTAACCAATAAGACTGACAACATTACCAAGAAGACTACATATGAAGCTTCAAATCCAAAAGAAGAAGGATGTCAGCAGGCAAATGATGACGTCACTTGAATTAGTTTGTTTATGCCTTGTATAATACGTAACCTTTGTTTGCTGTTACAATATAGTTCTGTTCTAACATTCCATGAAGTCGGTCGTTCTTATTAACACCCTCATTCTTAATTTAATTAAGTCATTCTTACAAACATCAGGCAGATGTATCGACAGATTCTTGTAAATCCGTAACACAGGGATTATCAGCGAATCGTCTGGCGCTTTTTAGATCATGAGCCCATTCAGTCGTATCGGCTGAATACAGTCACTTATGGGGTTTCGTCTGCTCCTTATTTGGCCCTTCGTACACTTCGGCAGCTAGCTGATGACGAAGGAGCCAGATGTCCAGAGGCTCAGCGCGTATTGTTGGAGGAAGTTTACGTTGACGACCTCCTGACAGGAAGCTCATCAGAAGCTGAGGCCGCCGATCTGCGCCATCAGGTGCTAGATCTGCTCATGGCAGGCGGGTTTGAGCTGCGCTACAAATCAAATGGGCTACAAATCATCCCCCTCTGTTGCAGGGAATTCCGTCTGATCACTGCCGTGAGCTTTCCTCGCTATCCTGTCCTAAAAATCTTAGGACTCGGCTGGAATCACACGTCTGACCACCTCCTCTACTCCCTGCAACTGACTGAATCCGCACTCACGAAACGCACCGTACTGAGCCAAATGGCTCGAATCTTCACCACCACTTTCTCAGCCAAGATCCTCTTCCGTCGTCTGTGCCTGCTACACCTGGATTGGGACCAAGGATTGCCCCAAGAGTGGGCCGCTCCCTGGCTGAACTTTCAGGAGCAACTACCTTCTCTTTCGGAGGTACGCATACCTCGTTTTATTCCTGAAGCATCTCCATCGTCTGTTCATCACCTAGTCGGATTTTGTGACGCATCTGAATCCGGCTATGCCGCTGTCGTCTATCTCCACACATCGTCTTCATCTGGTCATCTTCATGTTCATCTCTTAGCCAAAAAAATCCAAAATAGCACCGTGCAAAGCGGTTACCCTTCCCCACTTGGAGCTATGCGGCGCCCATCTGCTTGCTAAGCTCATGCATCATCTGGCCACTCACGTTATTCAGCATCTGAATGCTGAGTTTATCGCATTCTCCGATTCCTCTGTTGCTCTAGCCTGGATCTGTGGCGAAAGCCACAAATGGAAAACATTTGTAGGCAACCGCCTTGCTGAAATCCAGGATCTGGTGCTATCCCGGTGCTGGAAACATGTCATCTCCGAGGACAATCCTGCCGACTGCGCGTCACGCAGATTGCAGCCTCGTCAGATCCATCATCATCCTCTGTGGTGGCATGGTCCTACTTGGATCTCATCTCCTCCATCTTTGTGGCCTATTTCCTCCGTTGATTCATCTTCCTCTGATGATGTGGATTCCGAGGCTAAACCCATTTCCACTCTAGTGCTCGCCACCACCACTTCGGAGGTCTGTATAATCGACCGTTTCTCCTCTTTTCTCCGCTTTAAACGGGTAATCGCCTTCTGCCGACGCTTTGTCTTCAATGCAAAGCGTCCTCCGCATCCGCGTACTGGTCCTTTGTCCTCTGTGGAGCTCCAGGAAGCTGAAATCGCCGCCATCCGTCTGATCCAAAATTTCGTTGAAGAAATTACTGAGCTTCAGAAACCCTCTTCTCGTCTTCGTCTGATAATGCAGCTCCATCTGTTTCTCGACGAACATGGTGTCATCCAAGTGGGTGGCCGTCTATCTTCTGCACTGTTGCCTTATCAGCATAAGCATCCTGCTCTTCTACCTAAAGGCGCTCGTCTAACCGTGGGTTATCATCGACAATGCTCATATCCGTCTCTTTCATGCTGGTGCTCTGTCAACCCATTCGTTCATCCGTCGCCGACATTGGATTCTTGATGGACGTAATGTAGTTTGCAATCGTCTGCGAAAATGCAACAGATGCTTCACCTGCAAACCTCAACCAATTATTCAGCCGATGGGCAATCTTCCCTCGGGACGCGTATCCTCTGCTGCCGCGTTTTCCACTACTGGCATTGACTACGCTGGTCCCTTTCTCCTCTCCAGTGCCCGTTTACGGGGGGCTGTCACCACGAAGGCCTACTTGGCGGTTTTCATCTGCTTTGCCACCAAGGCTGTGCATCTGGAGTAGGCATCTGAGCTCTCCACTCCCGCATTTATTGCCGCTTACCGGCACTTCGTTGCCCGAAGGGGAAACCCTTCCGTTATTTTCTCGGACAACGGAACTAATTTCGTAGGGGCGAGCAATTATCTTTGGGATTTGGGACGTCTGTTGTCGGGGCCTCAGCATCAGCAGGGCCTTTGTGATGTCGCCTCCTCCTCTGACACCGACTGGCGATTCATCCCCCCTGCAAGTCCTCATTTTGGCGGACTTTGGGAGGCTACCGTAAAATCGGCAAAGCACCACCTTTCGCGCGTCATCGGCGAGCAGCGTCTCACTTACGAGGAATTCCTCACTGTCATCACTCAGGTCGAAGCAATCCTCAACTCTCGTCCGCTTTATCTTCCGTCGTCTGATCCATCGGATTTTGAGGGCCTCACTCCGGGCCATTTCCTGATCTTTCGCCCCCTTACTTTGTTTGGATGTAATAAGTAACAACACAAGTTAAAAAAAGAACTAAGTTTATTAATCAGTTCACACACGCATCACAACATGAGCAATCGGTTTATATACATACAAAGCTCTGGAGGTAACAACCAGGTTCAGGTTATAACTTACAAATGTTACCAATCTAACATCCCCCTCCTTAAGTTTTAAATACAAAAATAAAAATATAGTATACATTACAATCATGTTCATATAGTATGTAACTTATGATCTAATTTGTAACAAATTATTTGGAAGTAATTACAATAAAATAAAGAATAAAAAAAAATACTTATTAGAAAATAAAGGTTTAACCACAAAATTACAGAGCAAGAGCTTACAAATACAAACTTTACAAATCTAACCTTTCTGGTTTTTTAATTACTCTACCTGATCTAGTTGTAATAGAGTCAGGTAAATTCAATGGCAAGGAACAACCAGAGTTATTTAAATCTTCAACAGTCCTATCTATGTTTACATTATTCGAGACATCAACAGTTTTGTCAAAATCAAAATCGTTATGTTTATATTCAGCATCCTCTGATGGAGGAGCATTGTATTTCTTAATAAATACTGAATTGCGCCTATACATTTTGCCGTTAATGTTTAGCAAATATGACCTAAATTTAAGCTTTTTAACAATGAGTGCTCTTTCCCACAACTTAGTATACTTGTCTTGTACTAAAACATTATCACCCTCGTTAAATTCTACTGATTTTCTGCTGTGCTCATTCTAATAGTTCTTTTGAGAATTTTTATCATAAACTTGTGGATCATCAACAACATGAGGTGCCAGACAGCTATCTCTTATAGGAAGTTTTGATCTAAGAGTCCTACTCTGAAGGAGTTAGGAAGGTGAATATTGTAATCCTGCAACAGGAGAATTTCTGTAGTTAAGTAAATATAAATCTAAGTCATCATTTTCATGGTGACATTTTTTTAGCATGGATTTCATCAACCCTACTGCTTTTTCTGCAAGACCGTTACTTTTAGGATAATGGGGACTCGATGTTGTTATGACAAAATTCCACTAGTCTGAAAATTTTTTAAATTCAAAAGAGCTAAATGGATTATTGTCAGCGACTATGATTTTGGGGATTCCGTAAGAGGCGAAAATTGGCTTTAGACACTCTATTAATGACAATGACGTTTTGTCTTTGAGTTTCTTTAACTCAACCCATCTAGAATAGTAGTCCACCACAACCAAATAGTGCATGTTACGAAATTCAAGAATATCCATACCAATTTTATAGAATGGGATGGGTGGTATCTTATGAGGGAGCAGAGGTTCTTTAATATTAGACCTTTGGAATCTTTGACAAACGGTACAAAAATTTACAAGGTTTGTCACATCAGACAGAATGCCAGGCCAGTAAAAGAATTGTTTTATTTTTTCCTTGATCTTGTTAAGGCCAAGATGTGTTTCATGCAGTAAGTTCAAAATGTTTTTTCTACACAACGGAGGAACAACCAACCTTTCATCATAATATATTAAGCAATTTTCTACTGTGATACTATTTCTTATATTAAAATAATGAGCTAGATCTCCACAACATTTTAGAGATTTTGGCCAACCACTACTGTAGTACTTAATAATTTGGTTTAACGTTTCATCCAAATTTGTTTAGGATTTTAAATGTATAAGTTGCTGGTCAGAGCAATCAAATAAAACACCTACGGTGTGTACAACGTCCCTCATTGACACATCATCTGCAACATTTCCTGCAATAATATTCCTTGACAATAAGTCAGCAATAACCATAGACCTCCCTGGGAGATACTTAAGCTCAAACTTATATGGTAAAATTTTCAATCTAAGCCGTCTGAGTCGATTATTTTTTATTTTGTTGATATCCTTTAGTATAATAGACGTTAGGGGAGCATGATCTGTGTAAACAATCACATTAGGGTGTCCATAAACAAAGTTGTGGAGTTTTTTTAATGCAAATGTTATAGCAAGGAGTTCTTTTTCAATTTGTGCATATTCTTGTTCACAAGCAGTTAGAGTTCTGCTAGCATACAAAAGAGGCTTTCCTTCTTGTATTAATGAGCAACCAACAGCATAGTTACTAGAGTCAGCTTGTATCTCAATGGTCTTAACAGGGTCAAAAGAAGCAAGTAATGTTATATTTGAGATAACAGATTTCAATTTATTAAAATTTTCATCATGAGATTTAGTCCAAAGCCAAACGGATTCTTTTTTAAGCAAGGATGTAAAAGGGGCTATTAAATCAGAGAGATTAGGTATGAAGTTTCTTAAAAAATTAACCATTCCCAAAATTTTTTGAAGATCTTTAACATTTTTTGGTGGCTCTAAATTTATTATTGATTGAATTCTTTGCGAGTCAGGTCTATGACCATGCTTATTAAATAAAAACCCGAGATATTTGACTTCGTTAACAAAATATTGAATTTTCTCAGAATTGAATTTAATATTGTATTTTCTAGCCACAGAAACAACCTCCCCAACTGTCTGCCTAAGCTCCTCCTCAGAGTTAGCACAACACAAAATGTCATCAAAATAAACTAAAACATTCTTAATGTGACCGAAATACTTATATGTTAGTTTTTGGAAGAATTCTGGCAAAACTGTCAAACCAAAAGGGGCTCTTAGATATTTAAAAACGCCAAATGGTGTACTAAAACAACATAACTTACTGGATTCCTCATCTAGTCTAATTTGATGAAACCCACTTTTTAAATCGAAAAGACAGAAGTGACTTTTGTTAGCCAGTTTCAAACTTATTTCCTCTAAGGTAGGAATTTCATAATAGTCATTCCTCACTGTCATCACTCAGGTCAAAGCAATCCTCAACTCTCGTCCGCTTTATCTTCCGTCGTCTGATCCATCGGATTTTGAGGCCCTCACTCCGGGCCATTTCCTGATCTTTCGCCCCCTTACTTCACCTCCTGAACGTGATGTTACGTCTGGTCCCGTCAATCATAACGCTCGTTGGCAGTTAGTTCAACGCCTACAGCAGGACTTCTGGAAACGCTGGCGCTGCGAGTACCTGCATACTCTGCAGCAGCGAAGCAAATGGTTGCATCCATCTAGACCTATAACTCCTGGGACGGTTGTCCTTATTCACGAGGACAACCTACCTCCGCTTAAGTGGTCATTGGGCCGCATTTCGTCGGTCTTTCCTGGGTCCGACGCTATCACCCGTGTTGCTGAAGTCACCACCCCTTCCGGGACAGTTCACCGCCCTGTGGTGAAACTGTGCCCTCTGTCATCTCAATAATATTCATCTGTTAATTCGTCTATTCGCGCCATCTATCGTCATCCTCTGTTACGCCCTCTGTGTTTGTTTTTCAGAAGTAAGACTTCAGGGCGGGCGGCATGTTCGGGCGTGCGTAGCTGCCGTGATATTTCGTGACGTCATGGGTTGTGTCGAGATCGATGTCGGCTGTCACGGTGACCCTGGTGAAATATAATCGATAGTTTTCGACCGAAGGTCTTATCTAGGGAGCCTCCCTCTCCTGACTCGCTCTCATTTCTCCATTAGACTATGGTCGAGTTGGTTGTTCTCCATCTGTGTCTTAAGCTTCTGTTTCCATCTGGAGTCATCATCCAACGGTGTTATTCGACATCTCCTCATTTATCCTCTAATTATCCCCAACATCCTAGAATCCCTTCGTCGAAAAAACATAGAGTACATAGAGCAAGAGAAGAACATTTAGCTCTCACCAATTGTGCCTCCTTTCAGCTCTTTCCTTACTTTGCTAAATTATTAATATTATCTTAATAAATTAATTAGTTATTATCTAAAATCTCCCAACCTGGTTATAAGGTACTTCCACACAGTAGCAGAGACCACAACTGTATCCACACCTGGAAATAGGCAATCATGTTGGCATAAAAGAAGCCTGTTGTCAACTGGTCCAGGTTCTGAGAAACTGTTAAACTTTACAAGCCAATCTTTGGTTACATAATACCTAAAAATATATTATTTGTTAAAAATGTAGAGGCCACATAAGTAATAAATTCAAAGAATTAAATAATTTACAGTTAATAAATGTGAAGGAAGGTCAACATTATCAATAATAACTTAGTTGGTTAACAATGTCATAGGTGCTCTCCTACAACAAGAGGACAAGAATGAATGGATGCCCCTTGAATTTTTGGATAGGGGCCTGGAAGGCCTTGATGTTGTTAGTGAACGGTCCAAGAGAATAATGTCGGGGAGCTGAGGCCTCTCATTTCATTGGTGGATGGACTATGGGAAGAGGTCGGGATATTAAGGGCCACGTTAGCAAAGCAGGTGGAGATCCCTTTCAAGAATGCTGCCCAATTAAAGGCTCTGGTGGAGCATGCAAAGCAGTTGAAGGGCTGTAGTGCAAGTATCACCCTCAATGCAAGTTATCTGATGTTGAGGAAGAAGACCTGGAAGTAAGGCTCAACTTTGCAGAGGAGGACCTGCGGTCTTTTAAGATCCGTTGAATGACAGAGAAATACAGTCGATGATAGTAATGCCTGATCTCTACTGGTTGACGAGGCAGTTGAAGATGGCCAGTATGGTCAATTTGGTCTGGTTTGCTGGTGGCCAGGTGAGATGTCGACAGGACACTGGCCCCACTATCCTTATCCTCTTAAAACTTTACCAAGGAATTCAACACCCTTTATCACTCCATCCATCTATTAAAACTAGTATCAATGTTCTTTTCCTTCATTGTCATCAGCTGGTTTAAGTCATTCATCTCTAATCACCCAGGTAGTACTCATCCCTGATCAACCTCCATTCCAAACCCTTTCATTGTCCTAGGGTGTAACTCAGGGTTCATCAATTTTGCCATTACTTTTTTGTGTCTATATCAATGACCTCCAAACATCTATCCATCCCTGCACATTCTTCTTATGCCAACAACAACCAAATTTACCTACCCTTCCCTCCTACTCAGCTCCGATTTGCCTCCCTATTGATTCAGGAAGATCTGGACTGGTTTGGAGCCTGGGCCTCTCTCCATAACTTCAATTGTACTTGGAGGATCCAAGGCAATTATAATTGGTTCATATTCCCTCCTCAAAACCCTAAATGATATTCCCACCTTCACCATAAATGCTCAAACTATTCAATTCTTCATTCAAGGGGAAAATCTAGATTTGGTCATTGAACAAACTTGTTTCTGGAAGACCCACATTTCCCAAATCATCCCCCAATCCATTTCCACCTTTAAACTGCTCACTCCATCCCAACATCTCCCATTACATACGCACCAACTCCTGGTTTTCTCTCTTGTTATCCCCCATTTCAGCTATGGTTGTGTGGTAATGGTAGCCTCTCTGAGAATCTCAAGGCTCAGTTAAACCAGGTGATGAATTGTATTCTTAGATTTATACTTGAGATCCCCATAGACTGTCACATTTCATGCACCCACAGACAAGATGATGGAGGATTAATCAAAATAATATTGTGTCAAATAAAGGTTAATATGTGAGTTCATAGTTAGCCATGACAAATTGAGTGGATGTATTAGTGAGGAATCAGCTAAGGTTGATGAAAAATACATTAGATTTTCACTGAAATTATTTATGGTCAACAGTTGGACATGCTATGTATTGGCCAAGATACTATATCAGAAGGTCTAAAAACAGAAGTAAGTTGAAAAACAATTCTTATTAATTATTAGCAAAAGAAAAAACACATGCTGGCAGGGTCAGAACTCGAAGCCAGGGCCTCCTCTATATCTAGTCAGGGGCTCTACCAACGGAGCTACCCTGCACGAGAGGACCACCTTCCCAATATGAATTCTCTTTGATCGGTAACACCCTCGACTGGATTGGAAAAGGACAGACCCTGCTAGTACACTTTTTCCTTGGCTAATAGTTGATAACAAAATTTGACTAAAAACAAGATGAAAATGGTTTAACATACAACATATAGATTTCCAACTTTTACTTGGTGGACAAGGTGTCTGTAGCACATAATAGGTATGAGAGGTTGAAAGAGGCTGTTCTATAGAAAATAAGTTATAGATTGAAGATGAGGGGTCTCTTATTAGGGATTAGATGGAGGACTTAAATTTAAGGAGGTCATATAAGTAACAAGTTTTTTTTCAGTAGTGTAAAGCTGCTTTTTGTTGGCTGAGGTGGAGTGAAGATTAGTATTTAGGTTACAGAAAAAAATTAATAACCATAAGCTCCGATTTGCCTCCCTATTGATTCAGGAAGATCTGGACTGGTTTGGAGCCTGGGCCTCTCTCCATAACTTCAATTGTACTTGGAGGATCCAAGGCAATTATAATTGGTTCATATTCCCTCCTCAAAACCCTAAATGATATTCCCACCTTCACCATAAATGCTCAAACTATTCAATTCTTCATTCAAGGGGAAAATCTAGATTTGGTCATTGAACAAACTTGTTTCTGGAAGACCCACATTTCCCAAATCATCCCCCAATCCATTTCCACCTTTAAACTGCTCACTCCATCCCAACATCTCCCATTACATACGCACCAACTCCTGGTTTTCTCTCTTGTTATCCCCCATTTCAGCTATGGTTGTGTGGTAATGGTAGCCTCTCTGAGAATCTCAAGGCTCAGTTAAACCAGGTGATGAATTGTATTCTTAGATTTATACTTGAGATCCCCATAGACTGTCACATTTCATGCACCCACAGACAAGATGATGGAGGATTAATCAAAATAATATTGTGTCAAATAAAGGTTAATATGTGAGTTCATAGTTAGCCATGACAAATTGAGTGGATGTATTAGTGAGGAATCAGCTAAGGTTGATGAAAAATACATTAGATTTTCACTGAAATTATTTATGGTCAACAGTTGGACATGCTATGTATTGGCCAAGATACTATATCAGAAGGTCTAAAAACAGAAGTAAGTTGAAAAACAATTCTTATTAATTATTAGCAAAAGAAAAAACATATGCTGGCAGGGTCAGAACTCGAAGCCAGGGCCTCCTCTATATCTAGTCAGGGGCTCTACCAACGGAGCTACCCTGCACGAGAGGACCACCTTCCCAATATGAATTCTCTTTGATCGGTAACACCCTCGACTGGATTGGAAAAGGACAGACCCTGCTAGTACACTTTTTCCTTGGCTAATAGTTGATAACAAAATTTGACTAAAAACAAGATGAAAATGGTTTAACATACAACATATAGATTTCCAACTTTTACTTGGTGGACAAGGTGTCTGTAGCACATAATAGGTATGAGAGGTTGAAAGAGGCTGTTCTATAGAAAATAAGTTATAGATTGAAGATGAGGGGTCTCTTATTAGGGATTAGATGGAGGACTTAAATTTAAGGAGGTCATATAAGTAACAAGTTTTTTTTCAGTAGTGTAAAGCTGCTTTTTGTTGGCTGAGGTGGAGTGAAGATTAGTATTTAGGTTACAGAAAAAAATTAATAACCATAAGAGGGAATCAGATTGAAGAGAAAGAATTCAAAAGAAGTCAGTATATGGTACCATAGAGTAAACACTGGGAGAGGGAGGAAATTTTGGCAAACTACAATATGATGTGGAGAGACAGATTATCCGGGATTGGAGAGAGTTCTGGACAAATAGGCAAAAGAATATTGGAGGCAGGGGAAGCCTGGATGTAGATTGGAAGCTAGTGAGGCATCAACATGCAATAATGAAGAGAGGAGCATTGAGTGGATAGGGGCATGGATACTGTATGTAACACTTTTTCATGACACCTTTTACAAGTTTAAATGTGGCAATAAACATATAACTTAAAAATAAATTATAGAATAGCTAACTACAAGAATGAAAATTTAAAATTTTAACTGACACACCTATCCTTTTCTGAAGATGATAAACCCTCAAGTTTAGCTGCACGTTTACGTGCTCTGTTGATCTTGGTGTTGTCCTTCCTACAAAAAAAGAATCGTAAAATATAGTTAATTTATTCACAATACTAGTCATAAGATACCATTTAAAATATACAAATATCATATCTCTGTGTTGAAACGTTAATGTTTTGTATATACTTCTAAGGAATTAATCTGTTTTTAATTTTGTTACTTACATTTACAAGTGAAAAATGCTATAGTCTGTATCGACATGGGTCAATATATTTATCAGGTGTGAAGGGCAGTGATCAAGGTAGTAGCAAACTGAGTGACGGTGACAATTTGGAGGGCCTTGGTAAGGGAGGCAAGCCACGGTCAAAGTAGCAGCTGGCTTGGTGAGGAGGCAGGACTGACATGTCCAAAGCTGCATCCATGCTGTAGTACTGAATTTTTTGCCAGTAATAATAAAAAATATAAACTTTTTTATTGTGATAAAATTACATCCTGCTTTATTGGGCAATAAGTAATTATGATAATTGTTTTCATTCATACCATATTTACAATTTTCATTCACTCGCTCATTCATACAGTATTTACAAACAGACCAGAGACCTCTCAAATCCACATGGTTGTCACCTCCCTCTGATGCGAAAGAGGAAGCGGAGTCTTGGGAAGTCCCCAGAAGTGACCAGTGATGGTAAAATGAAGTTTCAAGGAAGAACTTGCTTAGCCAGGCAGTATTCTCTGCTGTCCAAGAGGTAGGATAAAAGCCTCTACTTCTACTTATATTCTTTCACCACTCCTTATGGCAATGACGACTTAATAACCTCCCCATCCTCAAATACCTTTATTAATTTAAGAAGTTAGTTTCGAATTGTATTAGTTTCTAAGTTAGTTTATAATCAATAGTTTTATTTAATAATTAATTAATGGGCTAAGGAAAATTAATTTAACAAAGAACCGATTTTCAAAATCAAGATGGCATGGTTGTTTTATTTTATTTGGCTTAATACATTAAATTATATTTTTTTCTTAAATATATATATATATATTCCAAATAATTATCAATAATATTCATGTTTATTTTATTTCCAGTAAATTATTTAAAGGTAAGATAAATGCCGAACACATCACACCCGACCTCTATATCAGGTTAATTATGTTGAAAACAAGTCCACCAAATTGCATTACAATCTCAACATTATTGAATAACCTTACAAATGGCACCCAACACTAGGGGCTCTTTATTTCTCTAAAATTTTAATTGATTTGGTCAATTAAAAGAGGAGAGTATTATAGGATTCAAGATAAAATATTATCTATAAATTGGATCTAAGAAGCAGGTGATACATAATGAGTGCCATATACCCAATGCGACTGGGGGGGGGGAACTGAATATCCTTTTCAGTGACTTGGGTTTATTAAAAAAAATTGTGGCTGAGCCTCCACTGACTGATGTCATCACACAGTGACCGAAGTGATGGTCTCAGTATCTCCAGTCGTTTCTGGAATTGCCCAGAAGTTGGACAATCCTTCTTGCCAAACAGAAGTTGTTGCTCCCAGTGTTGTAACATGAAATCCTCAATGGAAGGATTGCAAGGCGTCCATTTCTAACCGGGAACTGGGAAAGAGCTGAAGACCCTAAGAGCCCCCGGCTAACAGAACCTTCCTATAATACCTCCCGATAATACCGGAACCTTCAACAGGTGAAGTAACTAATGGTAGCCATCAGTGGCACCTAGAGATCCTCATTGGTAACTCAAAGGTATTTTCTCTGGTCAATTCAGGATCAAACTTATCCTTCATGTCCACCAGTTACCTAACAAGCTGGTCCCTTTAACTTCGGCCACGGGATACAACCCAACTGAAAGTGCATGTACTACAGCCTGTTCCAAACTTTAAGGGTCCAGACCCACACAGGAGTAACTGTAGATTAGTGGATCCCTAACGTGACCAATGAGCTGTGACCTCAGAAAGACATGGCCGACCTGAGGGTGGCCTCTTTATTGTTGACTAAACCTACAGATGGGTGACACAAACTTATCACTGGCAAGAGATTTTCTGAGATAAATATCAGTATGTAAAGATATGCTCAATTTGTCAATCACAAGAACAAGCAGCATTTATTTCGTTGCTTAAATACTGGGAGAAAGGTGGTCCCAAAAAATTTACCAGATGAAGCAGGGACCACACAAAAATAGGATAGGCATATTGATTTACTTGGTCCTTTGCAACACACTGTCTTTTCAAGGTCCCACTTGAAAGTTGTTCATACCTCACATTAACCTTTTCTTTTAATTACATTTCTGTTATTATTAGTACATTAATTACTAAAATAATATAAATCATTAATTAATTCAGTATTAGTGTGAAATTTACAGTTTGGTTGCATTTGTTCAGCATGCTGTTTTTGGGTTGTTGTGGATAAAGAACATATTACGCTGCCTCGAGTTTATGGTGAGGTATCAGCTGCTCTTATTGTGGACTGAAGCCCCAGGATGTTTACACTTAGTCTCACTACAATGTTGAAGCAATCGGATGCGTGTTGAACATACTGAGGAACAAGAGTTGAGCACGCAAGAACTCACCATTCAAGACAGAGCTAACAGGGTGCATACCCAAGTTCAGGTCATTAATTTACTCACTCAACTAGTACTAAATTTAACCATTTAACCGTTCCAAGTACACAAGACAAATTTTGGTTCTAGCCTATCAGTGCCATAAGTATTTAATGTTCATTTTTAAGGGATTTTTATTTTGTTATGATCAGACTTTCATATTATGTTTTTTCTTGTTTTAATAGATTTAATTAGTTTATGTTCCCAACAAACCCTATTAATATTCACCCTGGCTCATATCTTTAAGTATAAGCTTAAATGGTTTTCTTTTTATTATAAATTTGTTTGTACATACTATATTCAGTTTTTTATACATGTTAAGTGCAATTATCAGTTTTCATTCATTTAATTATATATTATAGTTTGTGGGTTATATTTTCATTTTATGTAATTCTGCACTACCTGGTAAACGTTTAACTCTGCCACTAACCTATGGTAAAAATAGTTCCTGGAGTGGCTAGCCAATTTGTTGAGGTCCCCACGGCTATTACAAAACTCCTGAAGATCCTGATCTCATATTTCACACTGAAGTACGTTGGCTCAGTAAAGCCAAAGTTTTCGAGATTTATGAATTTAAATGAAGAAGTAAAAAATTATCGCAATACCAAAAATTAAATTATGCTGAAACAATAGACTTTCACTGGCTGGTGGATTTGGGTTTTACCACTGAAATAATGGAAACATTTATTATTTAAACCTGGAGCTGCAGAGAAAAAACAAACATATAGCTATAATGACAGGGTCTATAAACTCGTTTAATGTTTAACTGTTTTGTGGATATTGCATCTGCAGATGAAGTCAACTTGTGCATTTACCAAATATGAAAATAATTGATATGTGAATTGAAGGTGATAGTGAACTATGACACAACATTCTCGCATACCCTTAGTTTAAGGTTTCAATTTATTAGTGCATAATTTAGTTTATAAGTATTAATTTTCTTATTAAATGTTTCTTATTAATTAATTGTTATTAGTTTTGAAGCATTAAATCATAACAGGTTAAAAGAAAATTAATTAAATAAATTATAGAAGTTTATAACCAAGATGACACAATCGTTTTTGATTTTTGATTGGGTGATGAATTTTGATTGATTATTGATGAATTTATATTTGTTTGCCACATAATTATTGATAATTTTATTTGTTCGAAGAATACACAGGTCATGAGGGTAATGTCACTTCCCTACAGGTACCATTGCCTTATATTTTATGTTATTTACTGAGAATAGAAATTATTATGTTGAAATATTTATGGGGAATTTTCAATTATTGTTGTGTTTTCTGTCAATTATTGTATACTTGTTGTTGTTTTATAATGTTACTTACTTTTGTTTAAATAGTTGAATATCTATTTGACCATAACTTATTGTTTTTTTCTTTTTTATTTGTTTTTATACTTACTGATTTTGACTGTGACACTCATACAAATTGTATTATAATATTTTTCTAATTTTAGACATATGGTATAATGAGAATTAGTGCTCAGTATTATCCTTTTTAGGCTCTGTCCTCAACACACACCGAGTAACATATTTGTTCTAATAGTTAATTTTTTTCTGGCTTGTAGAAAAAACCAGTTAATGTCAGCGACAAAGCCAAAGATCTAGTTCTCATAGTCTTCATTGACAATTAAGGGCCAACCCCTGTAGTGGCAAAAATCCATGGCCTATAGTATCTGTACTATATAAGAGTGCAAAGGAAGAAACCTCACCCCAAATAGGACATAATTGTGCCAAAATCTCTTATAATCAACCTATCATTAGAAGTTCTAGTAATTCTCTACTAGCCTCTGCGGCTCTTTCCTCTCTCTGTCTCAACTGTTGCTATTAAACATTGAAGTGGCTCCAGGATCGTGTGGGAAATCTGCCTGATTCCTTCTCCCTTGTCAGGGAGGTGACTACAGGTGAATTATGGGGATTCTTGGGCTAGATATATAATATATGTATATTATTATTATTAAAACATATTAGATTTTTTTGTCATGAATGAGAGAGTGAATGTGATAATGAATGAGAACATTTATCACTATTACTAATTATGCTATTAAGAGAAAGTATTTTATTTTCACCAAATAAAGATTTTTCAAGTTATAATGTACTAACCCTTTGGATTTGTATAAACTGCTCACTGTAGTAAGGTATTCTAGAAATCTCTCCTTAATTAATCATTTTACCCCAGAAACTTCCTTCTAATATCATCAGATTTCTATACCATACTTAATATTTCTCTTTCTAACCATTGATTTATCCAGCCTTGTTATTTGAGTTACATTTATCATATAAATATTCTACTACGATTTTTTTTTAAAACATGATCATGTTTTGATGGTAAGTTCCAAGCAGCAATGTCAAGAGCTAGAAATCCTTCAGATACTGCATGTTTTGCCATAAAACATGATCTTTATTTGCAACATATTTTTAATTGCTTCAGTTCATCTTGACACCTCTGCAACTTGTTTAGTGAAGAATTCTCACTCTGGCCCTTGAAGCAGCTATCTGAGACTCATGAATCTTTGAAAGAAAGGGTCCTACCCTTTCTTAGGATAGCTTAAGCTAGCGACATTCACACAGTGGGACACTAATGCAAAACATGCAGTATCTGAAGGATTTCTGGTTCTTGACATTGCTGCTTGGGACTTGCCATCAATGAAAGTATATGGTATCAGAACAAGAAGGACCCAGGCACAAAGGTGACTTTTGGTCAGTAAGGATTGGAGCCAGTATCAGAGTTCACACACCTTGGTTCACAGGTACCAAAATTCTATAACAAATCACATAAATATCTGTGGAAACAAAAAGGAAGATTAATGCAACAGCATCTTTTGAGCAGTTTTATATCTTGGCAGAACAAGATTATTTTATATGAGACACTTATTCTGTTACAATCTAAGGATCGGAAACCTGGAGAACAACCAAAGGTGAGGAAATGTACTTACAAATATCTCAAAGGAACTTTTTCTCTGGCACATATATAGACTATTTGTTCAACAGGTTAATGAAGACAAGAAGAAACCAAGAGGTATACAAGATGTTTGAAGAGCCTAATATAGTAAAAGTAATGGAACTTGGGAAGACTACAATGGGTGAGCCATGTAGAGGGGATGAGTTATGACATGGACTCAAAGAAGTTATTTACAGAAACCGTACATAGAATATGGAGAATGGAGAGGCCGAGGCTGCTGTCATGAGGCACATGATGACAGGAGCATTTTGATTTGACACTGGATGACAACAGCACAAAACAGAGACTCCAGGTGTTGGCTGTTAAAGGAAGGAAAGACTTGTTAGCAGGTTCAAGAGCTACATTAAGAAAAACGAAACAGCACTGTAGGAAGCCTCAAGATGACCTGAAGCAGTTCCAAACGTGATGCAAACAGACTAGAAATATCAGGATAAATTATCAACCATTATAATAATCATCAATTATTTACCACATGTAATTTACTTAATAATAAAAATTAATGCAACATAAAATAAAAATTACCTATAAAATAAAACATATGCTCTAGCAGAAGCAACACTAGTGACAGGAGTGACACAATGATCATCATATTCATACCACTCGCCAGTTTTTCTGTTATTAGCCAGGCAGGTGTAGTGGCCACTGGAACCTCCATGCCCATGATGGCATATCACAGAAACCAGGTCATACTTAGTAACTCCATTCCTAGAGTCTAAGAAAAAAAATGAACATTATGTACAATTGATGTTTAAGTACTGTTTTTGAGTTGCATATTTGCTACAAAGTTAAAACAAGCTTTCTACATCATTCTGCAATTATAGGAATATATATAAGTTAATCGCCAGCGGTTAAGATTGATAGAACAGAGTAAGGAAAGAGGGAAATGAAACGACACACTCTGACTCCAGTGAAAGACTGTTTGATTGTTGATGATAATCCTACATGTATAGGATCATGGGTTGTTTACATCCCATTCTTGTAAATTAACAATTATTAAATATTAAATTATCTTTTGAATTAAAATAAACTGAAACTAATATTAGATTGCACAAAGGATGTTGGTTTTGATGTAGGAACTAAGAACTGTTTTTGTTTACATCAGAAGTACTTCGCGAAAAATTCCCGATGTGTGGGGTCCCAACTCTCCAGAATCATTTTTCAGTTTAGTTTAACTCATTTATAGAAGCAATACAGAATCATGCTAAAAATCAAGACTTCTTTTTGTTCAAAATTCAACAATTACATCATGTCGTTTAATATAAAATGAAATTTTCAATGGATGGAAAAGTTGTTTTGTGTATGTAGTATCCGAGTAGGGTTATATGACTTTAGTATCCGAGGAGGATTATAGGGATGTGTGGCACAGTGTAATGATTGGTCTAGGGGATTAGGGTGGTTGGATAAGGTTTGATGGGATTTCATGAACTTGGAAGGGGTGAGTTCAATAATGTAGGGTATATTAAAATCATTATGAAGGGTTTTGTTGCTGACATAACTTTATAAACTTTGATCCACCAGGTTCCTGTTAGTTCATATTAGTTTTAATAGTATTAATTTTAGTAACCACTATGAAAATAGTGTCTTGATATTAATCCACTCTTGTTCTAGTAGTCACATTTGACAGTGCGTCAGACGAAAAGTAAACACCTAGCCTTGCTGATACATTATCGTGGATCCAGAGAAGTAGAATCCTTCAATCAAAACTTAGTTACACCAGGAATACCATTCTAGACTCTCCCTAAACCATGGTTCAGATATTTTTTTATCAAAATACACAAAGACAATCCCTTGTGAAAGTAACATTAGAAAAATTATATAAAAGATTGCTATTTGCATACAATCAAGAATGTCAAAGAAAAGAAAAAGGTAAGGAAAAAGTGGTAGATGAGACCACAGATCTCTTCACTCTTTGGTTTTAAACAAAAATGTTTTTTTAAGAATTTTAGGAGGCATCAACAAAACATTAAATGGTGACACTTCAGAAGTTTTATACAAAACTAATGACACATTTATTTTGACACAATTTAAGGATGTTCCTTTAACACCTGGACATTTTCTATATATAAACATCTATTATCTGACAAACGATTCAGATTCGCAGAAGTAAATTTTGAACTGTATATCGTTGTCAATTCAAGTGTTGAAAATGATGAAAGTGGTGGTAGGGGTAATTGAAGAAATCATGCATAATGTAAATTTTGTAAGTAAATCACTCATAACTTAAACATAACTACTGGAATTAAATCGATAATTTATTACATAATATAAATATTGTATTATAAGGAATTATATAAGGAACGATCATATTATACAGTTTTGTGGGCATGAGTATATAGGTCAAAGAGATGGGATGGATCTAGTGTTCCAAGAGTATACTGAGAATTTAAAATGTAGAATATTGTAAATATAAGGAGGGTGATGAGTACTGATGGTTTAAAAAAGGAAGGGCCAAGGAAATATTGTGCACGGAAGGAAGATCCACCCTACTAATTCGGCCTATAGGTTGGAGACATGAGAGCCCCAAAGACAAATCTAATGAAGCAATTCATGATTCGCTTCAATTAATCTCTGAGCCCCCTTTAGACAACACAACCAGTGTCAAAGTGAGGGAAAATGAAGGAGAATACAAGGGGTTGATGCATAGGCTGGGGGAGAAGATGAAGTGAGCGATGGAATAGTTTTGACCAACAGGAAATTTGTTGGATTCAGGAGAGGGTTTGGTTTATGGTTATCCAAAACAGTGAAACAGAAAATGATAGAATGGTCATTATAGATTGAAGCAGAAACATCGGAAAAGGATCTGAGGAGAAATCTAGACCCTATAAATACAGCCTGAGTTTTCACCACGTTAAACCATAGTTTATTATTACCTTTGATTACTATAAGTTTTTCCTACGCAGTGATCTGATCTAGGCCCCCTCAATCTTGGTCAACACAGCTGATAAAAAGGAGGGAGATTTATCCTTGATAAATAAACTTGGAAATTGTTAGCATGAAGGTGATGGGAACAATGAAAAATGGATTTAGGGAGATAATTGATTTAAGTAGAAAGAAGGGAGAAATGCTCAATGCCTCGGCTACACTTGTGGAAAGAGTGAGGAAAGGAGATAGGGGTTGATAAGGGATAGTAACTACTTGTGATCGGCTGGAGAAAAATGATTAAAACCAGCGAATAAAGCTATTTGAAAAGGTTAATTATTTTAACTTGAAAAGAAGGATTGAGTGGTCTATGGTATCAACAACTTTAGGAAAATCTAGAAGAATTAAGACTGTAGTTTTTGTAGAACAGTAGGGGCATGAATGCCACTAGCAATATTAGCTTCTATAAGGAAATTGGAGATTTGGGGCAGGAATAGTATTTTAAGAGGGTTGGAAAGAATAGAAAAGATGGATATTGAGCAATGGTCTTTTGGTGAAGTAGGGATAGGATTTTTTTTAAAGGTAGGGACTAAATTTGGAGTCAAACTTTAATTATTAACACTCTTGTGTGCTTATTATAATTGCTTTAAATTAGAGTTAACTGTCAGGTTATCCATTTTACTAAAGGTTACAACTCCATTTTGTTTACTTCAAATTCTAAGAACTGATTTTTCAATTGAAAAGATAAGGCCTATTTACTTCACGTGGCAGAGAGGTTAACACTTATTTTGTAATATTTGAATCCAGCTTTACAATATACTAATGGGACGTTCATTAACACGTGTTTTACTTAACCGACCTC
Organism: Acanthosoma haemorrhoidale; assembly: GCA_930367205.1. NCBI lineage: Eukaryota > Metazoa > Arthropoda > Insecta > Hemiptera > Acanthosomatidae > Acanthosoma > Acanthosoma haemorrhoidale. The sequence continues at coordinate 113,535,475 of OV884009.1, read as the reverse complement.
TAATAGTGAAATCAATCTTAATCATTTACCATAAGTTTATGAAACATTTTAATAAGTAATATGCACTCCCAAGGATTTACTTTAATAAACGTTATTAACAAACCAACAAATAAAAAGCCCTTATGTTGGGTGACAAATGTGGCAATTCCACTTATTACTAAAAATATTTTTGTTTATATTTTCTTATTATTTAAGGTAAAAGGGCATTCCTAAAAATTCATTACGGATGACAGTTCATTTAATAATGATCAAGGTAAGTTTACCTTAGGGTTCAATGTGGGTCTAGTGCATAGCGTTACTATTTAAATGTTTTATTTTCTACTGAGTTATATACTTAAATTAATAAATACCTAATACAAAAACATGAATATTCTGTGCTGTTGGGTGGTGTATGACATTTTTCCTTCTGGCTTCTTGGTATATATTTGGATATCAAACTGTATGGTGCTTTCTTCAATACATGGCCACTAAGCTCACTAATCACTAAGCTCAAAAGAAGTAAGACGTACCTCTCTTGTAAACACAGGTAATAATAGCAAGCCTACCCCCATCACATAAGAAGAAAAGTTTACAATGAATAATAATTTACTTCAAGTTTCATTTAAGATAATTCAGGGTATTAATTGATTCCCGTGCATATTTTTACTATTAGTACTGTCGTATGTATCGATCTAATTCAAATAACATTTTTATAATTCTAGTATTACAAACAATGATAAAATAAATAAATGGATACATTCTTATTCTTAATTAATGCTGGAAATTTAGACTATTCAACTCTAAGTCACCTATCTCTCCCTGCTAGCCTAGAACTAACTCAATCACTACTTTAAGTCCTACTCCCTTCTTTCTAAAAAAAAACTGTTCTTATACAAATAAATAATTGACCTGAATTTATTCTTTCCTTATACCTGAGGGAAAAAAACTAGAAATTCCTACACCTTCTGGCAAACAATAAATTCATATACCTACACCAAACCAAATCAACTTATTTCTAATAAATAAACTTTAATTAACCATAAAATATAAATAAAGTGGTTAGTAAGACATAAATTATTATCTAATAAGTTATATACATTAAAGAATGATGAGTACATCTATTTGTGTATATAAATTAAATTTATTAATTTATCTTCTTATGACTACGACCATATCGTACACTCTTTTGTTCCTCTATGTTAGTTTTCATGGCTAATGGGGCAAGACAGACACGCAAGATCAGATCGTTTTACATCAGTCTTCAAGAAGTTGCTAAGAGGGCTTCCAAAGGGAGCTGGGACCAGGCTAGTCAGCTTGTAGCTTTTTTGAGGTCTACAAGATGACTGACCCATAATTAAGAACTAATTTCTTCAAACTACTTGAATATAGCTGGCCTCATTGAAGGGTGGCATGTATGGACATATTATAATAATATGGCAAATATTGGTTATCCGGAAATATGCTATTAAAATAAACCCAATTTATATAGAGAGAGGCAAGGTGAGCCTGAATGGTCCAGGCCAGTTACCTCAACTCTCAAAGGACTTGGTGAGTGAAGGTGGTTCTTCCTGGAAACCAAAGAAGAAACCTCCCAGACCTGTCTTATTTCTCTCTCACAAAGGGATGCAAAATCAACAGTGGCACTCTCAGGTAACGGAAGGTGAAAGTGTCCAAAAGCTCCCGAACTCCCCTCATATAACTCTAGGGAAGGTACTCCTGTTTTTTTAAGAAGCTGGTACATGTGATAGAAACAGCTTGTTTCTTTTAAGTGACCTGTGCTTCCCATCAACTACATTTGAAGTAGAAAGACAGGAAATGGCTGATTCCAAGTATCAGTCTGAGCTATACATATAAACATTATTGGGCAAACAATGAACTGGGTGTAACCTAAACCATTTTGCTATACTTAATAACAAATAACAATGGCCTACTTATAATAACAATACTGTCTCAATAGACAATTACACTGTAAGGGTGCCTTAAAAATAATACAGTGGCGAGATGGTATACCACCACTCATGATTCTAGTATAATAACAGTACTTAAATTTTTGATCTATCCGGCACAATTTTCGTTCACTGGGATATAAAGTGCATTTAATAGTGTAACATGGATGAACAAGGCTGTTTTAATTGCAAGTTACCCCAAGTAGCCACCCTCCTAATGAAATACAACTTCCAGGATACCTACTCCCACCTATTTTTATACGCATAAGCAAAATAGTAATAAACTAAATCCTGGTTCTAACAAGTTCGTTAATATGTAATTTTATCCTCCAATGTTTACCTCTTCTGAGGTATAAATAAATAAACCAATTAAATTGACCTGCTAAACAATTATATTGGGAGTTTCCCTCTCTATCTGTGCGCCAACCCAATGTTTACAGTCTCCTGTCTAACTAAGTGATGTTTGGGTTCCTCTGTTATCAATCTCCTCACAAGGTGATCATGTTATTCTATTTAGCATAACTTTTTATTTTAAAATTTCATTTATTTTAAATTTTCTTTTCTTTGTAACTTCTAATATAATTACTTCTGCCACAATTACATTTAAAGGACATCACACCTGCATAAACATCAATCAGTCTAGTCATATGAATATAGTCCTAGTCAATATTAATATAAATAAATTATACCTTTCCCCATATATGGTGACAAGTCTAATCCAGTGAGTGGGAAGCTAACATGCGATGAAATCTTTGAAGGAAGCGCAGGTTCATGGCGAAACCTTTTAAGGTGAATACATAGGATCTCCGGACAGGACATCAAACGGGAGTATTTGACCCCATTTCTAAGCTTCTGACACTTTTCACAGCTGAAAACAAAATATAACTGTTATAATTAGGACAAATCCCTCAATAATAATTGAAGCTAACAGATTATTGTACATAACACCTTTCATGTTTATATGTTTAAGCTTCAAACTTTCAAATAAATTAAATCAAAAGTTTTACTTTAAACTTAATCTCTTGTTATCAACATTAGTATTAATATTAAAGAACTTGGTTTAATTGAACAAAATTTCTGTTGACAGCGAGTTATCTATAATTATTTATTTTAAAGAAGTATATGGTTTATTTCACAGGCATGCAAGAGAGGTGAAGGGTCTCTAAAAAAAGCACATCTTGTGCACATCACCAACAGCTAACAAGCTGCTTCACCACCATCTAGGGTCCTTCAATTCTTCTTCGACTATTTTCTAAATATAGCAACTAACTCATTTTTCTCAATTGTTTTATTTTTGATTGGAAGACTATTTTCGTACTACAGACAGACAGAACTAATATTAATGGCAATTCACAATAAAATTAAGCTTATGATGTGGAATGTCCAAATGATCCGAGTTAACAATGTGGAATTTTAAATATATCTACATCATACCCGCACATAATTTAAGTTAGTGAGATTCGATTTTCACAGCAAAACAGAGTCTCGGTTCCAGGATATAACATACACAGACAAGATCGCATTAGAGCGGGAGGGGGTGTCATGCTGTTAGTCTGATCCGATATTAAAACACCTTCCATGCCAATTCCTGACTTAACGGCCACTGAAACAGTAGTAATTAATGCAATTATTATCAACAAATCAATCACTGTCACACCGTCCATATTCCAGCTTACAAATAAATATCACAGGAATAGCTAAAATATTCAATATAAACAAACACAAAATCTTCTTTGAAGACCAGATAGAAAACAAAACATATTCAATGGAACTAACATAGTGCCAACAAAAATGGAGTATCCATCTTAAACTTTATGGTCATTATTATACTGATTATTATCAGCTAAAGTCACACAGTCCCGTCGAACCAACCCACATCCCTTCACAATGCAATAAAAAATCCAGCATTATTGATCCAGCTCTCACTAAAAATATAGAAAACTTATCACCACCCATTGCCTTAGCCTGTCTTAACCCGAATCACCACCCCATGATTTATCATATAATTTCATTATCTAAAAACAAGAAAATTCATGCTTAAAGGTGCAGACTGGCCTAAGTTTTGAAAAACGTTGAGTTCGAAAATATGCATCAATCTTATAATTAATAATCCACCTGAAATCAACAATAACCTTATCAAATTAAACCAATACATCAAATAGTCAATACAGTCAAATAATTATCGCATACCTTTTCTATTAAAAGCACTCATAAAACTAAAAAACATAGACCCAGGAAAAAATACCAACCTGCTTGAACCACAGGGAAAAAAAATGTTTTTTTATAAATTGAATAATTCAGTAATATCAATTGCTGAAAAAATTTGGACCATTATCTTAAAACTCTCCTAAAACTAAATGACATTTAACTAACACAACTAAAATCATTTAACAATAATTAATCGAGTTTTCTCGCTATCAAACAAATTTTGTTTTTATTTTCAAATATTATGTGTGCATTTTTAATTTTTGCCTACAAGTACTGAAGTGACACCCAAATTTATCTATCCTTTTCTTTTAGTGATCTTCGATTCATCTCTCTATTGATTCTGGAAGACTTGGACCGAATCAGAGCCTGGGCCTCCCGCCACAATCTTTAGTTGAATGCAGAGAAATCATAGGCAATTATCATTGGCTCACATCCCCTTGTCAAAACCCTAAATGATATATTCCTTCACCATTAACCCCCCACCAACACAATTTTTTACATCATTCAAAAATCTAGGTTGAGAGAGAGAGTCCAGTTGGTTGGCCCGCAGGTGCGGATCCCTCACCCATCAAGGCTAGTGGATTGAAAATCACTTCGAGTAGAGGGTTTTGGACGATTACAGTGAGATCTTTCAGATGTATAGCCACACTATTGAAAGGGTGTTGGACGAGGTTCCTATCACCAACCCTGCAGGGGAATTGAAGATTGATGGCCGAGTGCAGGTTACCTACCTTCCTACCTTGCGTACCTTCCCCAAGGAGGTAGAAGGATCAGGAGAGATGTCGCCGTCTAATAAGACAAGTAGAGCATGTATGCCTATATATATTGTTATGTTTTTATTTAATTTGATTTATTTTTAAATTTAATCTGAGGTTTTAAAGGTCCTGTTAATATACAAAGAAAATTCTGGCAAAAGGAAAACTGTTTAATTACAAAACTTTTCATTAAAATTTTTTATATAAGCACGTCTGTGACAAAATACAATATTATTACCAATTTTCATGTCGTTCTCTTTTTATGGTGCATCTATTTTCTTTGTCCTTCTTTAACTTGGTCTGCCACACGGTCAGTAAAATCCAATTATATCCCTTCAATCCTCTTGCCCTGATAAAACTCTTCTTCATACAACTGTTCTACCTTTGGTTACTTAACAAATCAAATTGAAGGTCATTCTCAAATAATTTCATAAATTAAATTTGACATACAAAATAAATTCGATGAAAGCTATGAAAAAATGAATACCAAATTAGCTCGCCTATTTGCGACAATAAAATTAAAAATGAATCAGAAACCCTCAGGTCTGAATTCAACAAAAAAAAAAAATATCAACACTTAGACGAACATGTAGACAAAGAAGTAGAGCAACTTACTCAACAATATAACTCAATATAACTGTTTTTGTACCGATATCGTTGAACAGATAACATCATTACAGCAAAAAGTGAGTTGAACCCCACAAAAAATTGATCGTACAAGGGCAGGGGAAGACATTCGAATAAAAACAATGGGCAAAAGTACATCTACGCATGAACAAACGAACCTTGATCACTACTGTAGATGCAGTTCCTGCCAATACACGTGTGAAATGAGGTCTGAAATTGACAACAAGTTCTATTTCGACAACAGTCACAATGATTTATTTACCTGTACAGTTTATAAAAAATCTAAATATTATTATGTTCTTTAAATATATTAGTTTTAAATTTAACTTTAAATTTATTTTATTTACTATTTACTATTAGGTTCTATTAACAAAAATAATTCTGGCAAAAAGATGAATTTAATTACAAATAAAAAAACTTATATTAATTATAAATACTTGTCTATAAATTTGATTCCTTTTCTTCTTTAATTCTCTTCATGCTTTAAACAAATTAATACTTCTGCTCTTCGTGCTATTTCTCTTCCGTCCTGCTTTAAGACAATAACCACTAACCAACAAAGTTTTTAAAGTTTTTCTTACTCACAATCTCAAGCTAATAACATGTATTACGGGCTGATCCCAAAACTAGATGAGTATAATGCTCTGTATGTTTTTTATTCTCACAAACAATAACTATATTATCACGGGCTGATCCCAAAACTAGTGAGTAATTATGTGTGTGTTTTCATCATCACAACAACCAGTACACTATCTTTTGTTTTTTCCTCCACTCTCAATTGTTTTTGTTTGCCTTCTTGATTCAAGGTTGGATTAAATATTTATATACAAACTCAGCAATATCTAATATCACAACAATATATTGTTATGATATTTTAAAATGGTGATTTTAAATGGTGCTTATATAAAAAATCTCGGAAAAAATTGAGATTGAAGGTCAAGAAGGCATCGGACAGGAGCAGGAGGGATGAACCTCCTGAGTGGTCGTGAGTAGAGTCGTTGGGCAGACACAGTGAGACAAGGTGGCGTACCCAAGCTGGCCCCTGATGGTCCTTTTTCATTTATCAACAGATGCGACAACTTTACTTTCAATCAGCATGAAGACAAGTCAGATCGAGCAAAGAGTGATATGAACAACGAGGATACCAACGCGAAGAAGCGCTGGCCAGCATAATACGAAATTATAAGTACGTGATTATGTTTGTATGTCAATTTTTAGCTGTAAATGTTTGTAATAATTAAATCAATATTCCTTTTGCCAAAAGTTTCCTAAAATAATTAACAGAACCCTGAGATAAAGTAAAAGTTTGAATATAAAGTTTTTTATAAATAATTAAAATAATGATTATTATTAAGAGTAATAAGAAAATATTAGAATATTTGGCGCCCGAAAACAGAGAAATGTTAATATAGGAAATCTGGCTAAAGGATTATAAAGAGTGTCACGAAAATTGTGTTAAATTTGATATAAAGGTTAGGTTAAAATTTGTATTTGTGATTAAGATTCATATTGATAGAATTCAGTCATGGAAAAAGATAAGCATAGTGTAAATATTAATCCAAATGAGCAAACTACAATAGATAGATACGTAGATAATAAAGAGGATGAGGTTTACAATAGGCAACCACCTGCTAGTAGGAGTTTATCAAATAATAGTCAAAATTTTATTGTAGATGAGTCAAGTCGGGAGGAAAGTGAGATGCAAACGATGTTTAGGTTAATGATGGAAAATATGAACAAAAAATTTGACGAAAATAATCGTAAATTAGAAGAAAATAAACGTGATTTGGACGAAAAATTTGACGAAAATAATCGTAAATTAGAAGAAAATAAACGTGATATGAACAAAAAACTCGAAAAAATTGATAATAGATTCGAGAGCATTGAGCAAAGATTACGAAACCCTTTCAAAGAATTTAATGTAAACCTTGATAAAGAAACGGATTTAAAACCGGAACTGGGAAATCGGACAAATGATTTCAAAGAAGATAGATTAGAAACCGAAAGTAAACTCGTAGATTATGAACGGGAACTAATTAAAAATAATTTAGATACACATAATAATGAAAATAAAAAAGAAATCAGTGAACAAAAATTACAAAATTCTTTCAAACAGTCTGATGTACAACTGGATGAAAAAATACATCCTTTAAAAAGGGAAATTAAATTTGAGAAACAAAAAACGTGCATAAATAATGAACCGGTAATTGATCCTGATGTAAGACAAATAATTAACGATAATGATAATTTAGAGATTCAGCAATTTAAAAATTCTGATTCAGTAGAAATTATAAGTAAAGTAAAAAGTATAATAGGTAAAAGTTTGAATTGGAAAAGATTTCAATTTAACATTTTATATCATGCTAGTGAAATGTCCTTTGGCGAGTTCAATATGAACAACATAAAAATGAACAAATGGACAAAATTTAAAAATAGCTCCAGAGATGTTTTTAATACAATCGAATATAATTATAAAAAGAAAAGAAAAAAATTTATAGCTATACCTTATTATTACGAAATAATGGTAATCGGATAAATATAAAAAAGTAATTAAAAATAAAATAAAAAATTTAAAATTAATAGAAAAATCTATTATTAAAAATTGGCAAATAGGCATATGTAAAGTTTGAAAATTAAAGTTTATTATAGTGTAAAATCAAAGTTGAAATTATGGTAAAAGACATTGAAAAGCTTGAAAGTAAAATCAATTGAAATAATTTATTATTAAAATAACATCAATCAGGATCATGTAAGAATTTGGAAATTTAAAGTTTATTGTATTGTATTAAAATAGTATAATGTTTATCTGGACAATCAAATATGTTAACATCTATAGAAAAAATTGAAATTTTAAATTCATTAAAACCTTATATGAAAATAGTGTCAATCGGACACATGTAAAAACTTAAAAATTGAAGTTTATTCTAATGTTTAAATGTTGGTGTGTTTATTTGTACAATCAAGTTTGTCAATATGTTAAAATCTATCTAAAAACTTGAATTGAAGTTATTGTATTGTATTAAAATGGTGTGGTGTTTATCTGGACAATCAAATATGTTAACATCTATAAAAAATTTTGAAAATTTAAAATTCATTAAAACCTTATATGGAAATAGTGTCAAATGGACACATGTAAAAACTTAAAAATTTGAATTTTATTCTAATGTACTAAAATGTTAGTATGTTTAATTTGTACAATCACGTTGGTAAATGTTAAAAGGTATATAAAAGTTTGAAATTTAAAAGTAATTAATACTTTATTATAAAGATATTGTCAAACCAGCAATGTAAAAACTTGGAAATTATAAATTTATGGCACTATAGTTAAAAAGCTAAGATGTCTGTAAGGTACAATTACATTTGTGATGTAAATGGTTGAAATAAAAAATGTAAAATTTTGGTGACACATAATCTGATATTGCCATTTAGTAATAAGAAAATGCAAATTGTCAAAATGCTAAAAAAGTGAATAGTGAAATCAAAAGTAAAGTGAAATGAAAAATTTTTATCGACAAGCTCAAAAAATTTTTAAATCGGAGCGGTCCCGAATGTTATGATATTTTAAAATGGTGATTTTAAATGGTGCTTATATAAAAAATCTCGGAAAAAATTGAGATTGAAGGTCAAGAAGGCATCGGACAGGAGCAGGAGGGATGAACCTCCTGAGTGGTCGTGAGTAGAGTCGTTGGGCAGACACAGTGAGACAAGGTGGCGTACCCAAGCTGGCCCCTGATGGTCCTTTTTCATTTATCAACAGATGCGACAACTTTACTTTCAATCAGCATGAAGACAAGTCAGATCGAGCAAAGAGTGATATGAACAACGAGGATACCAACGCGAAGAAGCGCTGGCCAGCATAATACGAAATTATAAGTACGTGATGATGTTTGTATGTCAATTTTTAGCTGTAAATGTTTGTAATAATTAAATCAATATTCCTTTTGCCAAAAGTTTCCTAAAATAATTAACAGAACCCTGAGATAAAGTAAAAGTTTGACTATAAAGTTTTTTATAAATAATTAAAATAATGATTATTATTAAGAGTAATAAGAAAATATTAGAATAATATATTATTACGCTTACGGACTTAATTTGGGACCAAGAATCTTTCATCATGAAATTTCTTGAATGCGAGACCCAAGAGTAGTATATTACCCAGAAAAAAGACATCCATGATTACGCGACTTTTATAAAATTGTTTAAAGAAGAATTCTACTGACTCAGATATGATCACCTGATCGCCAGTGAATTGGACAGTAAAAGATACTCGGATTATTTACACATGACGCTATCTGAGTACTTCACTAGAATGGTTGAATATTGAATGGTCAATATATATTGAATATACTAGAATGGTTCGAGTGCAAAATTGTTCTAGGCCTTACGACGAATGTTACTTATGTGAAAGACTGAAGTTGCATTTCGGTTACAATATGGAATTTAATGTACGAATCTCCACCACTGCATCATTCTTATATCAGTTACAAAGCCTTGGAGAAGACTTCATTCGAAATGAGGAGATTTGGGAGAAAAGAGATTCGAACAGACCAAGGAATGTCGGTACTTATCCACCACAAGCACAAAATCAACCAACTCCTCAAAACCCTCGTCAAAGCGTTATTTCGAAAAAGGAGTACCAGGCAATTAACGATCTGACTCAGACTAACTACAGACAAAGCAATAATTCAAGCCGTTATCAATATAATCAGAATTACAATCAAAACTTTAATCAAGGAGAGAATTTTAATAATCAGGAAAGATTTCCCGATAATCAAAATCAAGACAAATCATCAAGGAATAATCAATCAACCTTTCCAAGTGAAAAGGAAAAGGTCAAGGAAGCCTTTAGCAGAGCAATGGAGATGTTTAACGACTTTGAAGAATCGGTGGTTGGTCTATCTCGCTCAAGAAAATTTCGACAAAGTAACCATCAAACCTGTTTTCTATATTTACAAAATTACATTTACAAAATAAAACTAAACCTGACGTTTCAATCAGCTCAGTAGGGTCATTAACAAAAGAATTCACAGATTTATTAATAAATGACAATTTTATAGAACAAAAAACCCCCAAAGATTTTATTTAATGGCCCGAAATTATTATCGAAATTAACAACGCACAATATAAAGCATTATTACTTGCACTTGCATAAAAGAAAATACATATTTGAAAATGAAACCTAATCTAAACCCAAAGACATATAGTTAACTGCCAGTACAAAACATGCGGATTATTACGGCAATCAATAAAAAGTCTAAAAAGATTAATAAACAAATAATTACACCCGTTAAATTCTCCGAAGAACTACAACATGATTTACACCTATATGTCATCAACAACCTGATACAGGATTTTCTTAGCGGCATAAACACATTAAATCCTAAGTTCAATATTCAAAATAAAAATTTAATTCTCTCAACTGGCAGTAAAAAGATAAAATTAGATTTATACCACGATTCACTTCAAGACAGTGAGCAATTAATTACAAATAAATAAAAATAGCGTTATTAGAAACGGAATGTCTGACAAACAAAAAGAGCAGTGCAATAGTGAAATCCTAAGCATTAAAGAAAAACACTCATCTATCGGAGATAAATTTGAAACCTTGATTCTAATTTCATACGAGATTTTTAGCGAAATTCCTGGAACTATCAAGGATTTCAAGTATAAACTAGAAATTGAAAATGATCTTTCTTTCTTCTATAAACATTATCCAATTCCATACCATGGAATGAAATCAGTGGATGAGGAAATCAAAAGGATGATTGACAGAAATATAATTGAGCCAACAAGAAGCCAATTTATTTCTCCTCTGGTATGTGTACACAAGAAAGACGGTTCATTAAGAATATGTACCGATGGACACTATCTGAAATCAAGAATTAAGTCAGATTACGAACGAACCAATAACATTGATGTAATTTTATCATCATTTTTCGATGATAAAGTACTTTCAACCATCGACATGACAAAAAGTGTTTATCAGGTAGAACTTCATGAAAACTCAAGAAAATATACGGCTTTCATTTTTAACAGGAACACATATCAATATAAAAAGGTTCCTTTTTGGATTAAAAATAAGCTCAGCTGCTTTAAACGAATTAAACCTTATGCTCAGATTTACGTTGATGACATTTTAGTAATGACCAGTAACATAGAAGAACATATTGACTTACTGGAACGCCTATTCAACAAGTTACGGGGGGAATACCATGTAACGATTAATTTCAATAAGGGTATTATGCCACCACAACCAAATAAAGTCAAATTAATACCCGATTTTCCTATACCGAAAAATTGAAACCAATTAAAATCGTTTCTTGGTTTAACAAGTTATTATCAGAAATTCTCTCAACAGTATTCACACCATTACGGAAAATTAACTAGACTTACAAAACAGTATTTATTAATTTTTTTTTTTTCTGTTTGAAGTATTGTTTTGTTTTTTTACATTCTGAAATCTTAGATCAATTTTATTTCACTTTTACAAAAATAAATAAATAAAAGAAATACAAAAATTAAATAATAATAATTTTTTTTTATTTATAGGGAAAGGCAATTAACATATTCTGGATTTTTGATTTTCTAAAAATCAAATTTTACCACCTGTAATTTTAATTTCCATTAAAATCAAATGTTTAGTTTATGCCTAGTCTTTAATGAGGGTGGTGCTTCCGTTCTTAGTGATCAGTTATTATTATAAGTTATTGAAGAACAGTTCTACTACAGAATAAATAATATTATACTTTTAATATAGTGGTGGGGGCCGTTTCACGAAAAAGCACAATTGCAGAAGAATCATTGGACATACCGACAACTAGAAGAAAGAAAATTGGAATACCTCGTTACAATATTTATATATATATAATATTACGTTTTTCATCTTTTAATTGTTTATATTTAAATTTAATCTTAGGTTCTGTTAATATAAAAAGGAAACTTCTGACAAAAGGAAAATTGTTTATTAACAAACTGATTCATGAGTTACACGTATGTTATAAATTTACAATGTTAAAAAATATAAAGTTACAATGTACCTTGCTATAATATTTACTGGCCAGTTTTACTTATTTGTATTCTACGTGTGGTCTTCTTTGTCTTCATCGTCGTCTTTGTCTCGAGCATGGGTAGCTACCTGGTGCTGAGCGTGGTCCTGGTACGTCTTCTCTGGTCCTTGTGCCGGGTCAAAGTGCATAAGACTCGGGATTCTCTCTCTCGTCGTCCTTGTCCCGTTCCACTGCCTTCTTGAGTTTTTTACGATCTTTTATGGCACAATACCATTTGCCTTAGATATAATTAGCTTTACTTATTTTAAAGTTAACAAATCCAAGATTAAAATATTTATATTTAATTTTTGATATTATTTATTTGATAACTATTAATATTAGGCATAACAGCAACAAAAACGTTCATCCTTTTAAAGCCATGAACCACGGGTCATTTTTACACTCTTCTACGCTCGCTAATTTTGAGTTTATATCAAAGGCAACATCAAAACTCACCACATCAAAATATCACAACAATATATATAACCTTCGGGGATTAAGGTTGGATACTGATGCTGCCCGGAGCTTGACTCCCCCCTGCCAGTTTACATACACCTCTTCGTAAACTATGAAGTCCAAATTGATATTACGATCACTCATCGTACTAGGGAGCGAAGGCCAGCCCAAACTGTACACAACCTGTAATCCCATACATTCGGCCGCATTCCTAAGACACTTATAGTTGTAAGGTTCTTTTTAAACTTCTAGAGGGGTTTGGGTTCCAATGAGTAAACCACCACAACAAAATCACCTTACTAAGATAAGCATATCTAGCAGCATCACAAACACTTGAACATTAGTTTTCTCTGGCGCCAATTGTTATGTTTATATATCTGAGGTTAGATTAGAAATAACAAGCTTTTCTTTAACTTTTTAATCCACCAGTCTGTGACAAATTAATATGTTAATAACAATTTTTATTTACCTTTATAATTATTTATATACTGATCAACTGATAGTCCTTTTTCTTCTCACTTCATTCACTACCCGAACAATAACAAATCTTCCCAACTTCAAAAATCTCCATCCAAAGCGTCCCTTGGGGATAACCAGCAGAAAAACCTCCTAGCCATCTTGTTTTCCAAGTACCCCCTCCTTTTCCCAACTTGTTTGCCGCTAATTTCAAATTTAAATCAAAGGCAAAGCATCTAAATATCATGACAATATGAACACAATTGTCAAAATTTATGATCCTGTTGGTGATCTATCCTGACTTAAAATTTTAGACCCCTTACATAGTCCAAATAGAACGCTGCCTCTAACACTGCAGCCACTAGTGACAAAATCAAACCAACAAAACAAAAAAAAAAAAAAATTACATGGCTTATTACTTAAAGAAAACAATGGCATCTTACACGCTACTCTAAATCAATAATTCTACACAGCCTGTGTACATTCTAAAAAACAAACAAAAGGAAGTACAAAAAAAAAAAAAAATAGATAATACTCCTACAAATGGTACAAAGTGTACGTAGGCATACAATACCAAATTTGGCTCTGTGCAGAAGCGAGGACACTCCAACTCACTCATGGCCTGCACCCTCCTCCCCCCTGGTGGGAGTTTAACTGTTCGACGTGGACGGTCCTTCGTTTCGTCAGAGGTCTTGCACTCTCGATGGTGACCATGTTATGCTCCCTGATCACCACCACCTTGAATGGACCCTCGTATCTGACCGACTCTAAGCTCCGATTAGAACCGATTTTACGATATACTAAGGTCCCAATTTTAACATCCCCCATTCGATCCCAGACTTTGAGGTTTACCCCGATCCACTCTCTTCACCTTCTCCCTCACGATCCTGTCACGAAATTTGCCCCAAAGTTTGCCGAGTTTTAAATGAACGTTTAACATTTGCTCCACCATTCCCTTGTCCGCCACCGTCTCTGTCCCGTTCCAGCGCCTCGCCCGTAGTCCGAAGAGGATCCCGAACGGCATAAACCCCCTCGTGGTGTGAATGGAATGATTGTATGCCACCACTGCCTTCGCCATCGCCTCATTCGCCTGCAGACCCTTGTCCGCCTGCAGGTGAACTCAAGGTGCTGTGCAGCCTTTCGATGCCTCCGCAACTCTTAGGATGTCCTGGGGTGTTGAAATGCCACACGATATCAAGATTCTTCATCTTCGCCCGCACGTTTGCATTATCAAACTCCCTACCCCAATCCAACGAGATTCGGTCCGGTACCCTATAAAACTGGAACCATGTTCGTAATACCTGTAAGACGGCGTTGGATGACTTGTCTTGTACAGGTATCTATTGTCTTAACCCACTTGTAGCTCTTCCAAGTGAATGTGTCAACCTGCAGTTCACTCAGTGGCGTATCTGCTGTGGGTGTTTCCTCCTGTTGTCCCTGTGGTGGGTGTCGGTCGTATAGACATATATCGCAGGTTCCTATAATATCCTGGATCGTCTTCTTCATATCCCACCAGAAGTACTGCTGCTGTAATGCTTGCAACATCTCCTGCGCACCACGGTGCTCGTCTTCCCTTGACGGTAGGCAAGCAGTATCTCCCGCTCCCGTTCCTCATCACGCAGTGTCTGGACCATAGACAGACAACGAACAAACGATCGATCAATTCTCAGTTGTTCTGTTCTCCATAATTTCTTGGTCTGATTCCACACAGTTGCGTTGCCGACAAATAGATGGTAGGTCTTCCCTGGTCTGGATGCATCTTTCAAAGCCTGGCAAATTTGGTTGCCCTTGACACCCGGTTGTGACCAGATTGTCGTAATACTACTCTTGCCATAGTTTCCATGCGTAGCCCACATCTGTCGCCGTTTATCGTTAATGATACCCTCGATTGTCTCCATTTCCGCCGGTCGCTCTCCACCAGATTCTTCCACCTCTTGATGTTCACTCCCATCGCTTTCATCCGGCAAACCGCTGCTTCCCCAGGCGCCCATTCCTGGATAAATTGTCCCCTCCTCAAGTGCATTTACAGTAATCGCTCGGGATAGCCAGTCCACCACTACATTGTCCTTCCCTGGTTTGTATACAATTTCCAGGTTGTATTGTGACAAGAACTCCTTCTAGTGTGTCACACTGGCAGATGATTAATTCAGCTTCCCCACCCATTGAAGAGGTCTGTAGCCAGTATATATTCTGAGTCTCCGCCTGAAGACGTATGGACGAAAATGATCAATAGCCCATATGATGCCAAAAAGTTCGCACTCGAGGGCACTGTACTGCGTCTCCGTGTCGGTCAGTCTTCGACTCACGTATGCCACTGGTCACTCCCCGCCATCTCCCTCCTGCGACAGCACAGCTCACAATGCATACTCATTTGCATCAGTGGTGATAGTGAATAAATTCTCAAAATCGGGAAATCCCAGGATTGGTTCCTATCATGCAGTTGAGTCATGGATTTTCGAAGGTATTGCTCCATAATAGGTTTGATCACTACCCGCCCCCCCTTCCGCAGCAGGTTACTGATGGGCACGAGATACTCTGCCATGTCTGGCACAAAACCCTGATAGTAATTAAGCATACCTAAAAGTATGCTTTTAGTATGTCTTTCGGCACCGCCATCTTCTGAATTGCGTCGAATTTTGCAGAATCCGGCTGGACTCCCTCCCTCGAGATGGTATCCCCTAAAAATTTGATCCGATCCTCTCCCAGCGATGATTTTTCCAGAGACAATTTTAACCCGAATTCACGCAATCGTCAGAATACCCTCCGGAGATGTTCAATGTGTTCAGATTCTGTTCGGCTGAAGATCAACAGATCATCCATATAAATCTGGAATACCACCTAGTCAATTCCCCTCAAGATTTCGTTCATCAATCTGCTGGAAAGTAATCGGAGCGTTCTTCAAACCAAATGGCATACGAGTGAACTCATAGTGCCCTCTCTCGAAGGTAAATGCTGTTTTGTCTTGATCGGTAGCGGTCATTTTGATTTGATGGTACCCTGCTTTCAAATCCAAGGTGCTGAAGATTGTAGCTCCATTCAGTCTGTCGAGGATGTCTTCAAACCGAGGAATCGGATACTTCTCATCCTTTGTGTTCTCATTCAATTTTCTAAAATCGACAATGATTCTATTTTTCTCCCCCTCCTCTCCCGATTTACTCTTCTTTCGTACTGCCCACAGAGGACTATTATACGGTTATGTGCTATCCATGATTATACCCTGTCGTCTTAAGCTGTCGATTTCTTTCCGGATATGTTGGCGGAGTGCCTATGGATAGCGTCTCTCCTTTACGTACGTTTTTCATTCCGATTTTAATGGGATTTCATGTACTGTCTTCCCCGTTGCCCCTAGCATATCACCCTCCACGTAAAAAATATCTCCGAACTCCCTCCCTAAGCTTTCCCTCCACTCCACCACTTTCTTGACTGCCCCTATCCTCGCTCTCCCACCTCTTACAGTCCCCTGACATTCATAAGTTATCCCTTCAACTTGATCCATCACTCCTTTTCCTTGTTCTCTACATGCGCACCTACCCATTCAAATAAGTCACACCCCACTATTATTTGATACTCGCACGGCATGTACTCCACAATATGTACATTAATATCGCCCTTTTTTTCGCCCATTTCTCTAAATTCACAACAGCCACTCACAGGGCAATTAACTTGCACTTACATCCCTTGATCTGGAGTGCCCTGTCTCTACCATATAGCCGCTCAAATGCATCAGGTGACATTATGGTATTGGTGCTACCTGTATCCACCAAGCACCTCTCCCCCCCCCCTCAACTCTGATTATTGGCAACTAGGTTGACAGCACAGTATCCCTCTCACTGTATTACACTTTAGGGTCCGGTCGCCACTCTGCTGCCACCCTCCTCAGACTTCCACACACCACTCCTACCTTCTCAAAGTAATCTTCTGTCGCGACCCGGCTCTTCTCCTTCCATTTCCGACGTTCCTGACCCCCCAGACGATTCCTCAGCTGATGATCCATTCCCTCTGGGTGATATCTTCCTTCTTTCTAGCATCGTTTGAATATTCATTTCCATTGGTTCTGCCCTATAAAGATCTCTCCTCCGATACACGTAGGGGCAATGCCTCGCAATATGCCCCTCCTCACTGCACTCGAAACATTTTGTGAGAGGGCACTGTGCCACTAAATGACCCGTCTTCCCACACCCATGGCATTTTCTCTCTTCTCTGCGCGGGTCCGTACCTGGGTCTTGCCGCCCTGAACCTCCTTTCACCTGCCGCTCCCCTGTTCCTACCGGCCGTTGATGTTTCCATTTTTTTCCAATTTGCTTTAGGGACGACCCTGGTTCTTCTTTACGCTATCCGGTTCCATTCGGCCTCATCCTCCTGTATCCTCAGGATATATTCCTCCTCCCTGGTGCTGGTATCAATCATGACTTGGGCACACACCTCCTTCCGCCATTCTTTCTTCTCAGTCCACTGATTGAACACGGCAAAAAGCAGAAAAAAAAAAATCAAACAGCCGTCGCTTAGTTTACTTTCCACTCCACGAATCCCGGCTTTGGCACCAGTTCATTTTTATCGGCTTTCAAATTAAAAAAAAAAAGGTACGAAGAAACAACACACATGAAAGTTAGAACTAGACTGTTTATTTCAAGTCTATAATCCTGTATATTTTTGCATTCGGGATGTTTACATCCCGACGTTTGGGGATTAAGGTTGGATATTGATGCTGCCCGGAGCTTAACTTTTAGATATTATTCTAATATTTATTATTTATTAATAATATTTTAATTATATATTCTTTCATATAATTTTAAAAACTTTATATTTATAACTTCAACATTATATCAGGGTTCTGTTAATAATTATAGGAAACTTCTGGCAAAAGGAATATTGGTTTTATTTACACACATTAATATATAAAAATTGATATACAAAAAATAAATACGTACGTAATCAAAGTATAATATTAAATCTAAATTTACGTAATTATACTGGCCAGTGTTCTTTGTGTTGATATCTTCGTGTGGTTCGGATCAGCGTAAGCTGCAGCGCGTGATTCCAGACGTCCTGTCTCTTCGGTTGCTCATCTAAGAGTGATAGCCCTTTCGTTCTATGTCACTCTCTATCTTACATACCGCTGCCTTCTTGACTTTCAACTCGTTATTTAATGCCAGTTGTTTTGAATATTTATACTTTGCTTAATTTACGTAGTTTATAAAATAAATGTTTACATTAGTTATGATATTTTTATTATAAATATTAATAATTAATATGACGACAATAAAACGTTCATACTTTCATAGATATGACCCACGGATCGTGATTAAGTTCTTCAATGCTTGCTTTTTCCAAGATTATTTAAACAAACACCATTAAAAATCATCATTTTAAAATATCAACACATTCGGGTCCGCTCCGATTTAAAACATTTTTGAGCTTGTCTAAAAAAAATTTTTTGTTTACTTTACTCTTGATTTTACATTTACTTGTTCATCATATTAATCATCTGTATTTTCTTATACTATACTAAATTACAATACCAAATGTGTGTCATCAAAATTTTACATGTACTATACAGAGATTTTAACATTCAATTATTACAATAATTTTTCATTTTCAAGTCTTTACCTTGCTTGACTGAGATTATTTTCATAATAAGATATATAAATTAAATTTAATTCTCTAGTTTTTAGATTTAGACTTTAACACATTTTCAACTTTGATTGTATAGTTAAACATTCTAACATTTTAATACAATATAATAAACTTAAATTTCCAAATTCTTACATGGGTCTGATTGATGTTATCTTGTTTAATTGATTTTAAATTTTTACTTATTTTCAACTTTGATTTTACACTATAATAAACTTTGAATTCCAATCTTTACATGTGCCTAATTGCCATTTTTTAATAATAGATTTTTCTATTAATTTAAAATTTTTTATTTTAGTTATTATTATTATTATTATTATTTTGTTCCGGCATTTGTGCACCGCGGCCTCAGTGAGACCTATTGTGCGCCGTCCATGTCCCTGTCCTATATATGTGACAGGCCCACGGCCCTTGCAAATCTGAGGATACTGAATGGATCGATCAGTTCACATAGTTTGGGGTCTACAATGCGATCACTACCAAAGTGAAGGTATCGCCTTCTAGCTAGGTTATCACAGTCACATATTATATGACGTGCCGTTTCTCCCTCTTTCTTGCAGAATCTGCAGATTGGTGATCCAACTATCCCCAAATTAAAGAGGTGTTTGTTTAACCGACAGTGACCTGTATAGAGTCCTGTCACACTTTTGAGTGTCCACCTGTCCATTGATAGAAGTGCTGAGCTTCTTCTCTTACAGGGTCCATCAAGAAACAGTTTTGAGTGTTCCTGTTTCTTAGTTTCTCTCCAAGAGAGTCTTGCCCTGTCCTCTAAAGCTAATTTTATACGCCTTTTAGCGTAGCTGAGGCTGATACCACATATGGGTTCAGGTGCAAGAGGTGTCTGTTCTGAGCCCACCCTTGCAAGGCCATCTGCCTTCTCATTGCCTGTGATGCCTGTGTGTCCTGGCACCCAGTCGATTCTAACCTTATTGGCTAGCGAGAGTGTGTTTAGGTTGTTTTTGCACTCCTCAACCAAATAAGATCTAGTCGTATAGCTTCTCAGGGCACCAATTGCAGCCTGGCTATCCGTGAAAATTGTGATCAGTCTGTTTCTTACACCCTCCCCAATTAAGGTTTGGGTACAGACATTGATCGCCATCACTTCGGCCTGAAAGACCGAGGTGTGTCTACCTAAAGGAATAGAAATCCCAGATTCTGGTTTATCTTTCCTCCATATGCCGGCCCCTGATCCGTTTTCTGTTAGTGAGCCGTCTGTATAGATATTAATCCCATTACACAGTTTATGTGGTTTGGTCTTAGTGTTTTCCGCACAGTATAAAACGTCTGTGTGTTTCTTAACATGAGAGCCTCTGTAATTTGCCAAGCAAAGTTTTATTTTTACTAATGCTACCTCTGTGCCACCACACCATAGAGGCATAGAGCACCATTGGTCTCACTGCTGCGGTATATAGCCAGAATAACATTCTGGGTTGTAGTCCCCAGGTCCTACCCACAGCCCTTTTACATGCATAGAGGCATCGAAGTGCCTTCATAGTAGTATTCCTGATGTGTTTGGACCAGTCCAATTTACTATCCAGAGTAACCCCTAGATGCTTTACCTCACTACAAATGCTTACCTGTGTCCCCCCTATATAGGGTGGTCTAACTATAGCATTTCTTTTGTTAGTGAAGATACAGAGATTTATCTTCTGGGGATTGATTCCTAAACCATTCTTTTCACACCAATCCCTCAAAAGATCCATCGATGCGGAAAGCAACTCAGAAATGGTTTCTGAGAACTTGCCCCCTATGAGCACAGCAATGTCATCAGCATATCCCTGTGCGTAGAACCCTGCAGAGTTTAGGTTTGTTAACAATGAGTCAACGACCAAACACCACAGTAATGGAGATAACACCCCTCCCTGTGGACATCCTCCCACTGGCTTCATCCACAGTTTGGTTTGTCCCAATTGTGATTGTAAAATCCTATTCTCTAGCATGGTGTTTATCCAGCTAGAGGCTAAGGAACTAATCCCCTTTCTTTCTAAGGCCGATGCCATAGTTATTTTAGTTATTTATTTTTTAATTACTTTTTCTATTTATCCGATTACCATTATTTAATAATAATAAAGTATAGCTGTTTTTTTCCTTTTCTTTTTAAAATTATACTCTACACCCCAAAAAGTATCCTTGGAGTTATTTTTAAAGTCTTTCCATTTGCTTATTTTTATGTTGTTCCTATTGAACTCGCCAAGGGGAGTTTCACTAAATGGAGATGAAATGTTAAATTCGACACTACTCCAATTCAAACTTTTAAAATTTGTACTTTTAAATTTGTTTATAGTTTCTACTGGGTCAGAAATTCTAAATTGCTGAATCTCTAGCTTATCATGATTTTTAATTATTTTTATTACATTAGGATCAATTACCGGTTTGTTATTTATCCACGTTTTTTCTTTCTCAAATTTAACTTCCATTTTTTAAGGATGTATTTTCTCCTCTAGTTGTACATGGGACTCTTTGGGAGAATTTTTTAAATTTTGTTTATTTTCGTTAAATTGTTCGTCTAATTTATTTTTCGTTTCTAACGTGAACTTTTTAAAATCCGTTTTTATATTCTTTTCCAAAAGCTGAAATTTTTTATCAAATTTTATATAAAGTCTTTGAAAGAGTTTTGTAACCCTTGCTCAATATTCTCGAATCTATTGTCAATTTTTTCGAGTTTTTCGTTCAAATCACGTTTATTTTCTTCTAATTTACGATTATTTTCGTCAAATTCTTTGTCAAATTTTTCAAATTTTTTGTTCATATCACGATTATTGTCGTCTAATTTTTTCATCATTAACCTAAAAAACTTTTTTATCTCACTTTCCTCGCGACTTGATTTATCTACGCTTTCCATGACTGAATTTAACAATACAAATTCCTACCACAAACACAATTTTTAACACTTCTTGACCTAACCTTTATATAAAATTTAAACAATTTTCGTGACACACTTTATCCAATCAATCCTTTAACCAGATTTCCTAAATTAACATTTCCTTGTTCGCGGGCGCCAAATATTCTAATATTTATTATTTATTAATAATATTTTAATTATATATTCTTTCATATAATTTTAAAAACTTTATATTTATAACTTAGACGTTATCTCAGGGTTCTGTTAATAATTATATAGGAAACTTCTGGCAAAAGGAATATTGGTTTTATTTACACACATTAATATATAAAAATTGATATACAAAAAATAAATACGTACGTAATCAAAGTATAATATTAAATCTAAATTTACGTAATTATACTGGCCAGTGTTCTTTGTGTTGATATCTTCGTGTGGTTCGGATCAGCGTAAGCTGCAGCGCGTGATTCCAGACGTCTTCCTTTGTTGTCGCATCTGGTGAAAGTGAAAGTTAGACCTCGTGCACTACGAGACCGGCCGGCGTCCTGTCTCTTCGGTTCCTCATCTAAGAGTGATAGCCCTTTCGTTCTATGTCGGTCTCTATCTTACATACCGCTGCCTTCTTGACTTTCAACTCTTTATTTTATGCCAGTTGTTTTGAATATTTATACTTTGCTTAATTTACGTAGTTTATAAAATAAATGTTTACATTAGTTATGATATTATTTTTATTATAAATATTAATAATTAATATGACGACAATAAAACGTTCATACTTTCATAGACATGACCCACGGATCGTGATTAAGTTCTTCAATGCTTGCTTTTTCCAAGATTATTTAAACAAACACCATTAAAAATCATCATTTTAAAATATCACAATATATATATATATTATAGATATATATATATATATATATATATATAAAAAAAAAAAAGAACGATGAGTTTTAGTGAACTGAAAACCGTCTCTTACTCCCTTGCTATGTATACAGTTATGTATTTTGTTTACGTTTCTTTTTTTTCTTTTTTTCTGCTAATAGCTATATATAGTTATGTTACTTGACAATACATATATCAACCGCATTTAAATTAAGAACTGTTTTGGTAAAGTATAGCCAAAATACATAAAAGGTGTGATAAATCTTTAGGCTACCTTACCTTATGCCATTCTAAAACCAATGCCTAAAGCTTGTGATTTATAAATATTTTTGCACAACCTCTCAACCAAAAATTGTATATGCAACAAATTAAGTGACTGTGAATTAAGTGATTAAGTTACCTGTACATATTGTCTCCCTTAAGCTCATCTGCTGAGAAGAATGCAGACAAACAGTCATGAAGCGACACCTGTGGCCCCCAAATCCAATAGCATACACAATCCCAAAGCCAAGAAAGCCAGCTTTGGTCAGGAGAGTAAAGATGGGAACATTTGGTGGGTCCTGGAGTAACAGAGCTCTGGTGAAGTATGTAGATTGTGTCTCTGCTGGGGATCGGTAAGGAGAGGTCCTGAAATGTCTCAACTCTAGATGACACCTGTTCAAAGGATATCACACAATGAAGGCCTTACAAATGTATATTACATCTTAATTTAAAAAATAATAACGTGAATAAGAAAAACATAATTTATTTGATTATTAGCTAAAATAGCCAGGATGGCCGAGCAAGCTGGAGTGAAGTCAGATGTACTTACTAAGCCCCCAAAAATAGCTGCTTAGTTGACTTATACTAATGTGAACAGGGTAGATACACTATGAAAAATAAACAATCAGCCACCCCAAAGGGAATGCTACTTTATAACAGAGGTTCTTTTAGAACTTGAGAATAGACCCATTAGTTGATAAGTGGCTTTTAGGACCTTAACACAGACATGGCTGATGATGATCTTGATCATCAAGAACAAGTAATATAAAATGACATACCCTAAAACCTAAAAGGTTTACCTCCTAATGAGTGAGTATCTTTTGAGGTCAACAATTTAGAAACCAAAGCATTCATGTAATACATAATTTCCTGATGGGGGGAGGAGTAGGGGAATTTAATGTTTATTAGTGATGTGCATAATGACAACCAAAGTAGCCTTTCAAGGATTTCTTTGGTACTTCCTTTATAACATCCATTGACTGAAACTGTACTTAACCATGATGAAACATTGCTCTTTTTTTTTAATCCAGAAAGGTGGTAGTTAAATACTGGCTTTTTCAATCTCAGCTTAGACAAATTGGTTTCAGCTGCATCAGGTTTAGTTATGATTTGAATATACATCTTTCAAATTACTGTCGCAATGTTTACTTATTAAGCATTGGGTCACTGATTCAGTTTTATATCATAAGATATCCTTAAGGAAAACTATGCATAGTATATAAATTACAATATAGCTTATATATAGAGGGTCTTTCATTGAGCACTTCTTATCTTTAAATTTAAATAAAACAAAGTGTGTATGAGATATCATCGAAATTTTTTATTCGTTTGAAAGGCCTATTAATTCCGTTATTTATGGAATATAACATTGTGCAAATGTCCGCCGCGGCTTTGCTGGGTGGCGTGCATCTGAAATGGCCAATTTTTCATGACTCTGGCACATAAATCAGGCTGAATTTGACCGATCGCATGGGTTATGTTGGCTTTGAGGACTGCTGTGATTTGTGGCTAATTTGCATAGACCTGCGACTTAAGAAAACCCCATGAGAAAAAGTCTAACGGGATCAAATCGCACGATCTCGGTGGCCAGTTCACATCACCTCCACGTGAAATGACCACACCTTGTTGTCTATGGTCGTTTACCTTCAGCTCCTGGGTCAGTTGAATTTTGTACGGGTGCAGGCCCAAGTCACGACGCAAAATTCGCCAAGCTGTGATCTGCGAAAGACCGAGTTCTTGTGAGCGACGCGAAATCGACTGCCTCGGATTCACCTGCACACTCTTACAGACAGCGGTGATGTTTTCGGCAGATCTTGCGTTTCCTCAATGTACGGGTGTTGGTTAATTGTTTACTGAACTAGTGGACTCAAATTTATCCACCACACTGCAAATAGTCCTCTAAGTAGGACCGCGGAACGTTGCGCAAACAGAACACCCATATTGATAAAACAATTTTATCATTTGCACGTGTTGTTGGACGCTATATCCATCCATGGTGATTTGTCAAAACAGACTGAATAAATGACAGCCAATTCTACAGATGCAGCTTTAACAATATGGCCGCTGTTCGGACGCTAAGTTCGGAAGTCCCTATTGGATGATGCTTTATATATATTTATACTGTTGTGATATTTTAATGTTATGATTTTTGATAGTGTTTTTAATATAAACTCAAAATTAGCGGGCATAAATTAACGGTGTATTGCGATTCATGAATGTTTAAACACTATTCGTTGCATTGTCTCTACCATTAATATGTATAATATAAATAATATCAATAATTTAATATAAATATTTTATTTTATAAACTTCAAAACAAGCAAAGTATAAATATCCGAAACAACTGGCATTGTACAACCGGTTAAAATATCAATAAGGCAGCGGAGAGGTATAAAGACTGGGATCGCCACGGGGTCGCTCTCATTCATCCGACCCGGCACAGAGACGCAACAAGGTCACTCTGGCACGGACGGCCCGACGGAGATGATCATCACGAGGCCGGCTCCCACGCACTTTCAGCGGTACGCATAGAACAAAGGACGCTCAAGACAAAGAAGAGGATCCGGACCACAAGACAAAGAAGACCACGCAAATTTGAATAACACAACCAGAAAAGCTAGCCAGCGCACGTAGTTATAAAGTACATTTAACTTTAAGTTTTTAAATAACGTTATTTCATACGTACTTATTTAAATCAATTTGTGTAAATAAACAATTATACCTTTTGCCAGAAGTTTCCTATATTTTATTAACAGAACCTTAAAGATGAAGTAAAAGTTGAATATAAAGATAAAAAATAAAATATAAATTATATAAAAATATATAATTTAAATATATGAATAATAAATATCGTAATAATACATATGGTACATAATATGTTCTCTCGAAACGAAAGGAACAACAATTAAAGCCTTTATTTCAAATATTGTTCTTTCATAACTCTTTAATTCCTCACTTTAACTTTATACAACACAAAGTTTCACTTAACACTTCAGCACTCTCTCTATAACCTCTTGTCATGACATTCAGTTATCTGTACTACTGTGTAGCTGCCTCCCAGGTCATCCGTGAGCGGCAAAACAAATACCATGACTCAAGACGTGTTCATATATATATGTTGTAAAATCGGTAAAGCCTGATTCCGTTGCACGAGGAAGAATTTCAAATGTGAAGTTTAAGATAACATAATTTTGTTTGTTAAATTTCAGTAACTTGATTTGTCCAGTTCTTACTTTTAATGTTTAGCACTGAATGTCTTCTTAACCTTTTTTTCACTAATGCCATTTGAATTGAAAATAAAGTAAATCATCTTAACTCTCTTCTCTTTATGCTATACTAGGCGAGGCACTTTTAGTTTTTTTTGACACATCAGCTAGGAGACAGGCATAGGGATAGATGAAAGAAAAGATAAGTACCATTCTTGTCAGGCCGGAAACCTTCGGAATATTTCACAGAAAGGCAAAATGGTAGTGCAGAAAAAAACACTGGTTCCAAAAAGAGCTTTTCTAAGAAAGATGGGGAGTAGAAGCTAGATCATTTTTTTGAGAGGAAGAGGGCAGTTAAGGAGAGGACAAACGCTTTTTTCTTCTTATACAGAGATATATTACATCGCCTACCTACAGTAATTATTAACAAAACCGCAAATTCACAATTAACATAAAATAAAAATATTCATCGATGCTTCATAAGATATGGTGACACATATTTTACCATATTGCAAAGCCTAAAGTAGAATCATTGAAACCACCTTTATCTTTTGAAACACACTGTGGTGTACCCCAAACAGAATCTGAACCTGGAACCGCCTTGTTGGAAATTTTTGAAATTGCAGAATGAGAAGTAAACCAACTGTTGTGCCAACAGAAGTTATGCTCTTCACGGATCAGAAAGCACCCGCCTACGTTTCCATGTATTATTAATAAATCTTCTCAGTGTCAATTTACAGAGGGGGGACTAGTTCGCAATCCCGACTTGGTTGGAGCTCACTAAGAGATGCCTCTGACTTGCCTATATAAGGCCGAAATTCTGAGCTTCCATTCAGTCGGACCCTAACACTTAAAGTGAACACTGCGCGCTCGCTCACTCTCTCCTCTCCCCCTCCCCCTTTTTAATAATTGGATTCACTAAGTTTTCATTAGTAGCGACCCATTTATCCTCATGGTGTTGAGTTAACCCTAACAAGATCCATCCCCCAAAGAAAAAACCCTTGGGTGAGCTGGGGATCAAACCCAAACCCTCGCATTCATCATATCCTTAAATGTCATTAAAATCCTTGTAATTTTATAATAGAATTATCTTCATGTGTGCAGAGACATAACATATTTATATATATTTACTATTTTTTTCCCATGTAACCAAATAATTATAATAACACCGTAAAATTCTTTTATATTTTTGTTCTATAGGTAATCAGAATAAGGAGCCACAAGTGTAATTTTTACTATACTTATTTTTAACTATTTTCAATTGCATATCCACACAATTTTTTGTTTTGTGCCCAAAATATTTTTTTTTTCAATAACTTTAATTGCCCCAATTTCCATAATTACCAAATTTGATGCCTATCTAGTTGGTTTAAATTGGCAGCAAGTACTAGAACCATTTTCCAGTCGTTTTGAATTTTGGGTGACTTTGACCTCAGCAAGAAGGTCTGGGGATTTTGTGGAGTTAGCGCCAGCAAAAATTCTCAGCTTTGGTCACTTGAGCTTCTTATAGCTAGAAGTCATCCTAGCCACAACATGGCTTTGTCCTAGGAATGAGAAGCAGATGTTAGGGATTGGTAGGAATATTCTTACTTGGTGCATTGTATAATATGGGGTACATTGTGGGGATGGTACCTGAGCAATTTAAAGAAAGATATGTCTCTGGGATGTTTCATATGGATAAATCTCTTTTAGCTACATTCTGTCTTGTTATCATAATAGCTTTTTATTTTTCCTTAATATTGTTTACAATAAACATGACAATAAAGAAAATAGATTATTGTACCAATGTGAGTATCAACAATAATATTAATAACTCAAATAATAATATAGTATTAATAACTATAAAAAAACAAAATAAAAGTTGGATTAAAATAAAAACTAAAACTGTTTTAAAAGAAAATTTTTTTAAAGGAAAAATGGCCTCTCCCAATTTACAATATATCTGCTTGTTATCTGCTGACCTTTGCCAAAGACATCCAAGGAAATTTTCTATTTCATCCCACCATCTTGAGGTATGGCTTCCTCCCTCCCTTATTAGATAGCTAGGTTACTAATCATTAGTCTTTTTAGCCTATCTTTCAGTGTCCAATCTTATGATGAACCCTGCCTATGCTACTTTAAATCTAAAAATACTCTTAGGAAATTCCTAGTTTCAGCCCTCAAATGGATCTCCTCATTGCCAAATTAATCTTTCAGCCTTAATCTTAGAGTGTACAAGGTCAACTAGTGAAATTAATGATTTTTACCATTATAAGCTACAATATCAGAATGGAGACAAACTAGAAATGCAGAATGTCAGGAGGCAGGACTGACCCCAAGTTTTTAAAAACATGATTTAAATAAGATTGATTATTGAGTTATGGTTCTCCAGCCAATTATTGGTTTAACACACAAAGAGATGGGACCAATTTTCAAATAATGCATGATAATGCTTGTCCACACACATCAAGGATTGT
Organism: Acanthosoma haemorrhoidale; assembly: GCA_930367205.1. Lineage (NCBI taxonomy): Eukaryota > Metazoa > Arthropoda > Insecta > Hemiptera > Acanthosomatidae > Acanthosoma > Acanthosoma haemorrhoidale. Next base: position 113,506,724 of record OV884009.1, on the reverse strand, counting down.
CATCCTTTAGGATTCTGGAGTAAGACTTGGGCCTAGACAGGCTCAATCCAATCAGCAGATCCAAACAATTGAAAATGTATATTGGGAAGAAACATTTTAAAGAACAACTTGCTACAACTTTTACTGGAAAGCCTCCAAAATGTAGAGTATAATAAATCAGCAGGACATCAAAAACTTGATCCTGAGCACACCACAATGATATAGGGCAATCCTTAACATCAAGTAACATAAGAAGGTAAGGTAACACATACTATTAAAAGCCCTTTTTAGCTTTTAGAATAGGACATTTTTTTTAATTGACTCTTATTCCTTCCAAAAACTTTCTATAAAGTTAGTTCATTCATAAGATTTATTAGAATACTGTAATATGTTCGTTAAAATGTTGACAACATTAGGTATTATTTTATAACAAAGGAAGGTTTTTATTTTTAAAACATTTACTTTCTTGACCCTTTTGATGTGTGTTTATTGATAACCTGATATAGTTAAAAAATTAAATGAGTTGAAGAGTTTGTAGGGAGATCGGCTTGGGTTGATGAAATAAAACATGTTAAGTTTTCATTAAAATTATTTAAGGACATTTCAACATACTTTGCATGCCTGCACCACGACCTGATAACAAGGAAATAATGAGGAAGTTAGACATCATTGGTAATAATTAGTGACACTAATAGAAATGAAAAAACAATGTTATACCTGATGACGACTTACTATTATCAAGTTGCTAACCAATGTTTTACTAGCTTGTTACCTCGGTCACCCTATCTAATGGTTTATAAATTGTACAACTACTAATATTCCAGCTGATTTAAACTTAACGAACATTGCTAAATTTGAATGAAAGAAGAAAACACTGACATAACAGAAAATCAATTATACCGACCTATACTAATAAATGCAGTATCAGAGAACTATAGAACTAAAAAATTATCCTAACTGCATTTAAATGTGTAAATGTGCATGTGTGGGTTATGCTTATTTATCAAGAGTGCAGAAAGTTTAACAATTACTCTCACTTTTTATAACAAATAGGAGCAAACAAACAAAAAATTAGACAATAAATGAATGTTTTATTATAAAATTCTTGAAAAAATATCTTACTCATGGCCTTTTCTTAAATTTAACAAGAGAAAAATTCTACTTTTTATTTTACACCATAATGAAGAAAGCAACAATTAGAAAATATTATTTTATTGACTTTCTCATTATGATACAAACATTATATTACTATTTTTACAAAAAAAATATGATTCAAATTGCTTACAATTATAACTATTTGTTTTGATTTTTCCCTTTAAGAAACTATAAAATATTTCCTTTCTAACTTTCAACTATGGCTATATGATGTGGGGTTGTTAAATGGGTTTACTTTTTAAACAGAGACGACTGAGTAGATGATCTATTTATATAATGATGAATATTTTTATATTAGCAATATAATCTACCTATTTTTTTTTAATCCAGGTTGTTATATGCTTTTAAATTTTGAATTTAAGTCTGGAAGATACTATTTTCATTTTTTACATTTGATGGAGTATATTATACTCTTTTTTTACTTTACACTTATGTGGATGTCAGCTGTTATTTGTATAGGAGATAAGCCAAACTAACAAATCATTTAAAGATTTTTATTTTGATAAATGGAAACTGGGGGGATATGTATATAAAGGGTTGGTTAAAAAGTCCGTTCGGTTTTTTAAGCGAAATAAGACACAACTTTTAAACACAAAGCGATTTATTCAATCAATGATATAATTGCCGTTTTGTTCCAGTATCTTCTGCCATCTCATGGGCAGATTCATAATTCCATGCTCAAAGAATTTCCTGTCTTTACTGGCAAACAAGTTTTCCAAGTGGATTTTTACTTCTTCTTCAGAGTTGAAGGTCTGTCCATTCAATGAATTTTGAAGAGGTGGAAATCTGAAGGTGCAAGGTCAGGCGAATATGGAGGGCGCAGCAAAACTTCTCAGCCAAGTTCCAGTAACTTCTGCCGCGTCTGCCAAGAAGTGTGCGGTCTAGCATTGTCGTGATGGAAGACAATCCCCTTACGGTTGGCTAGTTGGATGCTTCTGGTGGATCGCTGCATTTAATTTTTCCAGCTGGTCACAGTATATATCCGAATTGATGGTCCTGTTCATGGGAAGAAGTTCGTAAAAGACAACACCCCTCCAATCCTACCAAATCAAGAGCATAACGTTCTTTGGGTGAAGTTCTGCTTTGTGGGTTATTAGCGGTAATTCGCTGCGCTTCCCCCATGAGCCTTTGCGCTCCACATTGTTATAGCAATCCACTTTTCATCCCCTGTTATCATTCTCTTCAAAAAAGGATCATTTTCTTCACATTTCCGCAACGAATCGCAGATGGAAATCCTTTGGGCGAGGTTAGCCTCACTAAGTTGATGGGGAACCCAAACATCAAACCTGCTCGCGTAGCCAAGTTGATAGAGATGGTTTTCAACACTCGATTTGGATATTTTGAGGATAACTGCCATCTACCTAGTTGTATAACGGGGATTGGTGTCGACTAATTCCTTCACTTTGTCACTGTTAATCTCAGTTGGCTGGCCAGAGCGAGGTGCTTCTTGAACCGAAAAATTTTCCGATCGAAATCTTGAAAACCACTTCTGGCACGCACGTTCTGTAACAGCATCCTCTCCGTATACAGCGCATATCTTCCTGGTTTCCACTGCTTCCTTGCCTTTTTTAAAATAAAAAAGCATGAGGTGTCGATAATGTTCGTTTTGGTTTCCCATTTTCAGGATGATCCTAAACACACAAAATACAATCAGTCTCGTCGGAATTTTGCGCCAAACTACGTTGAAGTGTATAGTATCTGACGAGAGTGCACTCGCAAGGAGCGGAGTGAAGTTAGCTACATATTAGACTGATTAAAGTTTTGTGATGACAAAAACCGAACGGACTTTTTGGCCAATCTGATATATGTAATGTATTAATCTATAAATTATGATGGTCTGGAATCTCAGAGTTTAATTATTTTCTCTTTTCAATACAACTGTTTTCACATATCATCTTCATCATCAAAAAACTACTAAAAAATAATAGTTAGAATTACAATATCTCAATGTCACCCATGGTCACGTTTATGGAATAAAGGGGCCCAGCCCATTTATGCACACTACATACAGCAATATTCACCAAGCAACAATGACATTAATGTACATTATTGTCAAGTAGTCATTGGTAAGATGGTAAGAGACAAGTGAGTTGGTCAGGTTTCATAAAGTGAAAAATATTTCTCGACACAGAATATAAAAAACTGGCAGGAGAATGACTGCCATCACATTTATCTTAGTGAGGAGACGACACCTACCAATCAACACTTCAACTGAATGGCCAGGCAGAAGAAAGCATGGATAACACAAAAGTTACTTTCCTACTATCCTCGATTTCTCTAAAGCTTTTGAAACTATTGACCACTCTATTCTCCTTTCCAAACTAGAATCATTAACTTTTTCCAACAGTTCACAATTGTGGTTCCACTCATTTCTTTCTGATCGTAACCAAGTTGTCACTGTCCCTAATCACTCATCATCCAGTGCATTAACTCCAACTTCTGGGGTTTCCCAAGGGTCTGGTCCAGCATATTTCCTGCACTTTTCAATGCCAACATAAAAAATCTTTCCAATAACCCACTGCTCATACTATCAATACAACGATGATTCCCAAATCTACCTATCCTTTTCTCCCTCGAAACTGCCATCCCCATTTTACAAAATTCAGGATGACCTTAATAAAAATATTGGGTGGATAATAGCAATCTAAGCCTCAATGTTGAGAAGTCGAAAAATATTTTCATAGGTTCCAGATCTCTTCTCAAATCCCTCCTTGAAATGCCACCTTTAACCATTAATGCCCATCCTATGTCCTTTTGCAAATCCCTAAAAAACCTAGGTATTATTTTTAACCAAACCCTCTTCTAGAAACATGTTTTCCAAATATAGGGTAGTCGTACTATTTCTACCCTAAAACAAATGCATCGCTCCCAGTATAATCTTTCAGAGCAAGCAAACCCACCAATTACAAATTTCACAGTTGTATCACAATTTACAGTTGTGAGGTGTAAAACAGTCCCTCAGCGTAACTCGATGGCAGATTGAAGTGACTCATGAATTTTATTATTATATTTGTTTTTCACAGGGATTCCTGTGCCACTAACCAGTACTCCGGACTTAATTGGATTTATCCAGCTACCCAAATACAAAATTTCCTCTGCTTATTTCTGCTCCAAATCATAACATAAATTCCAGAAATTGATCCTACTTATTCACAACTTCCTACAATTTAATTTAAATTTTTCATCTACTTATGAAATACCAAAGCCTGGCCCTCTGACCTTAATAATTCCTTCCTATAAGACTGCTTCATTTGAAAGGTCCTTCATTCCCTGAGCAGTAAACCTCTGGAATTCCCTCCCTATTTCCATTTATGATGCTCCTTCACTTCCTACTTTCAAAGCTTGCCTCTTTCATCACCTCTTTACCCTTCAGACAAACATTAGTAAACATATTTTATACATATATGTTCTTTCTCTATAAGAATTTGTTATAATAGTTATATTTCATTATTTATAAATTGTTTTATTTATTAAATGCCCGAATAAGATTGCCTAATATGTTCATAATAATTATTCAAAGGGGACTTAGTTAATAAAGTTTTTTTTTTTCATTTATTCATCATCTAATTAAGGAGGCAAAAATAATAGCAAACAATAGGAAAATCAATAATAATAATTATAAATATTTTAAAATATCATTTTAAATGAGACCACCAGATAAATTGTATACAGTCATTGCAAGAGTTTGGCCAAAGAGAATTTTGGGAATGTTGTCGCCCAAGGCAAGGTCTTACAGTTGGAACCGGCCCTAACTAGATATTAGGGAGGTCCCCGGTTCGAGTCCCGATCTTCCAATTAATGTTTTCTTTGGCTGTTATTATTAATAATTATGAAAATCAATAAAGATTAAAATATTTACAATTACTTAAATTTAATCTCAAATAGTGCAAGGGTAAAGAAAGTAAGTAATATGACTTAAAATGACAACTGATTGCTAAATGATGAAATAAAATGTGAAGAAAGTCTTAAACAGGTATGTATCAGCCCAAGGATATGTTCAAACTACAAGATGTACTAGATTATACAGGCAAGAAAAACATACTTAATAGAACGTAATAAAATGTTTGCTTCTTAATACCAGTAAATGTTCTTTTATTGAAGTTGAACAAAGGAGAGCATTAGAAATTTGTGCCAAAAGTACAACATCAATATTAATTAAATATGATATAATAGTGCTCATTGAATATATTGTTTCTCTCTATAAATTGCTCCTCAATTTTATAATTCTAACTGTAACTACTCAATAGATTCCTGATTTATAGCATTCCAAGCAAACATTTTACATAATAATATTAACATATTGATTAAAATAATTAAAAGAATAATAAAAAATTACTGATACAAATTTGAAAGTCTACCATACCCTATTACAGGTTAAACACTGAACTGAACTAAGTAGAGTCCCATTAAAGACATCAGAAATGATGCTTCTGTAGGTAAGATGTTTCTTCGCTCTAATAGGAGTACCTGGAAGAGAAACGTAATTTATAACACTAAGTTTATAATATATAATTGCAAATTAATATTAGTTTATAATATTAAATTGATTCCCATGATCTCTACTGAAAGTATAACAATTTACATAATGATTATATACATATATACTTTTTTAGGATTTACAATTTACTAGTTTTCACCAATTTACTCTAAGCTGTATTCAGTCTGAGCAAAGAGGCAGACTCAGAAACACATATTCTCGCTCAGAGTAACTTCAGAGAAGGCATGGGACTGAGCCAGTGGTATGCACATGGTTCCTTTAGATCTAAAGGCAGCCAAAAATTGGGATTACTCCTGAAATAAAAAAAATTCCTACTTAAACTCTTAGAAGCTATTACAGCCACTTACAAATGAATCCTAACCATCAATAGGGATATATAAATACCCTTCATAATGAATCAAGGAATTAAACAAGGTGATAGCCATAGCCAACTGCTGTCCATCATATTTATGGATGAAATCCACTAAATCTGTAAAAAAGAACGACATGGACAGAACGAAGCAAATGGACTGTTTAAACTCAAGCATTACTATACACAATTGCCCTTAGTGCAGACTCTAGCATAATTTGTTGAAGGCAGTTATAAAGAGGCAAGGAGAGCATTGGAGAAAAGGTAATCCCATCAATGTCAATAAGTACAAAATTCTGAGGAGGGAATTGCAGCAGGTATACATAAAGTGGTGAAGTTACAGAAGATTTGACTTATCTTGGCATCAGTATCAATATTAAAAATAAAGTGAATAGAATCAAATAACAAATATGCAACACAATAATAGAAAAGAAACAGGTAAAAAAAGATGTAAAGCCCATGTGTTCATAGCCATATACCTTTCGACTCTCCTCTATGGTGCAGAAAGTATCACTTAATAAACACATAAGCCAAGTGACCATGCCAGAAATGAAGTTTCTGAGAAGAGTACTAGGAAAGACAAGAAGAGACTGGCTCTGAAATGAGAAAATCAGGATACATCTGCAAACAGTAAGACTTTCACATACCTTTGAGAAAAGACAGCTGCGGTAGTTTAGAAGTGTACGCAGGATACAAAAGAACAATGAGATTTATAGAAGTCTGATTCACCAGAAAACTATTACCAGGAAGCCCTTGTGTGTATTGTGGTAAAAAGTTGTTTACCATTTTCTAATTAGTTCGTAGCATGGTGTAAATTTAAATGCTGTTTACCATTTGCTTAATTTGTCATTTTGTTCCCATCCTAGTTCAGAATGAAGAAATTAAGACCTGGTGGGATATCACCCAACAGCAAGTCAACCATTTATGGTACCACTGGAGAAGGTAAAGTGGTAAGGAGTGCCTGTCCTTAAATTGGTGATCCTAAAGGAAAAGAGCTGCATCACTGGACAATGGACCAAGCCACATATGGAATTTCACCAAAGCCAGGATTTCAAGGTGAGGTGTCCATCTGTACTCACTCTAGCAGCAACGAGTTGAAGCTATTAGTTAGTGATTTCCTGCCTCTGCTCAACACCGAATAGACGGAGCAACTCAAGGTTTTGTGCTCTGTGATTTCTGTTTATCCCTTTAGTTCAAAATTTAAATATTATGATTTGTTTTTGGAATTTAGAGATGTTAATTTCCAATTATTATTTTTTTTTTCTTTTGATTGTGCAAATGTGACTGTGTACTGATGACTGAAAACTGTAAGAATAAATTGTGTTTTTCTTTTTTTAAACATTATAGGTGTGAAGGAGTAGTGTCAGTGACACGTCATATACCACCACTGCCTCTTTATGATCAGCGATTGATGTTGCGACCCCATTGCATTTTCTTTATTCCATCTCTTTTAAGTTGAGACTACTAATTCATATTAGTTTTAGTATTTGATAATTCCAGGAAGATCTTCTTTTCTTTATTTGTTCGTAAAATGTTACTTTATGTTTAATGTTAATATTAAAATTTAATTTAATTAAATAGTTTTCATGACACAACCACTTTTATTTCTTTACACTCTATTGCAACTAGTACATATTTACAGATGCACGTTTAGCTAAGCCTTCACTACCGTCACAATTGTTGTTATGACATTCAATCCTGACTATGTATCCTGTTACAATAGATTCAAGTAAGCCATTTTCCTTTCCTCTTTTAGTGTTGCCATGATTGTTAAATGTCTACCATTAACAATTTAGGAGCGTGGTTGTTATGTTAATTTACCACTATTTCAAGGTTGTTCAAGCCCCTCTTGTTGGCTGCTCATTGAAGAGCTGTCATAGACCATCTGGAAGCAAGAAGACAAACTTTTGTTGGTTAAAATGAACTTCAACATGTACTTACCAGAAAAAGTTTGGAAGTCAATGCCTGCGTTTCTTCCATTAGAAGCAACCACATTTTTTTTTTCTGCTTTAAGTTTCCAAGGGGTAAGAAGAAAAAATATAGCACCCGGGAATGTTGGTGTTCAATCTACATAATTAATTGTAAATTTGTAAGGCAACACTGCCTAGATAAGAGGGATGATTTATTTTTGTCCGCCATGTTTTTTCCCCTTCAGCTGACGCTCTTTGTTCTGATAAGTGCTCTCTCACTAAATAACTTTGTATTACTTTTGATAATAAACATTTATGTGTACCACTGCTTATTAGTTAGCCTTAATGTAACAGGTTATGGGCCCAGCAGGTGAAATGTTTATTCTTTCGTTGTGAAAGCTTCGGGATGTGATTGTGGTTAGAGAGCACACGAGTTTGTTTTGGACTATTTCACATTCGTTTTCGGTCAGTTTAAATTATGACTTCACCCGGTTCAAATGTTTTACCGTTCGGTATGTTTGGTGTTAAACCATTTGATGGACAAAATTTCGCGAATTGGTTCTTTCGGATAAAATTAGTGTTAGAACAGAATGAAGTCCTTCACGTACTTACAGAGGGCCCTCCTGTAGATGCCAATGAATTGAAACTTTCAAAACCGCTGATGTTAAGGCTAGAACTATTTTGATTGGTTGCATGTCTGATAAAATCCTGATTTTAATAAAAGATAAAACTGCAGCAAAAGAAATCGTGGACACTCTGTCAAAAACTTATGAGAGAACCGGAATGAAAAGTGTTGTGATGGCACAGAAATCATGGAAAAAAATGGAGTATAAGTTCGAGAAACCTCTTCAGGAATCCCTTCAAGAATTCGAGACTAGGGCAGCTGAACTAAGGATGGCTGGCGGTAAGCTAGAAAATGAAGATGTCATACATCAGTTATTGGGCGCCATGCCACCCGAATTTGATTCAGTGGTTTCCACTCTTGATATTTTATGTGGCAGCAAGCAGACTGAGATAACTTTGGATTACGTTAGAAATACTCTTTTAGCTGAAGAAGAGAGAATATTGAAAAAGGAAGGGTCTCAGTCTCACAATGCATTTTTTTCTAAGAGAAATCAAGGTAATGCATTTTCAAATTCAAAAAACGGTTTCATATGTTATTATTGCAAGGCTCAGGGTCACACGAAAAAATATTGCCCTAAGTTAATGAATAGAAACAAAGAGAAGGCAGCTGCTGTAGAGGATTTTTCATTTTTTACTTCTGAAAATTCTAAAGTAAACAAAAAAATGCTGCTGTGTTCTGAACAGTTGACGGATAATGTTTTTGTTATCGATAGTGGGGCTAGCTTTCATCTTGTACAGGACTGTTTTAAAAATTTTGTCACTAATTTAATTGATTTGGACATAGAAATTAGTGTAGCCAAGGCAGGCGAAACTATAAAAGCTGTAAACAAGGGTACTATCAGGTGCTTAAATTGCTAATTGGTATGTAATAATCTTTCATATAATCTATTATCAGTTCGAAAATTAGAAGAAAAAGGTTGCAAGATCATTTTCGAGGAGTCAAGTGTAAAAATTATTTTCAGAAACAAAATTTTGAAAGGTCAAGTATTCGGACGTTTATATGTTATTAAGCTCAAATTATTATTGGAAAATGCCAATGTTTCAACTTTGAATAATGAATCGATGCACCGGAGAATGGGGCATTCTTCCAAGTATCCAGTTACTATGTGTGACATAAGCATTAAAGGGAAACAGACCAAGCTTCCTTATTGTAATACACCAGAAGAAAGAAAGCCTTCTAGACCTCTCCAAGTTGTTTCATCGGATGTATGTGGAAAAATATCACCCCAAACGTATGATGGCTATAATAACTTTGTCACTTTTATTGATCATTATAGCAATTTTTGTTGTACATATTTGCTAAGGAATAAGTTCGAAGTTTTTCAAAAATTTAAATCATTCAAGACCATGGCGGAAGTTAAATTTGGACTATTAATTGAAAACCTACATTGTGACAGAGGTGGTGAATATGTGCCTAATGAGTTTGTACGTTTTTATGATTCAGAGGGTATTAGAATAAGTTACACCATGCCCAGGAATCCTTCACAAAACGGAAAAGCAGAACGAATGAATAGAACCATATTGGAAAAGGCGAGATGTCTTTTGTTTGACAGTGATTTTAAGAGGGAAATGTGGGGTGAGTCAATTATGACAGCTACCTACTTAATCAACAGATTGCCTACTTCTACTCTACCAAATGATGCAACGCCTGCAGAAAGATGGTATGGCTTTAAACCTGATTTAGGTAAAATTAAAATATTTGGTTGTCCTGTTTATTCATTGATCCATGAAGAGGATAGGAATGGAAAACTGTGTGAGCGTTCTAAGAGACTATTTATGGCAGGGTACTGTGACAATGGTTACAGATTATGGAATCCAAATAAGAGGAAAATTGAATTTGCTAGGAATGTCATATTTGATGAATCTAGGACAACCGATTTGACAAATAAAGGCCAATTTACTAATCCTGATATTGTTCAAATTCCTTGGGTTGACCATGAGACCAAATCTGAAGTCTCTCAGTCTTCAGATGTTGAGCAAATTTTACAGCCTATGTCGGAGGATGAAGATTTTCGATCAGACAAGAATATTGAGACTGCTCAGAAGACCTCAAGAATTAGAAAGCCTCCAAAGTATTGGGAAGATTTTGTAACCAATTTTGCCTTTGATGCCTCAGCTCTATCTGCATCATCAGATCTAGATGTTCCCAATAATTATTCTGAGGCAGTTCAGGATGCGGGTTGGAAACAAGCAATTGACGAAGAATTAAAATCATTGGAAGACAACGGTACTTGGGAGGTGGTGGATTGCCCTCCAGATGGGCTTAAGTGTGGTGATGTAAAAGTCTTTAAATTAATAAAAGCTTTGTATGGTCTTAAACAAAGCCCAAAAGCATGGAATGATTTTGTCAATGATATATTTATAAAAATTGGGTTTTCTAGATCTCAAAAAGCTTCTTGTTTATATGTTAAGGGATCAACATTTATTTTAGTATGGGTTGGTGATTTCCTTTTAGTATCTGAGTCATTAAATGATCTTCAAAGTCTTAAATCTCATTTAATTGCTGTTATTGATGTTAGGGATCTAACTTCATCTGAAGAATTGCAATTCTTGGGCATAAAAATTCTTAGGAATAAAAATGGAAGTATTATGCTTAGTCAAACCGCTCTTATTCAGAAAATTATTTCAAGATTTAATATGACCGACTGTAAGCCTAGTAAGATACCAATTCAACCTAAACTCAATTTGACCAAATCTAATAATATTAATGTAAATTTTAAAGTCCCTTATAAAGAATTAGTTGGAAGTTTAATGTATCTTATGTTATGCACCCGTCCTGATCTATGTTTTTGCGTTTCTTATTTTGAAAGATTCCAAAACTGTTATGATGTAAGCCATTGGAAGCATTTGAAACATATAATTAGATACTTGAAGTATACTTTATGTATTGGTTTAAATTTTAAAAAATCTGAGAGTAACACTTTTGATATTTATGTTTTTGTAGACGCTGATTATGCGTTTGATGTTAATGATAGGAAAAGCATTTCAGGTTATGTAATTAAAATTAATGATAATGCAATTTGTTGGTGTTCTAAGAAGCAATCCTTGGTTGCTCTTAGTTCTTGTGAAGCAGAATATTATGCTCTTGCTTTCAGTTTATTGGAATCCATTTTTCTGGAAGAGTTGGTATTTAAATTGTTTAATATTAGAAATTCTATTATAGTTTTTGAAGACAACCAAGGAACCATTAAGATTGCCCAAACTATGGAAACCAAGAGATCTAAACATGTTGATGTTAGATTTCATTTTGTTAAAGACTTAATTTCTAGGGGTAGAATAAAATTAATCTATAAAGAGTCTCATGAACAGTTGAGTGACTTAAGGACTAAGGCATTGTCTTTAAATAAACTTGTTTATTTTTGTAATAAATTTAACCTAATAAATGTTTAACTTTGTATTTATTTTTAATTTTTTATTTATTTATGATTTGTAGAATTGGGAGAGCGTGTTGGTGTTCAATTCTACATAATTAATTGTAAATTTGTAAGGCAACGCTGCCTAGATAAGAGGGATGATTTATTTTTGTCCGCCATGTTTTTTCCCCTTCTGCTGACGCTCGTTGTTCTGATAAGTGCTCTCTCACTAAATAACTTTGTATTACTTTTGATAATAAACATTTATGTGTACCACTGCTTATTAGTTAACCTTAATCTAACATTCTTCAACTCAATCTAACAGGAACGATAGCTATAATTGGCAGAGAACGGATGGAGAAAAAAGCAACCAACAGAAAGAAATATAGGTAAACTGCAGCAATTGAAGATCAGCTAAGATTCAATGTTCATTTGATACAATTTTATTTGTCCTCATAATTTAAGTCTATAGAGTCAGTATGTTAGGCAGAGGGGACTTAATAATAAAGTCCAGAAGGGAATGTTTGGCATTCTGGTGACAAGTTAAAAAAAAAAAAAAAGAGAAAAAAAGGGGGAGCTTCAGCAGGAATGTACGAACACAATTAAAAATAAGTACAAGCAAATTCATTGAATTACCTATTCAAGTAAAAAAAATTTATACACCAAAATTATAAAATTCAAATAACAATCTTGGTAAACATTACTCTTTACAAGAGATTAAATAAGAAGAAGGAACAAAACTTTTTACTCATTCGCATTATGTTCATAAGTATGGAAATAAACATACAACATCTCTTTTATGCTGGTAAAAGTAATATAAAATGTTAATCTATAAAACTCTATTTCTAAAATAATGCTCTAATACTCTTTTCAATTCATGATTTGAATTGCATAAACGGGTTTTCATAAAATTATTGGAACAAAAGAAAACAATAACATACAATTAATTGATGAATAATTGATCATAAAAAGGACTTTAGTAATAAAAATTTATTTATAATGGTAAAAATTTATCTACCATAATAATTCCATAAGGGATACCTTTTGGGAGTCTAGTGATTTAAATTTATTATGGTTAATGACTTACAAATTTGTTTAAAAAATATTCATTTCTTATAAGTAAACTCCTGACAAAAAAATCACAACACCTAGAAATTTTTTAATTTCACGAGAACACCAGGTTTTACATTTATAAAAATGCTCATAAATTCAAAATAAACAATTTTACTAAATATATGCTAAATTAAAAAAAAAATTAAAAATTTCTTTACAAAAATAATAAAAAAACAACAAAAAATCAATTGTTTTCTTTTATAACAAAATTTTAATTTTATTGGCTTATAATAACATTGAATAAGAAGCATTGCCTCCTCTTGTTTTAATAATCTTTTTAGACACACGTTTTTTTACTGAAATCTTGGAGGATGTTGTCTTAATCCTCCCATACAGTTGTCTTTAGTATTTCAAGTGTAATAAGAGGAGGATCCTGGGTTCAAACTTTCTTTAAAGTTTGTCCCACACATGTTCGATTGGGTTAAGGTCTGGACTTCTTGCTGGCCACTCTAGGTTACAGATACCTGTTGTCTTAAATCTTAGTCTCTGTCTAGGGTGTTCTGCAGTAGGAAGGGGCCCTTCCCCATCATCAGCATCCCAGCTTAAACGACTCATTACCACACAAATAAAACACACAATAAAGATGTCAGAGATAAATTGACATATGGGCCAAGAAAAAGGTAAAAATAGACTGAAAGAGGAATTGAAATCAATCAAGAAAAACATTTAATCCTTTATTTGTTGAAAATTGTGAGTAACGATGATATGAATAATTCCTATCGTCTTCCATGTAACTAATCCTGTTACTGAACACTTAATCCTATTACTATAAACAAAATAAAACATGAGTTAGGCTCCAAAACTAATAAATCTCAAGATTTAATTTAATTTAATGGTACAAATTAAGTTGTTTACATCATTTACAATTATTATGAAAGCTGATGATTAATCTATCAGGTTCAAAGTCACTACCGGGAATGTCTCTGGTATTGATAAAATGTGTACGTTACTTTCATTGATTAGATCAACCTCAGGAAGTAGTTAAAAATTGTTGCAACAAAGAATGCCCAAAAAAAGTACCAAAAAAGAAGGTGTAGGTATGAAGGCCTCCCAATCTGAACACAGGAAAAGTTAGAACCGTTATGGTCTAGTAAATTGATGAACTAGTCCCTGCTTTTATTTTGATCCCCAAGATTAAAATAAAAACAGGAAGGGGGGGAGGACTTTTATTTTGCTGTTAAAAAAATTATTTACTTTGTTGCCTGAATACAGTAGTTACAAAACTCGGGTTGAGCCACATATTTGGGAGCGAGAAGACGAGATGGGTAGGAGGGGAACAGGATGAAACCAGGATAGGAAGAGGGGGGAATAGGTTAACGCCATTGAAGGATAGGCTACACCAGGGACAAGGTGCTCCGTGGTATGTGAAACCCGTGACATATTGTTCTCGATGACACAACCTTGACATCGATCAGGGTATTGCATTTTGAGACTTAATTTATGCCGGAGCCGGCTTGTACGAGATTATTATGTTTTAGAATCTGTGAATATACTTAAAATTATTTGTAAGCCAGTTTTTTTTTGATTTATTATAAAGTGTTATTAACTGGAGACTATTGAACAGATTGAGATTTAATATCACGAGTATTAACAACGTAAGTACATATGTTCTTGTTGTTGTGTGTTAAAGAATTGTCCTGTCTTAAACAATGTTTCTTTAGATACTACATATTGAACTTCAGCAAAATGTAACCTCCAATCATTACTTTAACCTTAAATCTATTCTTGTTTGGCTTAATAAATTGCTCGGGCTTAAACGATAATTTCTTAAGATATGTATTATGACTACAGCATACAGCCATCTCTGTCCATTACTTTAGATCCTTGTGTATGTTGTTGTTGTGTTAATAAATTGTCCAGATTTTTTATCTCAGTTTAATGTTTTAATTTTAAATCTTAATTTTTTATGATAATATATATTTTATCTTCAGTAAATTGTAAGCTCTACATCTTTCTTATAAAATCTGTTTTATTTTTGGCATTAAGGAAACGAGTAAGAACTTGTGCTGATCCCCCACTATTCTCTACTATTATCTACAGTAGAACCCCTCTCCTCTTAACCGGCCTCGTATCAAGTGGTCCTCAGATTAACTGGCCTATTCCATGGAACAGAGTTTTTTTTTCCTCTCACACCATTTAATAACTGGTAGATGCCTCAAACATTGATTGTTTTATGCGATGTTAGGTGTGGGAGCACGAGTTTGATTCCCCTATTGCTTCCGAGTATATTTTTCTATGAATAAATTAACATAGCGAGCTTATGTGTTTTCTTCCCCTGTCGATTTGTCAGAGCCTTTTTCCGAATTTTGTGGGAGCAAATTTATTCTCTTTCAGTTTTCTTCTTTGCTGGTTATGATCTGTTTAATAAAAATCAGTGAGTTAGGTAAACGGAAACGTGTGATGGTCTCGTTTTAGAACCTGTTAAAAGCACTAAAAAGGCTTGACAGCAGGGAATCGGTAAAAAAGCTCTGTAACGAGTTTAATGTAGGAAAAAGTACCATCGACGATTGGCGGCAAAATAGAGGATTGATTGAAGAAATGGGTTCAAAAACTATCTTTGGATGTGGTTTGTTCAACAACATTGGGGAGAAATCCCTAACAGCGGCCCAAGTTTGATTGAAAAAGCATTTGTAATTTACGGTAAAATCAAAAATGCGCCAGCATTTTCTGCTTGTCAGGGATGGCTTGATCGTTGGAAAAAGCGTCATGAGATTCATTTCGCTCACATAAGTAGTGAAAAAATGTCAGCAAATGAATCAGTTGCTAGTGAATTTCAGACAACATTTATGGAAGTGAACAATGGTGATGACCTGGTCCCTGAGCAGGTGTACAACATGGACGAAACTGGGCTTAAATTTAAGGTGTTGCCAGATAAAACTTTTGTATCAAGTCAAGAAACATCATCTGCACCAGGTTTTAAAAAAAATAAAGAACTGATTGCTGTTGGTGTTTGCTCTAATGGAGCTGGGACTCATAAAATCCCTCTTGTTATGAAAGAGAAGTTGGCTAAACCACGAGGATTTAAGCACTTGAATAGTATCTCTTCTTTTCTAGTGTACTACAGGTCCCAAAAATCAGTATGGATGAACTACAATTTATTTGAAGAATGGATCAACTTCGAATTTGTCCCAAATGTGAAGGCACACTTGAAAAGTAAAAATTTACTAATGAAAACAGTCATTCCCAGCACTACAACTCACCTCCCACTTGAGTGACATGGATGGCATAAAAATAATGTTTTTTCCTCTAAATGTTACCAGCTTGGTACAACCTATGAGCCAACCGATGATAGAGAATTTGAAAAGATGGTACCGATGTAAGTTTCTTTGTGAAATTTTACTTAGGTGTGAGGCTGAAAACTTGCCTCTCCAGGAAAAAGTGAAGAAGACAAACATCAAGGATGTAAATTTTATGTTGGCCAGTGCTTTTGATGAAATCCCTTCTACCTTTGTGAAATCGTGGAGAAATTTTTGGCCTGATATAGAAAATCTGATCGGGAGAAGGAATGATTCAGAGAATCAGAGATCAAAAATCAAACCATTTTACACAATCTGCATTCGTTACCTGGTGGGAACCAAATGCAGCTTAAGAACATGGAATAATGGATGATAAAAAGTGAAGAAGGATTTGAAAACAAATTTTTTTATGAACGAGGAAATAATCGGAATCAAAAGTAAATAGACAATGCAAAAAGTGGCAGACGTAGAGGACTTGCAAAAAAAGCAGTAGAAATTTTATTGCAATATGTTGAGCAGCGACAAGATTCAACAGAATTGGGCGTGATGAAAGTATGGAAATGGAGAGACTTGGCTTACAAAAATTCTTCGAAAGGTAAACAACAGAAAAAATAACTGATTTTTTGCAAACATTGATATGTACATTAATTTTTTTAAGTTTACGTATGTCCATAAAGTTATTTTTTTCATGTTCGTTTATGTATGTATGTATCTATGTACAAATGAGTTGTAATAACGTCATTTTTGCTGGTTTATTAATGACTTCTGATCAAATATGTAGGTTCTTTTTGAACGAAAATCCATTTTTCATGGGAACCTCGGATCAACCGGATCTCTATCCCGACCAGACAAGTTAAGAGGGGTTCTACTATATATTGTAACATTCATGATATTTGAGAATATGACCATGAACCCTCACATCTGGTAAGGGTCATATTCCCTTATACTCCTAGGAGTGGGGATGAGCTGAAAACCAGTCTTAGCCAAGCCTTCGAGAAGAACGCAGTGGCAAGCTCCCGAATTGGCGGTTACCATACTATTGAAGAACCAACAGTAGAAAGTAACGTTGGTTGGATTACAGGAAGAGAAAAGAAGAAAAGCAGTTGAACGTTATTGAATACCATGGTGTATTCATAAATTTTCAGAATTAGAAGATACAGCGAATATTAAGAAAGGAGAAGTGATTTCATTGCAAGATCAAATTACAGACCATCAGCAGACAACCAGCGATAAGGTGAGAAAATTAAAAATAATTCAAAATAAAGTTTTGGATATGAAGAAATTGAAATCTCAAATTCCAACTCATCTTGATGAAGTTCCTTTTTGCGTGTTTGATTTGAACAACATTAAAATTAATGAATGGAAGGAATTTAAAAATAATTACAGGGATGTTTTTTGTTCTATACAATATGACTACAAAAAGAAAAAATTTTTTTTTATAGTTTTTCTTTTATTATTTTCATTATTAAATGAAAATAATACTGATCGGATGACACATAAACTTTAGAAAGTTTATACAAACAAAAACAAAACTATTATTAGAGATATTGAACCTAGTAAAGTATATGGAATTATCGGCAAGTGAAGCTTTCTGATTTCATTATCACTTAATCTATTCAAAGATCATAAATATTCCTTGAATGCTTAAGTCCATTTAATTGATTGATTTAATATTATTTTATACGCAACAACGACGTCCCTATCTTTTCACTCAGGTAAAATATTCAAATCACACACACACTCAACAATTTTTCTCTATTGTTACTAATTACCAGTAGAATTGTCTAGTATTTTAATTAAAAACCAATATGTTGTTATGATATTTTAATGTGATGATTTTTAATGGTGTTTGTTTAAATAAACTCGGAAAAAGCAAGCGTTGAAACCGTAATAACGATCTGAGGTTCATGCCTATGAAAGTATGAACGTTTTATTGTCGTCATATTAATTATTAATAATTATAATAAAAATAATATCATAACTAATATAAACATTTATTATATAAACTTCAAAATTAAGCAAAGTATAAATATCCGAAACAACTGGCATTAAATAACCAGTTGAAAGTCAAGAAGGCAGCGGTAGGTAGTATAGAGACCGACAGAGAACGAAAGGACACACTCTTTCATCAGGACCAGGCAGAGAAGGAAGCCCAGGTAGAAACCCCCAAGAAGCGGTACTGCTGCCTCATGGTGCATCAGGTCAGACTTTTTCACTTTCAATCGGCACGAGGACAAAGGACGCTCAAGTAAGACGATTCGGATCACGCAAATGAAACCGACCACCGAAGAGAAGAACACAGAGAAGCACTGGCCAGTATTAGTATAACGTTACGAATAATTAAAGGTACCATTTTAATGTTAGATTTAATAGTATTCTTTATTACGTACGTATTTTATATTTTTGTATATCAATTTTAGTTATTCAATGTTTATAAATAAAACCAATATTCCTTTTACCAGAAGTTTCCTATATAATTATTAACAGAACCCTGATACAACGTAAAAGTTATTAAATATAAAGTTTTTAAAATTATATGAAAAGAATATATAATTAAAATTAATAAATAAGCAAATATTAGAATAATATATATATATATATATTATTCTAATATTTGCTTGATATGCATTAATAATAATAATTTAATTATATATTTTTTATATAATTTTTAAAAACTTTATATTTATAACTCATACGTTATATCAGGGTTCTGTTAATAATTATCTAGGAAACTTCTGGCAAAAGGTTTATTGGATTTATTTACACACATTAAGATAACTAAAATTGATATACAAACATAAAATAAAATATACGTACGTAATAAAGAATACTATTAAGACTAACATTAAAATGGTACCTTGTAAATTATTCGTAACTGTATACTAATACTGGCCAGTGTATCTTGTGTTGGTGTCTTCGTGTGGTTCGCGGATCAGCATGCTTGTTCTAATCTCCGCGCGTGGCTCCAGACGTCTTCGTGCCTGGTGAAAGTGTGCCCACGAGGCGGTGGG
The DNA here is from genome assembly GCA_930367205.1 of Acanthosoma haemorrhoidale. Classification (NCBI taxonomy): domain Eukaryota; kingdom Metazoa; phylum Arthropoda; class Insecta; order Hemiptera; family Acanthosomatidae; genus Acanthosoma; species Acanthosoma haemorrhoidale. The sequence goes on along the minus strand of OV884009.1, from coordinate 113,487,496 downwards.
TCGCCGTGCCTTCGCAAGGATGCTACCTGCTCTGCCTGCCTTCGGACGAAAGAAAGATATTTTTTGTGTTCATGCCGGTTTATTTATACTACCTCCCGCTGCCTTCTTGACTTTCAACTGGTTATTTAATGCCAGTTGTTTTGAATAGTTATTACTTTGCTTAAATTAGAAGTTTATATAATAAATGTTTATATTAAATATGATATTATTTTATTTCAATTATTAATAATTAATATGACGACAATAAAAATGTTCATACTTTCAAAAATTAATCACGGATCGTTATTCAAGACTCGCTAATTTCGAGTTTATTTAAACAAACACTATTAAAAATCATCATTTTAAAATATCACAACATTCGGGTCCGCTCCGATTTAAAAATTTTTTTTGAGCTTGTCTAAAAAATAATTTTTTGTTTACTTTACTATTGATCTTACATTTACTTGTTCATTATATTAATCATTTGTATTTTCTTATAACTAAATTACAATACCAAAATGTGTGTCATCAAAATTTTACATGTACTATACAGAGATTTTCACATTCAATTATTACAATAATTTTTCATTTTCAAGTCTTTACCTTGCTTGATTGAGATTATTTTCATAATAAGATTTCTAAATTAAATTTAATTCTCTAGTCTTTAGATTTAGACTAACACATTTTCAACTTTGATTGTATAGTTAAACATTCTAACATTTTAATACAATATAATAAACTTAAATTTCCAAATTCTTACATGTCTGATTGATGTTATCTTATAATAAATTATTTCAATTGATTTTAATTTCAAGCTTTTCAATGTCTTTTACCATATTTTCAAATTTTATTTTACAACTAAACACTTTAATACTCTATAATAAACTTTAATTCCAAATTTTTACATGTGCCTAATTGCCATTTTTTAATAATAGATTTTTCTATTAATTTTTAATTTTTTCATTTTATTTATGTATTTTTTAGTCTACTTTTTTACATTTATCCGATTAGCATTATTTCATAATAATGAAGTATAACTCTTTTTTCTTTTTCTTTTTATAATTATATTCGATAGTATTAAAAACATCCCTGGAGTTATTTTTATTTTATTTCCATTTGCTTATTTTTACGTTATTTTCACTAAACTCGCCAAGGGGAATTTCACTAAAATTATATACAATTTTAAATTCTAATTTCTTCTTATTTAAACTTTTAACCATTTTACTTTTAATTTTATTTATAGTTACTACTGGGTCAGCCTTTTTAAATTGCTGAATTTCTAAATTATCACGATTTTTAATTATTTTTATTTCATTAGGATCAATTACCGGTTTATTATTTATGCATGTTATTTTTTTCTCAAATTTAACTTCCATTTTTAAAGGATGTACTTTTTTATCCATTTCTATATTAGAATCTTTGAAAAAATTTTGTTCAATGTTCTCTTTTTTATTGTCAATTTTTTCATTACTTATTTCCACAAATTTATCGAATTTATTATTTTCATTTTTAAACTTCTCTTCAAGATTCCGTTTATTTTCGTTTAGTTGTTTATCCATACTACGTTTATTTTCGTTTTCTATTTTATCTTCTTTACAATCATTCATCTGATTTCCTATTTCCGGTTTCAAGTTTGTTTCTATAACATGCATTTTTTTATCAAGGTTTACATTAAATTCTATGAAAGGTTTTTGTAATTTTTGTTCAAAGATATCGGATCTATTGTCAATTTTTTCGAATTTTTCGTTCAAATCAAGTTTATTTTCGTCAAATTTTTCGTTCATACTACGTTCAAGACCACGTGTATTTTCGTCCATATCACGTTTAGTTTCGGCAAATTTTTCGTCAAATTTTTTGTTCATTTCCATCATTAACCTAAGCATCTTTTGCATATCACTTTCCTCGCGACTCGATTTATCTACGCTTTCCATGACTGAACTTTAACAATACAAATTCCTACCACAAACACAATTTTTAACACTTCTTGACCTAACCTTTATATCAAATTTAAAATAATTTTTCGTGACACACTTTATCCAATTAATCCTTTAACCAGATTTCCTCAATTAACATGTCCTAGTTCGCGGGCGCCAAATATTCTAATATTTGCTTGATATGCATTAATAATAATAATTTAATTATATATTTTTTATATAATTTTTAAAAACTTTATATTTATAACTCATACGTTATATCAGGGTTCTGTTAATAATTATCTAGGAAACTTCTGGCAAAAGGTTTATTGGATTTATTTACACACATTAAGATAACTAAAATTGATATACAAACATAAAATAAAATATACGTACGTAATAAAGAATACTATTAAGACTAACATTAAAATGGTACCTTGTAAATTATTCGTAACTGTATACTAATACTGGCCAGTGTATCTTGTGTTGGTGTCTTCGTGTGGTTCGCGGATCAGCATGCTTGTTCTAATCTCCGCGCGTGGCTCCAGACGTCTTCGTGCCTAGTGAAAGTGTGCCCACGAGGCGGTGGGTCGCCGTGCCTTCGCAAGGATGCTAGCTGCTCTGCCTGCCTTCGGACGAAAGAAAGATGTTTTTTGTGTTCATGCCGGTTTATTTATACTACCTCCCGCTGCCTTCTTGACTTTCAACTGGTTATTTAATGCCAGTTGTTTTGAATAGTTATTACTTTGCTTAAATTAGAAGTTTATATAATAAATGTTTATATTAAATATGATATTATTTTATTTCAATTATTAATAATTAATATGACGACAATAAAAACGTTCATACTTTCAAAAATGAATCACGGATCGTTACTCAAGACTCGCTAATTTCGAGTTTATTTAAACAAACACTATTAAAAATCATCATTTTAAAATATCACAACAATATATATATACGTAGTTAATTTGTATATCAATTTTTATATATTCAATGTATGTAAATAAAACCATTATTCCTTTTGCCAGAAGTTTCCTATAATTTTATTAACAAAACCTTGAGATAACGTTAAAATTAAATATAAAGTTTTAAATTATATGAAAAAATATATAATTAAAATATATAGAAATAATAAATATTTGAATAATGTATTACTAATCACACTCAACCCTCTTTTCAACAAATGTTTTCCAAATCGCGTTATGTTCCATATAACAATGTACCTTCGAACTAATTCATACTAATTACCATAATAATTTAGTTAAGTAAAAAAAAAAAAAATGTTTACAAACAACTTGTACGCTCTTCAAGCAATTTAAAACCTTGCAAAATTTGAACAATTATTATTGTAAACTTTGTAAAATTTCAACACTCGTTATAAACAACCAATTCAACAAATCGAACGCAGCAACAAAATATTTGTGGATCCACATAAAAAAAAATTTTGTCATCAAATTTTTTTTATTTATAAGGGAAGGCAATTGTAACATTCATGATATTTGAGAATAAATATCATGACCCTCACATATGGTAAGGGTCATTTTCCCTTATACTCCTAGGAGTGGGGATGAGCTGAAAACCAGTCTTAGCACAGCTTTCGAGAAGAACGCAGTGGCAAGCTCCCGAATTGGCGGTTACCATACTATTGAAGAACCAACAGTAGAAAGTAACGTTGGTTGGATTACAGGAAGAGAAGAGAAGAAAAGCAGTTGAACGTTATTGAATACCATGGTGTATTTAGACAGATGGGCGGATAAATTGTAGGTTGGTGATATTAATATTGTTTCTTATTATGGATCCATTAAAAGAAATTGAGCTCAAATTCATGTTATGTAATTAGTAGTAATTATCCTAATTTAAAAGGAATTGAATATTTTTTTATACTTTTTGTCAGTACTCTATGTTAATTATAATTATTTGTTATAACAATTTTATTTGAATATATTTCACAATTCCTAGTTTCTCGATTTATTAATAACCACAACATTAGCCTTGAGATTGGGCGATTCAATCGGGATAAATTCCTATGTCAAAGATATAAAACAATTTGAATTAAAGATCTCATGACAGACCTGCCAAATTAGTTAAGTTAAATTGATCAAATAAAGTAAAAAGAGAAATGGTAAAAAATGAGGTAGGTTTCTATATATTTATATATATATATATATATATATATATATATTGTTGTGATATTTTAAAATGATGATTTTGAATAGTGTTTGTTTAAATAAACTCGGAATTAGCGAGCATTGAATAACATAATAACGATCCGTGATTCATTTTTGAAAGTATGAACGTTTTTATTGTCGTCATATTAATTATTAATAATTGAAATAAAAATAATATCATATTTAATATAAACATTTATTATATAAACTTCTAATTTAAGCAAAGGAATAAATATTCAAAACAACTGGCATTAAATAACGAGTTGAAAGTCAAGAAGGCAGCGGAGAGATGCAGATATATATACAAGCCGACCAAGGACAAAAACAGACATTCTTTCGTCCGAAGGCAGGCAGAGCAGGTAGCATCCTTGCGAAGGCACGGCGACCCACCGCCTCGTGGGCACACTTTCACTCAACACGAAGACCAAGGACGCGCAAGTATGACGATTCGGATCAAGCAAAAGAAGACTACCAACGAAGATATATCCACAAGAAGCACTGGCCAGTATTAGTGTACAGTTACGAATAATTTACAAGGTACCATTTTAATGTTAGTTTTAATAGTATTCTTTATTACGTACGTATTTTATATTTTTGTATATCAATTTTAGTTATGCAATGTTTATAAATAAAACCAATATTCCTTTTACCAGAAGTTTCCTATATAATTATTAACAGAACCCTGATATAACGTAAAAGTTATTAAATATAAAGTTTTTAAAATTATATGAAAAGAATATATAATTAAAATTAATAAATAAGCAAATATTAGAATAATATATATATATATATATATTGTTGTAATATTAGATATTGTGGAGTTTTGTATAATGTTTAATCCAACCTTGAATCAGGAAGGCAGGTGAAAACAAATGAGAGTAGGAAGAAAAAACAAAAGACAGTCTACTGGCAGTTGTGATAATGAACACACATATAATTATTCTCTCTCTAGTTATAATGGAAAAACTTATACAGTCTACTGGGAGTTGTGATGAGAAAAACACACAGTATTACTCTCTAGTTTAGCCAGTTATAATTATTATTGTTGTGGTTGTGATAATGAAAACACACTGAGAATTATACTCATAGTTTTGGCATCAGCCTGTACGTAATACATGCTATTAGCTTGAGATTGTGAGTAAGAATAACTTAAAAACTTTGTTGGTTAGTGGTTGTTGACTTGAAACAGAACGGAAGAGAAATAGCACGAAGAGAAGAATTATAAATTTGAATAAAAAGAAGACCATTGAAGAAGAAAAGGAACCAAATTAATACACAAGTATTTATATAATTAATATAAGTATATTTTTATGTTTGTAAAATTAAATTTATCTTTTTGCCAGAATTATTTTGTTGATAGAACCTAATAATAAATAGTAATTAAAATAAATTTAAAGTAAAGATCGTAATAATATATATATATATACATATATATAAACGCCCTGAGCAGCCTGAACTAAACATTTTTACACCTTTCAGAACATTCATCACCTTACCTCTTCCAATGTAAGTAATATACATAATGCCAGTTCTTAATTAAGGATTAGCTATTAATGAAGTGAGATACAAATGTGCCTTTGTCCCCATTTAGATAGAGAGCATCATCTCAGAGCTCCGTTAACAGTCAGTCATTACCTTCTTAATAGTTGAATTAGTTTTGTGGATTCATGTTTCATGTGTAGAGCTGGACTCTCATGTTTAAGAGACATATGTGAGTGTAATCCCTGTTTAAAAAGGGTGGAATATATCTAAGGATGTAGAATAGATGATCGAGAGATCCTGGAATAGAGTGGTTTTAAGTGAGGATTGATTTTAATTATAACAAATCATCTTTTAGTTTCCTTTTAAATTGTAATTAATTATACATTTTTTCATACTTTGTAAATTTCTTACATCAATAAACTCAACAAAGCTCCAGTTTAAAAGACGCGTCGGATTTGGACTAAGAAAAAGTTTTGTAATGTTATTTTTGGCTAGTAAAATTCAAATATGTGCGGGGACATTCATGACGTAGCAGGGACTATTTTCTGTATGGACATGGTCGGACCGAAAAAAGTTCAGTTGCTGGAGGTGAGAGTGAAGACACATATGGCGGGAGTGCCTTACTAATTTCATAAAATTCCTAAGTTGCTAGAGAGGAGAGAGTCAAAACACATGGTGAGAGCTTCCATTTTACAAGAGTGAATAATAATGAGCAGTGACGGGTTGGAATAGTAAAGGATAGAAGGTGAGCAGAACCTAAGGTGGGGCAAGAACGTGATATGATGGTAAATGATAATGTTTTCATTAGTTTCTTAGATTGTATCAATTGAGACATAAGTGTTTTTTAACTTAAATAAATATTTAGGCAGTATGAAATTCCAATATCTAGGGAAACGGAGACACATGTGTGAAGTAAAATTTAGGGAATAAAGTTTATAACTTTAGGTATACTACACATCAGTTTAGTGTTTATTATTATAGATGTACATTATATTTTTGTTAAATAACTAAATTAAATTCTTTTTAATATGAGTTCAATAAAAGCTTACATGCTTACAAATAACAAATATTTATGCCATCAATGTGGTCTACTTTTGCCTAGTAGTAGACATGATTGTTTTACATGTTTTATTATTGTCAAGGCTGCAAACAAAAATTAACAAGTTGCTTAATTATAATAGGCATATGTTATCATGTATGGAGTATAATTCCATTAGTGATAATAAAAGGTTATATATGTGTTATATAAAATATATGGTGTTATACAAAAGAAAAAAAAAATACAGCATTTTCAATAGACAACTAAGGGAATTGGCTATAGCTCTAGAGAGAAGTTTTAACTTGCTCAGGAAACTCTGTTGAAGATGTGTACATCCCAAACGATGTTAAAAATACTTTATATAAAGACTTTTTATATAGTAAAAAAGAAATGGTACTAAGCGTAATAAACTCATACCTTTCAGAATGGAAAAATGTTAAAACAAACATGATACTTGAGTGTACTTAGAGTAAAAAGTTGGGAAATACTGATATAGAAAGGACTGATATCAATTTTAAATCGAGAGTGAAAATTGCTCAAGAATCATCAGACTTAAACCAAATATATATATATATATCCATTTTTGCCTTAATCAAAAAGCAGTTCAATCTGATTTTCCAACTGAAGATAAAATTAAATTTAAACATGTAGAATAGATACAACCTAGATAGAAAATCTCTTTTACTACCAACCTCAGGAATATCTCCTAATCCTTTATCTTCTTGGAGTGAAGCAATATATCAGCATCATGCCTTTTCAGTTTTATAATTAGTCAAGTCGGATATATTGTAGGTAGATGATGTAATATATCTCTAGAAAGAGAAATTTTTTTAAAAGTACAATGGACGTACCAAAAGTTAGAATGTGTTAACAATAAGGAAAATTTTAGAAGGGACTGGAGAAGTTTTTAACAAAGTTAAATCCAATTAGCCACTGGCAACTGGCCCTTATTAGGAATTATTCCCTGGGATAAACGGATTAACTAGTCAGATGCAAAAGGCTTCGCTTCCCTCCCTTCGCATATGAATATTTTAATGATATAATTAAACAATTTAAGAAAAATCTGTACGTAAAATCTGCAAATATGAACACCGAATTTCCTTCATCTAGTTCTTTTTTTATATATAACTAAGGCTGGAGTACGACAAATAAGTAGGGACTATTTCCTCCCCACTTTCACGACTTCATCTTAGGCTGAAAAACAACGCAGCATTTACTGGCTTGACGCGAATGAGAGCTCTTGGGCAAATGTAGATGGCGCTGGACAATTGATGGTGGAAGCTGGCCTGGAGCCTGCCTAGGAGTGCAATGTTGGTGTTGGTCATTGAAAACCATAGTGAGTTATTAATTAGTTGCCATTGCCAATTTATGTGAATACTATGCCATCTTTAGAGCCAATTAATTGCAATATTCTGATCCTGTTAGGAAATAGAGTAGTTAAGACCAAGTGGTTATAAGTGTTGTATATATTATTACGTTTTTTTATCTATTTTGTTTATATTTAAATTAATCTGAGGTTTTAAAGGTTCTGTTAATATATAAAAGAATTCTGGCAAAAGGAAAATTGTTTAATTACAAATCAATTCATGAATTTATATACATATAAGCACGTATGTGATAAAATTACACTGTTAAAACTAAACTTAAAATTTACCTTAATATAATCGCGACTGGCCAGATTTACTAAATTGTGCGTCCTTTTCTGTTCGTTTCATCTGGGTTATTTGTTCTATGTGTGGTTCTTCCTTTGTTGTCGTAGTGGTGCCACCCGACCAGTACACGTCCACTGCTATCATCTCTTCAATCCTTCTTCTCTGGATAAAAAAAATTCTTCAAAATTCTGTTCTTCCATCTGCTTGTCTCATGGGATGATCAAAGATAACAAGGCTCACCTTGTCTCATGGGCGGGTCAAAATGAAAGATGCGGCTTCTCGCCTTTTCGTCGTTCTTATACCCTCTGTTGCCTTCTTGATTTTTTAACTTTTTTATTTTCCAATGCCAGTTGTCTCAGATATTATTAACTTTTCTTATTTTAAAGTTAACAAATCCAATATTAAAATATTTATACTTAATTCTTGATATTATTTATATGATAACTATTAATATTAGATATAACAGCAACAAATAATGTTCATCCCTTCATAGCCATGATCCACAGGTCGTTTACCGCTCTTTTATGCCCGCTAATTTCGAGTTTATATCAAAGACATCACAATATATCATAAACCAGTAATATTTTGTTTAGTGTAGTAAGAATATTTTATATTCTATGTTGGTAGAGAATGATGATTAAATCTATCACACATATTCCCCAGTGTTTTTGGTTTATTTTCTAAATGTATAAAGTTTTTTTTATTATTTAATAAACTTTAGTTGTTCATGGTTCTTCACATATTGTGTTTTTTATTTCTTAAGCACATCTATTCATATTAAAGTTCTATCATTCCAGTAGCTTGGCCTAATAAAAGGTATCATTAGAGTTTTAATTATTGATTGAAATATCGAATAAGTACTTTTATCTATTTGCCACAATCCAAACATTTAAGGCACCTACCTCTAACTGTAGCTCAATGTACTGAGATATGATTAAGCTTGAGTCTCCCTCTTTTTCCTACTTATAAAATATAAAAGGGAGGAAGTGTTTCAGGTTTCCTCCACCATCTGCTTGAAACTCTGTTATACACAGATCTTGAAACATTTTCATTAAAATTTTTTATCTATTATCAGTTAATGGCCTACAGTTTTGAGCTTCATACTTCTCTATAAGTTTCTTAAGCTCCCTTGAATTTTCTAGAAATCACTCTAGATGGGGGATCTCCATTTTACCGAATCAGATCTTACGACGACAGTTCGTACCACATGAATTGAGAAGAATAAAAATCATATCGAAACATCCAAAATGCCATGTGCAATCAAGCTATTACATCTGATATTACCACCTACTTGAATAATTAATATAGACAACTATATCAAGCATTAGCCAAAGATGTTAAAAAGTACCAATTGATTATTTAGTTAAGATTAAATAGTCTTCACTTAAGAACCTAAAAAAAGAATCTACAAATGTCCCACTCGATGTCTAAGTTGGCATCATGGAGAACAAGATGTTGGGGGTTTCATTAACAATCTTCTTCTCCTCCTGCCAATTTCCATGTCCAGATTTTATAACTACTAATGTCTTCCTTTTTTTCTAAATATAGCACATGACCTTTATTTTAACTCCCATAATATTCTTTATAACACAAACCTTCAGTCTGAATCAAACTGACCACTCAACGGTCTTTATTGGTTCTTTTATTCATAAGTTTCTGTTTTAACCATTTGCTGAATTCACACCTGCAAGGTTGGGACAAAACATACATAATAAAAATTATAATATAGCCTAAAGATCTAATCATTAAAAATAGAAAAATCTCATCGGATTTAAAGGCACCTAATAGTTTAGGTGCCACATAACATTTGACATTAACTGCATATGTAAGGATGTAATAAATTTTATACTGTCATGACTGTCAGTTTGATATGGGACAACTCAGTTGGAAAGGGCGCCTGGCCGGAGAACAGGAGGTCCTGGCTTCAAATCTGAGGCCTGTTACTTTCTTTCTTCTTTGGCTTATCACTATTGCAATTTTAAGTATTGCCTCACTTTATAATTAAAATTGGAATACAAATGTGTATATTTCAGCTTATGTACTGCTATATCCTCAACCCCCGACATGGGGAATGTAGTGTACAATTATTAAATAACACTAAGGAACTGAGGCCAGAGGGTCAAAGGCCGACTGTCGGCATGCCATAAACCCCTCATTTGATGTAGGTCGACCGATGTACCTACCCCATCTGTTGGATATGGGTGGTCCTGTGCCTGTAGCTAAGTAACTCTCTCGCATGGTGTGGAAGGCATGCACGATGACAAAGGGCCTTATAATATAATATGATAAAGAAAAAAAGCCTTCTGTTGAAGAGCCGTAGAAACCGTCCATGACGAGAAGATATATACTGTTGTGATATTCGAATGCTGTGATTTAAATTTGGAAATTAGTGGGAATTAAAGGGCGCTAAACGACCTGTGGATCAGGAAGGCTATGGAAAAAAGGTGGGAAAAGGAAGATGGCGAGAACGGTTGCTCATCAGAGATCGCGGTAGACGTCACAACTGTGGAGACAAAAGAAGAGCACGGAGAACCTAGGAAATTTTGTTTGATGCAATGGAACCTGAAGTAGAATCAAGCAAGAAGGAAGAATTTGTAGAAAAGAGAGACTTAGGAAATAGCAGTGGAGATATCTGACTGCGTGGCGTATAACAAAAACTGAGCAATTAAGAAAGGACGAGAATGGGAGCAGACTGGCCAGTCACGAGAGGTAGTGGGTAAGAAAAAATATTTTGTAATGGTTAATTGTTAAGAACATGCATGTTAAAAAAAAATTTAAATAAAGTTATTTATTAAAACATTCTCCTTTTGCCAGTCATTCCTTTTTACTATTAGCAGAACAAGAACCCTCAAATAAATAATTAAATCAAATAATAAAATAAATAAAATTAAACAAAAAAACATAACAATATGTTGGGATGAGAATTAGGGGGACACTCGCTTGGTTGTGGGGCTAGAGGAGGACATAGGTGCAGAGCCTGGAGGTAACTACCGGTGACTGGGGACGGGTTGCAGACCATTGCTTTTGTCTTTGACCTTTTTGATTTGAGGTTGCTTCTACATCATATTGAAGACATCGATGTACACTAGTAAGATTTAAGCTTTCTTTGTAGCTAGTACAATAGATGTAATCTGTTCGTCATTTTGAATTAATAGTAAACTCAGTCATTCCTTGTTAAAACATTTTAACCTTTTGTTGTTTTGGTTAATAGAACATTTTTTTTTTATAACATTCTATGTTACCATTGAATTCCTTTCATTTTTATCACCATGTCAATTTATTAAGGTAAATTACTATGGGTTTATATTCAATTGGGGCCAACAGTAAGTGAATTAAATATTTAAGTAAGGTATAATTTTGTACAACTTCATGCTAATGCAATACGCTCAAGATTTGAGGAATCAAATCTGTCAGTAGTTGAACAGTTAAATGGCATCCCTAAAATTAAATATCCTAATTATTAAACTAGAGCTTAACAGCATGAGTGATGTTTGTGGGTGTCAGGTAAATAGATCAATGAATATATGTTTTCTTAGAAAAGATACATCCTTTATTTATTGCCTTAGAATTTTATGTATTAGGATACAGTTGAGTATCGGATAGATATAGTGCATCGGTACGCACAGAGGTATCCCTAAAACTAAATAAAAATATATAAATAACAAAAAGAACCCACCATTCACTAAACGTAGCATTTCTATTTATATTAAAAATACAATATGTGAACTTTTTGTGGCAATATATGCCCAAATCCACCACAACATGTCACCTTTTTACAGTAACTTAATTCTATTACATTTAAAAAATAAATTGTATGTTTCTCTAGCTATTGAGATTAAAAATACATACCCATAGTACTGAGATGCTGCTTCCAATGAATCTTGTCTATAAGTGAAAAATGTGTTTTATTCATGGACCTAAAAAATATTCATTGCATATAATTTAAAAACATACATATGTACACAAAATATGAAATGGAAGTAAGACATACATTTTGCTTCCCATTTCATCACTCTGAGAACTCTGCTCCGAAACCCCAGAATCACAGGTCTCATAATCTTCAGTTTCAGAAGAGGTATTTTCCATATCCGATAAGTCGTCTTTTTCAGATGCTAATAAAAAACACTTATTATCAAATGTAAAAATATTAAATTCCAGTAAGGCCAAAAATCTCTCAGTATTCATATTTTTACTTATGAAACCATATTGATAACTGGACTGTAAACAATATCATCACACAAATGAACTCTATAGATAATTTATCCCTAATGTTCATAAGTGTGATAAATCCAACAGTTTCACTCATACAACAGTATTCTTGAGAGTAACACTTCATAAAATAAATATTACACTGACGACTCCCAAATCTATAAGTCCTTCCCCTCTCCGATTTATTTGCTGTGTTTGCCAAGTTTCAGGGAGACCTAGATTGGAATAGTGCCTAGGCAAACCTGAATAAACTTAACTGGTTAAACGTGGCCAAAACTTAGTCAATTGTTATAGGCCAGTTGCCATCTCAGATCCCTAGTGGATTCTCATGTTTTAATTCTTAATGACTATCCATCCTATCACTTACTTCTCTACTGTTAAAAACTTAGGAATAACCATTGACCAAACCCTCTCCTGGAACCAACATATCCCCCAAATTTTCCTTTGCTCCGGTTGTATTCTCTTAACTACCTATAAATAAAATTACTATAAATAAAATTTATTTATTGGGTTGCTTGGAAAAAGATAATTAGCACTTATGTGTTGCTCAGGACAGGCTAAGCCTCTTACACAATAGTTTTTTATTTCTCGAGCATGAAAATGTTGAGGAAGGCCTGAACACATTTTTTTTAGCACTGTGGTTTAGTAGTAACCAATCAGCTTTGATAATCCCTGGTTCAAATTGACATTTCTTTGATTTCAATAACTGCATAGACTGTTTTTTTCTTTACATTTCTTAGTATTTGTCCTCCCCATTTTTTTATATCAATGCCTACAGGGAAAATCCTTACAACAATCAGTGTCATAAAGCAGTTTGTTTATGTCTCCACAATGAGCTTACTTAATGATTTTTGACAACCAGCTCTGAGTTGATTTCATGATTTGGTCGTGAAAACATACATACCCATCTTAAATACCCAAATATGTATGGTATTAATGAATTAACATTTAGTTACATCAGAAAGCTAAGTGTAATTATTTCATTTTTTAAAACAACTTCCAAATAAAATTTAAAACAAATACAACTATAAATCAATCTACCAACCAATTCTTTCACTTTTAAACTCACAGTAAGTCTCTTGACGCAGTGGTTCGAGGCAAGGAGCCTTCATTTCTTCATGAATCTGGTCAAGAAGACATCTCAGGAACTCTTGGGAGTCATGCTGCTGGAAACCCCTGTACATTGGGTGACTCTACAAAACAATTATAGGGTCAATTATACAAAGTAAAAATGTTTATGAGATACATAATTAAAAGAGAGAAAACAGGGAGGGGCCTTGAGTTGCTTTATTAATGGAAACTTGGTGTGTGTGATAACAATTTTCACAGGGTGATAAAACTGTAGACTCGGAAAATTAGGATGAATAGTGACTAAACCCCTTGACATACAATGACGTCATTCATTTCATGTGTGATTATACACTTTGACGCCTCCGAGGCGGTAAGAACTTTCTTCGGCGAGCGCCGCACAGTATACTATTAGGTTCTTTAACGGCTGCAGTCGTGCATTGATCCTGTTTTGTTTAAGATGTTTTCCCCTACTCAACAGTACCGACAAATTAAATTGCATTGGCTTAACCAGTAAATGACGCATGATGAAAGAGGTAATCAGTACAGTACTGACCTAGCGCTACGAAAACCGTAGTACATATTTGAAATTAGTAAAAATTAGAAATAGTGCTCCCAACATGTCTCAGTTGGATGTTTTATATGAAAGTGACGATGGAAGTGTATTTGATTACTCTAGTGGTGATAGTGAGATTGAAAATGGTCATCAAAGTGTTTACACTGTTGAGTATTCAAGTGAAGCTATTCTATTCGACAAAATATGCGTACACGTGCAAGACCTATTTCAAGCAGTGACGAATCTGATGTGCCAGAGGATGATTATAATTTGAAAGAAAAAGAAAATATTGTCAATATAAAACAATTTACTGAAACTGCAGGCATGAACTGCTCTATTCTACAAAGATTGCATACAACACCTCTGCGTGTTTTCAAACAAGTTTTATGTGATGACTTTTTTGGAATGATAGTCAGAGAAACAAATAGATATGCAGCACAAATGGAAATGGAACAGAATACAAAAATGAACAAGGACTGGTATCCACTAACAAATGATGAAGTTAGAGCATATTTTGCATTATAATGTCGCAGATAAAAACATCTAAAGTAGATATGTATTGGTCAAAGCGAAAAATAATAGAAACACCCATATTTTCGAAAATTATGCCTTGTTAATGTTTTTTGGCTATATCGCACTATCTTCGCGATATATATCGTGTCGACGTGCATTTTATTTGTATGTTAAGGGGTTATTATATGTAACATGTATTATTAGAAAATTTTCAACACTAAAATATGAACTATTCCTTTTTCAACATAAAAGTTTAATTTTTTTTCTTAATCTTTCATCGGATTATTTCTTTTGTTTTTATTCATTAAGAAAACTGGTTTTCTTTAACATGTTTTTTGTGTTACAATACTTAAATCTAATATTTTGTAGAAATATTGTTTAAAGATGAAAAACACTAAACTTGTAACCAAATATGCAATTAATAATAATACATACATAATAATGATTAGTAATAATTAATGTTCACCACTATACAATCATACCGAACTTGAAGCAGACATACAACCTTCCAAGAAAATTGTTATACAGAGTATCATATTTCTTACTTGCTGATTACTGTGCCTAAGTCAACCAGGTCATTGAATCAAATGTTGGAATTATATTTTAATCAAATGTTTAATTATATTTAACGACCAAGAAATGTTTAATAATAAAAACAATAAACGTGTATTTAATATATATAAATTGTAATGTTATTTTTAAGGTCACATATTATTAAAGAATTGTTTTAAAACCTGAGGTAGGAATTTTATTAGTTTAGAAGAAATTTCAGTTTAATCATAAAAATAAAAGTTTAATGTAGATCAAAATGATCAAACATAAAAAGTTGTAAAATTTAGAACAACTATTGAAATTCAAATAGTTGTGGGAAAGCTCGTGACATGGCAAGGACTGCTTTCTTGTGAGCATCAATCAACCGTTAGGCGGAGTAATATTGGGAGGTAGATGCTCATTTGATTTTCTGTTTCTAATTCCTGAGAGTCAAGACACACATTGTGTGAAGGCCTTCCTATTTACAAGCAGTGTGAATAATACTGAACAATAACTTAATGGAAAAGATAAAGGTGTTCATAGGTTCAGATGAATTCTGGTGAACAAAACCTCAACAAAAGTGAAAGATTTCTCTTCTTGTCACGATAATTTAATCAAGAGACAATTAGTGAATTTCAGGACAACTACTGTGAGTCCTGAAAATACAAATGCATTTTTTCGAAATATAAATATTCATAGCCACAGTGTGCTTTAAAGTTACATAATTCCTAAATTGTAAAGGTTTGGAAAATTTGTAAAAATAAGTTAACTGGAAATTATAAATGGGTATTACATTATCAGGATCACGCGACAAAATTAGGCTTTCTGTGGCTGTTGTCTACAAAAAGAGCAACTGAAGTAGCAATATAACTATTAAAAATCTTTTTGGAAGTTGGTTGCCCTCACTACAAAGATGGGGCCAACATGCAAATTAATTAATGGAAGGGCAAGACATTAATCAAGCCAAGTATCGGTTGAGTGATCAAATCAAGATGGCTAATTGACTATGGTACAAAACACTGGCTATTAGTTTTTACTGTGTTCCATCTAAGAAGAAAGACTCTTTTCCCCGTACCTTTAAATGATCATCGAACAAAGCCTTGTTTGGAATAGAACCAAAAACAGGACTCCAATCTATTCATATTTCAACAGAATTGCTTGAAAAGCTTGTAACTGAATAGGACCTGGATCAATAACCCAGTGACCACACTTCACCTTCAGAGGACCTAACAGCAGCTGAATTAATTAATAACAATGTTTAAACTTCAAATCAATAATCATTTAAAGGTACGGTGAAGAGTCTTTTTTTCTAAAGTGGAACACAGTAAAAACCAATAGCCAGTGTTTTGTGCCATAGTCAATTAGCCATCTTGATTTGATCACTCAACAGATACTTGGCTTCAAAGGATCTACCAGCAGCTGAATTAATTAATAATAATGTTTCAACTTCAGAGGACCTACCAGCAGGCGAATAAATTACTAACAACGGTTCAAGAAGTGTTCCTATGAAAAATAAAAAGTACAATGTCAAAAAAAATATATATAATTAAAGCAAGTGCAAAGCTAATGAACTTTTTAAAAATGACTTTATTAATTTACACTACAACAAAGTTTTAATAAAAGATTTAAATGGCTTAAGCAGCTAAATGAACATACGTCAATGAATCACAGAAGGGGATTACTTATCTCTTAGCCAGGAGCTCGTATATATAAGATAGGAAAGGACACTGGTCAGTGTTTTGATAAGGAGCTGATAGAGAGCTGAGTCATCATTTAATTCCTCCCTCAAGAAAATTCGACATTACTCCGGAAATGGGATTGCTGGGAGTAGAAATTTGGTATGGATTAGCCATAGGTAATAAAGATATTATTGGAGGTGTAGGAATAGGTTCTTTGGATTTCTTCTGTTTACATTTATAAATAATTATTCCTATTGTACAAATTATTATAGCTACATTTATAATAATTCCTCCATGAGTAAAAGAAAAATCGAAAGTGTCTTTTACTTCAATAAATGGGGGTACTGTTTGGTTAATAGTTTCAATTTTAAGTTGGGTCATATTTGTGAAGTTATACATTGGCAAAGGGATTAAATTATAATTATGGGTATATGTTTTGTTCAATATACAATCTTTTTCAGTGGTATTTACTAGTGCTATGTTGGGTAGGAATATATTTTCTTTAATACAATTGGTTAGTCTAGTTTGGTTAAAAATAATATAAACTTTTAAATATTCATTAAATCTAATGTTAGTAGAAATTTCCCTATGAGTACATTCTTTTATAGTAGAATTTATAATAATATTATTAATACAGTTATTGTTACTAATCTCTAAGTTTTTACAATAATAAAAATGATCAAGGATACAATTTTCTTTATAATAATTGTTATTTTTCTTAATAATAATTGGGTTAGTAATATCAATTTCTTTATACATTTTATTAATAATAATGGGTGTTGGTACAATAAGGTATCCTGTATAGGATTGTTCGTGAATGGGTAGCTTCACAATTACGTGAAATGAAGCACTTTGAAAAGAACAATAAATTTTTGTGTTTTCCCATATAATGGTGTTGTCATTTGAAATTAAAGTTATATTGTTTGATATTCCTTTAAGAATATCGTTTAATAATTTGGAATGTATTACTCCGATTTTACAAAATTCTATTGTTAAAATGATTTCAGAAATCATTTTTTCTAGTATCTGGATATGAGTAAGAAACGAATAAGCTTTTTCTTTAGTGGTTACCATTTTTATATTAGATTGGGTTTCTTTAAAATTTGTATTGATTTGTCCTATGTCATTATTAAATTTGTCTATAATCTGTCTGTGTTGAAAATTTTATTATGAAATTTTATTAAGTTCTCTTGGTTAATTAGTAAACTGTCGTATTCTTTGATAATCTCGTAGATGCTAGATTTACTGAATTTGTGTATTACTTTATTAATTTTTCTAATTTCGTCAATCAGTATCGTGGTGTTGTAGTAATGGTATGTTTCATAGTATTTGTCTATTATTCTGATGTTGTTTATTTTATATTTTAGTATTCCGTTGTTGTCTGTTAGATCTTGTATGTTAATTGCTGTTACGGTTACTAGGACCTGGATCAAGATGAATGTCAGTGTCATTGTCTGTAACAAAATATTTTTTCTTTTGTTTATTAGGTCTTTTAATGTTATTTATGTGTGTGTTGCCTATTTTTATTTTATTGTATAGTAAATTCTTTTTTGGTTTGATTCTAGGTGTTTTGACAAATTCTTCTGAGTTAAGCTCAGGAGGTTCTTCACGATTTTGATTAAGTTTTTCATTACGAGTTTCTTTAATGAATTCTACTTTCTGTTTTACTTCCGTATGTAAGTCTTTTAGTTGTTGGAAATAATTATTAACATCTAGTTATTGTATGTCTTGTGTGTCATATGAGTCTTTTGTTTTTCCGAATGTTATTTCATTTGGAGTTAATTTTAAATTTTGATTAAGAGTATTATTGTATGCTATCGTGCTTGTTTGTACGATTCTTTCAAATTTGTTATTCTTGTTTTGATTGATGTTTATTCTCATTATTTCATTAAAAGTGGCATGACATTTGTTTAGTATACCTAATGAATTTGAATAGTTTTTGCTAGTGTAATGTATTTCTATATTAGTCGCTTTGCAAAATTGTTGTATTAATATGTTGTTAAATTCTTTTCCATGATCAGATATAATTCTTTCTGGAATTGGATATAAACTTATGTGTTCCTCTAGAACTTGGCAAATAGTTAGGGCATTTTTGTTATTAAATATTTGTGTGTATAGCCTTTTGGAAAATGTATCAATGGATGTAAATATGATTTTTTTGTCATAAAATGTTAAGTCAATCATGATTTCTTGAAATGGTTTGTAAGGTGTAGGAGTTGTTACAAATTTACTTTTTATTGGTTTCCTGTCATATTTAGTTACTTTGCAGGTTTCACATTTATTTATTAATTCGGTTATTTTATCTTTCATGTTAGGAAAATAAATTGTTCGTTTTAATTTATCATATGTTTCTAAAATTCCACGATGACATGTTTTACCGTAATGATAGTCTAGAATTGCCTGCTGTTGGTCAGTTAATTCTGTAATGTCTTCACATAATAAAAAGTATCTTTTAAGTCTTATTGTTCTATACTCTTTTTCAATCAGTTTTTGTATTTGTTTGTAATAGTCCTCGTAATATTATTTAAAGTTTCAAAATTTGTTTGGAATGGAATTTATTGCCATGTTGCTTCTAAAGTTTTATTTGGTTGTAATATTTCTAATAGTAATTCGTTTATTTTTTCAATGTCAGTTGTATCTAATAATTAGTCTATAAGGGCCTTAACCAATTAAATGGATTTAAAGCATTTAAGGAATATTCACGATTTGTGAATGGATTAAGTGATAATGAAATCACAAAGTTTCACTTGGACAGAATTTAGGTAGAATTATCTTAACGATAGTTCCATAGGCTTTACTAGGTTTACTGATTCTAATAATAGTCTTTTTGTATAAACCTTCTACAGTTTATATGTCATCTTATCAGTATTATTAAATGAAAATAATAAAAGAAAATAATTCATTATTGAATGAGAAAAATAAAAGAAAATAATTCATTATTGAATGAGAATAATAAAAGAAAATAATTCATTATTGAATGAGAAAAATAAAATAAAATAATTCATTATCGAATGAGAATAATAAAAGAAAATAATTCATTATTGAATGAGAATAATTAAAGAAAGAAAGAAACTTTTTTTTTTCTTCTTTTTATAATCATACTCTATTCCAAAAAAAACATCCCTGAAGTTATTTCTAAACTCTTGCAATTCATTAATTTTAATGTTGTTCAAATCAAACACGCAAAAGGAAATTTCATCTTTTATCTGGCTTTCGAATTGATCGGGAATTTCTTGTGTAAATTGGGTCATTATTTTTGGTATTTATCCGATGCTTTATCAAATTAGTAGCTTGGAGTTTTTCATTGTCTTTTTTTATTACTTCACCATTATTTGAAATTATTTTTATTAAGTTGTTGGCTAAGTATGTCGGTATGTGTTCCATTCTTAATGCATTGTTTATTTCCTGTTCGTTGTCCATTAAGTTTATTTCGTTCTTTGAGTCTTTAAATATTGTCTCCGATCACTATGTGATTTTCCGTACAATTTATATTCATTTTTAAATTCCTAACCTAACAGAATGTCAAACCTATTGGAAAATGGGTAGACTAAAAATTCAGTCAGTTAGTCTATGCCTAATGCATTTTTTATATTTATTACCACGCTCGAATTACCGTCGTCGTAACCCGTGGGTGTTTTGATGGAAAATTCTTTTTTTATTAATGTAAAGTTATGTTTTTTTTACTATGTCCGGGTGTATATAATTTTTCGTCGCACCCGTATCAATTAACCATTTGTTTTTTTTGAAATCTATAATGTATGGTAAGTTGTTAGTATAATGCAGTTCTTCGCATTGTTTATTATTATATTTATTTGCCGAGTATGTTTGGTCTCTTTTATTTTTATTTTTTTATTCTGAGTATGTTTGGTCTCTATTTTCCGAGTATGTTTGGTCTCTTTTTTCCGAGTATGTTTGGTCTCTTTTATTCTTATTTTTTGATTCCGAGTATGTTTGGTCTCTTTTATTATTAACTAAGATGGTCTTGCTCCTCTGAAGGAGGTGGATTGTTTTATTATTTTGTCATTATTTAAACTATTATTATTGACTAGGCTTTTATTATTTAAAATATCATTATCTAAAATTGTTCCTTTTCCTCTAAGGGAGGCGGATCGGTTTGTATCTGTCCCGAGTCTAAAAAATGGTTTTCCACGCTGTCTAGTCTCTCTTGTAATTCTTGGATTATTTTGTCTTTGTCATTTTCAATATGATGTGCTCTGTCACTAACTGTACGCATGGAAACTGTATGTGGATAAGATTGAATTTGTTGGTTATTTATCGGTTGGTTCTGTTCTTGATTTTGTCGTGGTTGATTAAAATAATTATGTTGTTGTTGCGGATTCCATTGTTGTTGGTAATTGTATCTTTGCTGTTGTTGGGGTTGCGCGTTGTTATTATTATTATGTTGGTTATCGTATCTTTGTTGTTGTTGTTGGGGTTGCGCATTGTTGTTATTATTATAGTTATTATTGTACCGTGGTCTGTATTGTTGAAAATTAGGGTTATATTTATTTCCTTTGTATCCCTGATAATTGTTATGTGGTCTTTGTTGGTATTGTTGTTGCGGTTTTTTAAATTGTCTGTTATTATTATATTGTTGTCTAGGTTTTTCTTCGGTCGCGTCTTTATTGAATACTTGGTTCCCGTGTACTGATTCTACTACGAATGAGGCTTCTTTCCTTAAAATGTTGTAAACGTCATTTAAAGTTCGGTAACGTATATGTTGTAAAAATATCGCTATAGTCGGATGTAAGTTTTTGACGGCTTCTTGACTAATGTCATTGTCATAGCGCGTGATTTCTTGGTCTTTGCCTCGTATTTCATTGTCCGTGTATATTCTAGGGTACAAGTCGCATCGTTTTATTTGTAAGCGTTCTATGTATTCGATTGGATTTTCATTGTGTCGGGGTTTTGTGTTAGAGATTTCTCGAGCTAATTCGCGAATTGATCGATTGTCCTGGTAGTGTCGTCTAAGAAATTCAATTAAGTCTATTACGGAGTTGAATTGTTTGTCGAATGTCGCGATTTTAGCGTTCCCTTCTAATTTGGTTTTTGCACACATAAGAATAAGTTTTTCGTTCCTTACTCTATTTGGGTTTTCAGCTTGACAAAATCTAGATAATAAATAAGTTACATTATTTATGTATAATATTAAGTTTTCTGTCTTCCCATTGTAAACCGGAATGAATGTGCAATCGGTGTTCTTTATTTTCTCGTGTTCCATTTCTACGTTTGAATTTATATTTCTGATAGAATTAAGTCTATCGACTAAAGACATATATAAAAATAAAAAATAAAATTTATAAATAAAAATTTAGTACAATGTTGTTTTCATACCCTGGTGTAGTGTTCGTTGTCTTAAGAGGTCCCTTCTAAGGCTTCTATAGCTTTGCTGGTTGCTAATGTTTGTTGACCTGAGCGTCGGATATTTGCAAATATCGGCAGTTCCTCTTCTGAAGTCGGTTTGTTGAGCCCTTGCCCCACACGTGACGTCCTTCTTGTAGAGTGAAGACTGTCGAGTTTTATTGGATCGTCTATGATCGAAATAAAAATCTCCGTTGTCTAAAATGCCCTCAGGTCCCTGTTCGGGCGCCAATTAAAGCAAGTGCAAAGCTAATGAACTTTTTAAAAATGACTTTATTAATTTACACTACAACAAAGTTTTAATAAAAGATTTAAATGGCTTAAGCAGCTAAATGAACATACGTCAATGAATCACAGAAGGGGATTACTTATCTCTTAGCCAGGAGCTCGTATATATAAGATGGGAAAGGACAGTGGTCAGCGTTATGATAAGGAGCTGATAGAGAGCTGAGTCATCATTTAATTATATGCCTGTAAAAATAGTAAATTCTTTTGCAACTCAAGGTGTTTAAATCAAAATAAAAGAACATTATAATTAAGTTCCATTTTAAAAAAAATACATCTCACTAACTATTTTGATACAATTCTTTTAAATTTCATACAGTTGATTAATTTGAAATAAATCATTAAACTGATATTTTTTGTGATCATTGATGTATTAAATATCCCTAATGAATGTTTCTTTTACTAAATATTTTCTGTGATCATTGTTGTATTACATACACCTAACGAATGTTTTTTGAGATCATCATTGTATTATATACGCCTAATGAATCTTTGATTTACTAAATAAATCTTTTTAATAGTTTAAAAATGAGAATTTCATCATTTTGCTAAATATGTTCGGGAATTTAATCAAATCACTAGTTTTGTTTAGAGCAATGGGCATATCGAATTACCATCATAACACCTTCTGTGAATTGATCAACTCTCTTAGGGATTTGATCCAATCTCTGATTTTCTCATATCACTGTGACATATATAAATTATGTTTTGTTTTTAAATTATTGGTTTAAGGAGACTTACATGACGAATGGCATGTAATAGAGCCTGTGGTGCTATGTAACCATCTTCCCTGCTCCAAATGTCCACTATCAGCCGGTGAAATGCCCTGGTCACCTGGGGCCTAGGGCCACTCACTAAAGAACAGTTGAGAAAGTAATCAACCAAGGGAGATGTATTAGCCAGTGATTGAAGGGCTGCATTCATATAGCAAGTATTCCCAAGATTCTGCAAGCCGACCAACCCTAGACAACAATCAAAATAATATAAACTATAGCTATAACAAATAAAACTGTTCATTCCTTTTAATTCAAACTCTTACACATAATCAGCACATCAGTTTCTTCTTATTAT
The DNA here is from genome assembly GCA_930367205.1 of Acanthosoma haemorrhoidale. Classification (NCBI taxonomy): domain Eukaryota; kingdom Metazoa; phylum Arthropoda; class Insecta; order Hemiptera; family Acanthosomatidae; genus Acanthosoma; species Acanthosoma haemorrhoidale. Next base: position 113,463,990 of record OV884009.1, on the reverse strand, counting down.
AATTTTTTTTTTTGTAAGAAAGTAAAAAAAAACTTTATATTTCTTTTAATAATTAATATTTAATTAATTAATTTTACTAAATTTGATGGATAATTGCTACAAAAAAGAGGATTTATGAAAGAAAAGATAACCCCCTCCAAAAAAAGTTAAAATTTTATAAGGACTATTCAACATATTAAAAGGATAAAATTCATTGTTTTTTCTAAACATTTAAGAAAAAGATTTCATTTTCTCTCTGGTCAGAATTATTGGTATAATTCCGCATTTATATTATTATTGTTATATTAGTATTATAAGGCAACCCTCTTTTAGAGAAAGCCAGATGCCTTTTGTTGGACAGTAAATTAGAGCATGTGGGGTGAAGCGTTGATGACAGCGACCTATTTGACTAATCGACTTGGAGCCTCAGTTTTGCCCAACGGTATGTCACCCGCTGAACACTGGTATGGTTTTAAACCCAATCTTAAGAAGATAAGAATATTTGGTAGCCCGGCATATGCATTAATTCACAAAGAAGACAGAAATGGAAAACTAAGCGACAGATCTAAAAAGTTGTTTTTAGTCTGTTACTGTGATAACGGTTACCATCTCTGGAATCCTGAAACGAAGATGATAGAGTATGGAAGAAACGTCATTTTTGATGAATCTATTGAATTTGATATATCAGAGAGTGAGGACGAACCTAAGCACATCATTGTATCTCCAGAAGAATGCATTCCTGAAGATCAGAGTAAATCTCCCACACCTCAGGACAAATGTAAGTCTCCCATACCTGGACCAAGTGATGTTATAGAAGATATTGCAGGTGATTCTGATTCAGAAAGTATTTTCCGTTGTTTTCCTGACGAAACGACTGGTTATCCCAAGAAAGAACAAAAATTAACAAGGAAAAAGGTAAAACCAAAGTATTTGGATGATTTTGTTATTAATTTTGCCTTGAATGAAATGGCTTTGTCCACTAATGCCGAAATAGATGTTCCCAAGACATTTTCAGATGCGATTCACGATCCTGATTGGCAGCAAGCCATTAACGAAGAATTAACCTCATTAGAAAGTAATAAGACTTGGGAAGAGGTAGATGCTCCACCGGATTTGACCCCCATTGACTGTAAGTGGGTTTTCACCATAAAGACTTCCAACGGTGAATCTAAGAAGAAGGCGCACTTAGTGGCTCGCGGTTTTCAACAACATCTCGATGACGTTGACGACATCTATGCACCGGTTGCCCGTTTCACAACACTTCGAGTACTTCTTTCTACGGCTGCAGAGAAGGATCTATTAATTGATCAGCTTGATGTTCGGAGTGCGTTTCTTAAAAGTGATCTAAAGGTACCAGTTTATATAAAGCCACCAGAAGGCTATAAAAGTGAAAGTGCTAAAGTGTTAAAATTGAAAAAGGCTTTATATGGTCTCAAACAAAGTCCAAAAGTGTGGAATGACCATTTAAATGATATATTATTGAAATTTCGATTTTGTAGATCTAATGTAGACCCATGTTTATATTTTGATGACAGTGTTTATATTCTTGTATGGGTTGATGATTTTCTATTGATAGCTAATTCTAAATCTAAATTGGAAAATGTTAAGAAATTATTAATGACAGATTTAGAATGAAAAGATTATGATAATAATGGAAATTTAGAATTTTTAGGGTTGAATATTTTCAGAAATAAACAAGGGAATATTGTAATTAAACAGGAAAATCTTATTAAGAAAATATTTCATAAGTTTAATATGTCAGATGCTAAATCTAAACGAATACCTATTGAGCCTAAGCTTAATCTCGAAAAAGGAGATTCGAATAATTGTCCTAAGCTACCTTATAAAGAACTTTTAGGTATTCGCTTATTTGATGGTCGCTTCTCGACCAGATCTAACTTATGCAATTTCATATTTTGGTAGATTTCAAAACTGTTTTACTGTAACTCATTGGAAGCACTTGAAAAATGTTGTAAGATACTTGAAACATAGTCCTGACATGGCTCTTAGCTTTGACAAATCTAACTCTAGTGATGTTCATATAAATGCATATGTTGATGCAGACTTTGCATTTGACAAAAATGACAGAAAAAGTGTATCTGGTTACATTATCAAGGTAAATAATAATGTTGTTTCATGGGGATCCAGGAAACAAGGCGTAGTTGCTTTAAGTAGCTGTGAAGCCGAATATTATGCACTAGGTGACTGTATTAAAGAGGTACTATTTTTGAACAAATTATTAAATGAGAGTTTTAACTTTAAAGGTAAAATTAATATTTTTGAAGACAACCAGGGCACAATTAAAATTTCAAGTACCTGTGAGACCAAAAGATCCAAACATTTTGATGTAAAGTATAATTTCGTAAAAGATATTGTTGATAAAAATATAGTTAAATTGCATTATGTTGATTCTTCTAATCAAATAGCGGATTTGATGACCAAATCCTTAGCATTTAGTAAATTCTCGATTTTTGTTGAACATTTAAACTTAATAGATTGTAAGTAATGCGAAATTAGATTATATTATTATTTGTTTTATATGATTTATATTTAGTTGTAATGATAAGGGCGGCACTGTTGTGTTTTTTGTGATTAGGTTGGCATGTGCCTCATTGACTTCTCTTGTGACCGTTTATGAGTTTGTGTACTGTATGTATGTATCCAAATAAATCTGTGCTCTTCTTCATTTAACTTGCATTTATACTTTATTTCCCTGCACCTTAAAAAGAATCACCTCTTATTAGGGGACTTTGCATGAATTCATAGGCTAAAAATAGTTCAAGAATGGTAGAAAATGTATGCAGACTAAAAAAAGTTGGAGGGGAAAAAAAAATGTTATAACTGTTTTTCTTTAAACAGTGGTAACTTGCGCGTGCATGGTTCATTTTAAATAAGAAACAATGGGAACAAAAGTTTTGGGAGTTACATTTTCTACAAAACCTATCTATGTCTTGCTGAAGAAAGTAGAAATCCAGTTTGGCAGTTTTAGGGCCATTTACGACATTTGTGCTCAAGAGTGGTTTGTATGAGTGAGAGGTCATATTAACAGTTTTTTTGATAATTTCATATCCTTTCTGGCAACTCATAATCCATCTTGACTAAGATATCGATGATATTATTTAAAAACACTTCTTCTGCAAGCAAATGCAAGTAATGTATGAACATACCTGCCAAACTCCCATCAAGCATGAAGGGCAAATCATGTATGTATATACCCGAGACCTATGTGCCTGTTATGTATTGCTCATGTAAGCAAACTGCCCTCCTGCACGAACGGAAGTCATGTATAAATATGCCTGTGACCAATCCATCCCCCATTCTGAGCAAAAGCTTGGGCGGTAGGTGGAGGGGGCAAAGCACCCTGGATGGGCTAAGACTAGTTTGTCCTAAATGTAGACTGGAAGAGGAAAAACCTACCACTTCTAGGAGAGTGTGAAGTATTCAGCAAACTAATGTTTTACATCATAGGCTGCCATAGGATTTTATTAGAGGAACTAAACTCCATCAAATGATAATCAATCCTTGACTTTGTTAAGAGGTAAAGGAGACTCAAAGAGGAACAGTAGCATGACTATAAGTACAACACAGGGATAAACAAAAAGATCTTATAGGTCTAGCTGTTAAAATATCAAAGTCATATAAATCCCTTTTTTTCTCAAGTCCAGCCAAGTCTTACTAAGCACACCACAAGTACTGACACGATCAGAGAGCAGCAAGTTGGTTCGGGCCAGGGTTCTTCTGGTTCATACACCGAGGACACCCTTGTGTGTCATTGAGGCTCACGTAAAATTTCAGGCGGATTCAGGCAACAGATGTTGAAGTGACTGGTATAGGTGATGTTTCTCTCACCAGACCAGCAAATCTTCAGTGCATCCACAAGACCTGTAATAGAGATGTTGATTCGTGAGTCCTTGAACAGGATGTTCCAACAGATTCTTTGGATGGGTGGATCCCATTGATTTGCTTACTACAAAAAATTCAAGAAAATATTGCAATCTTCATCGCTATGTACTGTGAAATAAGGTTTGCAAACTTTTTCATCGAGTTTATGGAATTTTGTTTTGTATTTTCAATCCCTGGTACTTGTGAGGATGATTAATTAATTATTAATAAAAAATGTGCAAAGATGGCCCGATTGCCATGAATGAGTAAAAGTGTGGGTTGAACAGCTCCCTATTTATGACTCACCATGCCTACCTGCATAAATATTCAGTGGAGCTCTGATTCCAGATCAATTAGTTGGAGAAAATGGCATTGTAAGAGAGGGGGGAAAACTCAAGGAGGCACATATATATTTTTCGATCTAAGATCTCAACTCAGCTGTGTTATAATGGAACATATTTACATGTATTATTTGCATTTATACCTGAAGCATTAGCTAATCAGTGCTAGCCAGGAGTTGGTTTTGGATACCTGGAGAACAGTGGTTAGTTAAGCACAACTCCAATTGTGTCCACTGTCAAAAATTAAAGGCTGAGCTTTTAGAGCCTGTCAATTATTCTTTTCCAAAGGTGAGGTGATGTCACCTATAACAAGGTGTTCCCAATATCAGGCGTTTGTTTAGATCGACTCTCATGAAAGAGAATCACTTCTTCAAGAGTCAATGGTCTTCTGCATGAATATTAGAGAATAGTGTCTGTCCACACTTCCTCTTGCAGTCTGTTGAAAAGCGCAGTATAAGACTTAGAGACCCTATATTTTATGCTCTTGTGATGGCTATCACTTTGATTTATTTTCAGTTTAATTTAATAATTTTAGAAATTAAATATGACTCACTTTTTAACTCTGCTAAACTGTGTTAGTTTTTTTCTGTTCATAAGAGATGGTGTTCAGAAAATTGTGATTTAGTTATTTACAAAAACATGTATTTTTTTTTTTTTTTTGTACAACTTCTTGTTTTGTGATGTTTAGCGAATCATTGGCTTTGAAAAATAAACGGTATGGCATAATGGTGCTTGTTATTTGTGAACATAAGGAACAGAATATAGTCTGGGTACTAAAGTCGGCTTTATAGAGTTTCTAAGACCGTTTCATTAAAATTATATTGTAATGATTCTTATTATTAGCACATTAGTTATTTATTACATTGCTTTTAACAAGGGGATTTTCTGTAGAGATGTTTTGAATGAGAAGTGTTTTGACCCGGCCCAAGGCCAAGTACCCCCTAGTAAAGTACCCTCTGTATACTCTGGAAACACCCACTTTTAGGCCTGGCCCTTAACTATGATCCTTGGTAATAAGGGCAGGTAAGGTAGGTAGTCACAGGTATTTCTGGTGACATGCCAGGAAATCTCTTTTTATGTGGTGGGGAAGCTGACTATAAATACGAGGTGGAATGAAGCTATTGCTCTCTTTTAGCCCTTACATCCGAGTACTGTAAGTCAGTTAGAGTTAGTTAGTCAGTGGCCATGAGACTAGGTATTGAGGAAAGAATCACACAGTTAAGGGATAGGAGTATAAGACCAAGAAGCCAGGAAAACAAAAATCATACACCACCCAACAGTGCAGAGTATGTTTTTGTACTAGGTATTTATTATTTGTATGACTTAATAGTCTACTGTAAATATGAAACATTTAAAATAATAACTTTATGTATGAAAACCACACACATTTAGCCCTGAGATATTTAACTCAAAATAAACTGTTATTCACTATGAAGTTTTCTTCCCTTTACTTTCCTCTAAATAAATATAAATAAAATGTTAAAAATATATTTAAAATTGTTGGAATCACTAAAATATGAAGGAGTCTAGTAGTTGTAAGGTCTAATATTTGAATGCTCGGCAATTGATTATCGCCAACATGTTCTTCTTCAGATATTAACCTTTTTTAATTATCACTGTGGATTAAGCCCTTGTCTGTTTAGGGAGCTATAAGACTGTTATATTCAAATTTCTTTTAATTTATAACAAAATTTATAGCAAAGTTATATCTAAGTGTAATGTCATTTGGATTTTTTCATCCTGGCCCTAATCTGCTGAAGTACTCCAAGAAGTTCTGGGACATACACTTAAAAGAACTGGGGATACCAGGTGGAATTCTTGGTACGATGCGTTAAAACAAATCGCCAGTATACAAAATAAGTGCCCTGAGATATATCGGTGATTGAAAACGAAACTGCAGTTAGGTGGAGATGACTTCCCCACATAAATGAATACCTGATGTGCTCTGCACCCATCGCCATCTAACTTGATATCTTACAATCAGGAAAATACGTATTTTTTTGCACACTATTACCTTATTTGGTTATGATACAATGAAAAATCTGCAACAGCAACAGTGGGTTTACTGCTAGCCCTTGGTTAAAATATACAGTGCAAGTACAAAGAAAAGATTCAGCATGTTTTTTAACATTGAATCACCTAAAGTGGAAATGGTCACTGTTGCACCATTTTCACATCCAAGTTTTATGAAAAGATGGTTGTCTTGTATTGACGTAGCTCACCGTGGACATTTGCTGGAACTATTCAAGAATGCGGTACTGAAAGAAATGCCAAGCAAAGTTGAGGGTGGTGCCCATTCAACCAATGACAGTATGGAAAGTGCAGGGAATGAATATAGTAAGTATGCTGATTCTTTTTTGATTTTGGATGGGCTGGTGAGTAAACAGACGACATACCAAAAGGAAGCCAAGGCCACCGATAAGGAAATTTCAAACTATTTTTGAAACAGGTCTCAATTTCTAGCCTCTAATCAAAAAAGTTTTTTCAAGAACACTCCTTTGCCATCCTCTGAACCAGCATAGATTGTGCTCTTTTTCCTCCATGACAAACAGGCCAAAAGCCAATCGCCTATCTGATCATAATTATAAGGGTGATTTGGAAAGCAAATAAATTTCAATTTCAATGTAATTAGATTAGCTTTGTTTTAATTTCTTTTTTTTTAACTTCTGTTCTTCTATATGCAGTCAAAAAAAACTTTTTAAGTTGTGATAACCAGGTTTTCTTAAAATGAAAAACATTAAGTGTAATGTTTTGTTTGTCCTTAAGTTCCAATATTTAGTTGTTATAATATCTCATCATTTATTATAAAATAAAATAATAATAATGTGTTACTTTATTATTCTATTGCTTATACCATCTAAAGGAGTATGCAGATTTTTAAATGTGTGCTCAACCCTCAACATCATGATTGCGGATTGGTTTTAAAATAAAAAATTGTTGGGAAAATCATAAAATATTTAAAACCTAAAGTTTCTTCCATGTGACCAATAAAAAAAAAAAAATTGTGACACAATGACTCTGTGTGATTTTTTTTCTATTGTTTAATCTTTAAATATTATTTTATGATCATTGGTATTTTTAAATAGTAAATTAGTTAAAAAAATATTTTTCACACACAAATTTTAGTTTTAATTTATTAGTTTTCCAGAACCTTCAAAATTTAAAACTGTTCTTACATAGATGATTTATATAATTGTTAAATCTATAAAATTAACCAAAAAAATTGTTACCAAAAATGTAAAATTTCAAGAAATTTGCATGTATAAAATGCTGAAGGTGGAGACATTACAAAACTAATACAAGAATTAAATTTAATCCCTCATTGCTGGAATAAAAAAAAAAAAATGTGTTTTTAGTTGTTAATTGAGAAACTATAACTAATTATTAATTGTTAGTTGATGTTTTCAACTAATTTTTTTACAATTATAAGTTGCAATTGTCCATTTCAACTACAACTAATTAAATAAAAAAAAAATTATATATGAACAACTAATTTAGCTGTAGTTAATACTTGTTAATTGGAATTGATTTTCACCCAACACTGCTGAGCACTCGCCATTCCAGCTGCTATATTTTCTCAACTTACTCATTATGGAAGAGTGAGCAAAGCAGAAAAAACCTGTGGGTGCTTCTGATCATGTTCATTCATATCATCTGGTTAATATTTTTTTTAATTAATTTTATTAATTAGTAAATTTTTTGACCTGACTTCAATAATAATTATGAAATAGTATTCATGAACTATATAGAATAATTATAAAATAATATTAATAAATTATGTACGATTATAATATTAATGAAATGATGTAAGTAAATGATGCACAATCTTCCTTTAAAAAGTAAATGTTTTTCACACATCTGAACACGAACAGTTCATAATTATGGGACAAATAATATTAATTAACAATAAATAAGGTGCATAACATTCTTTATATTTTAAATGACCTTTCCACATTAGTGTCATTATAGGTAAGAGAACAACAGCACTACGATTGTTCTGTTACAATTATTTTATTTCCAGACATTCTTAATACAGGAAACCAATTACCTTACTGTCTCATAAATACTCATTGTAATTTTGTGCTGAAGGAAACAAATCTATAATTTTTTTGTTTGTTTGGGACCTGTACCTTTTAGTCTCTTTCAGTTGCATTCTTAATCTAATTTTATACTTGCACCTTAGGATCGCAATAATTATTGAATGTTTTAAATTTTACTCCTGGGCCACTACTATTCTTTCAGTTTTAAATTTTCATCTTGGGATGCAGCAATTACTGAATGTTATAAATTTGAATTACCGGCAGAATTTAATGATTTCCTTCTTTGTGTTCCAATACAAATTATTTAGTAATGATAATTTACTTTTCTTATTATTATCTACTGTAAAACATGGTTTATAAATTTAAATGAATTAATTTTTAAATGTCCTTTAATCAGTCTTATGTCATACAACTCTTCAAAATCTTAATCATCATTCAAATTCTCGATATAAATGCAAAGTTTACAGTCACTAACAATCAACATGATAATCTATATTTTTACTTATAATATACTTTTTGAAACCTCTATAGTTTCGAAGTATATATTTTTAGGAATAACAGACAGCATATTCCGAGTCAACTGGACCAATTACAACTTGTGTGATTTATCTAACTCGACCTTCACGTTTATTTTTAAAATTTCAGGCTCAGTAATATCACTCAATATTTCCACCGTTTTTAATTTTTCTTATCTCTTAATCAAACCCAAAAATCACTATTATATATTTCCACAAAACCAGTTATTTTTTCAACCACATGTAATCCGATTTTAATTTATAATTAATTCTCAACTAACATCGCAAATATTTCTAGATCTACCTTTCCTGATTTATGGAAGACTTGATTGACTAATTGTATGAGGTAACAATAGATCAAGTATACAGGCAACAGTACTTCCAGTTTTAAAGAAGTGCTGTAGTACACCATCTCCTTATCCTCCGACCTTCACTTTCCAATATAATGTGGTAGAAGTCTGCTCTAATGACAGTGAATGCTGCAAATGCACTCGCGTATTTAGCATCGTTCATTATAGCAATTTTGACTGGGAATAGCTAATTTTGTGAGAAGTAAAATTAGGGGGGAATCAAAAATACAGAAATCCCTTTCATGGGCAACAACTCGCAGCATTTGACCAAGTGATGTGCCCATTTGTGGATGCAATGCCATATATTTATATTTACTTGCCATATCAATAACCAATAGAGGAGCCAGCTTAATACTTATGGCATAGCTGTAGTTTTCGAAATTTCAAAAAAATTGGGATAAGATTTTTTTAACCCAAATAATAAAAAATACATTTAATCTACAGTTGATCTACAAGCAGCATGATTGTCACTAGTGAAATTAACTAGTGCAGATTGCATGTAGTAGCTAGGATGAAGACCAGAAAAGAAAGAATCAATAACTTTGAACTCTTCAAGTAAATTGGCTATTTGGGATTGGTCTTTTTGTTCAAGAGGTTCGGAGAGGTTAGAAAGGGTGGAGAGAGATAAGGTGATATTCTTTCGGTGATGTAGGATTGTGATTTTTTTTAAGGGTTTGAAGAAACTGAGAATACTGGAGGGCAAAAATTGTATACATCCAGAAGAACAGGCAGGATATCTGGGAAGGCATAATTTAATGAGAATATCATCAGAGTCAAAAACTTTAGTGATTGATTTCATAACAGAGGATGTAAGATATCTGGCATAGATTTAGGAAAAATAGAAATCATCACGGTAAAATGATGGTTCATAGGAAAAGTAAGATGAGAGGGGTGATAAAATGGATGAGATACAAAACAGACGTTTAATTTGTCAGGTGAAACTGGGAAGCCTCGTGAAGTCAAAAGTACAGGTTTTCAAGGTAGACCTTAATGTAAGAGTCCAAAAGGAGATTGGCATTCAGGAAGAAATAATTAGATTGGAGTAGAGGACAATGCCATTGTAGAGAGTTAATTCGAAAGTTGGATCAAATGGAACCTCAGGAGGATGATACATTTAAGCATACAGGAGGGAATTGGCATTGGTGGAAATATCAATGACAAAAAATTCTATGTTCGTCGGATGGGGGTGAGAGGTCAGCGATCGGGATATCATGCTGTCATGCCCATAAGGATATGTATGAATTAAAGATTATGTGACAGGCTGTTAAGGCATTAGACTTACTGATGAGGAGGGATAGAAACTATTGACAGTAGTAGGAGGAAAGACACTATGGAAATTGTAATATTGATTGAAGCTTTAACTGTATAAAGATAAAATAAATTAGATGTAGCTGTAAAGGTGTGCACATCCTCTACTTTATTGAAGACAATGACAGCCAAGCCACTGTCCCACTGTCATCTGACCCGGCCACCTGCAAACCATACTGAATCTGACCTTATGGCCATTCTCTTCTGGCTCGCCAAATAATACTGATGTCAGTTCCCTGCAGACATGTCTTTGCTAAGGTACACTTGCGTCATCGTCCTAGCAAAGACGTCAAGTTTCAGGCAGTTCAACGTATCCAAGACAAACTGCAGGACAAAGTGTGCTATAATAGGTGGTGGGTGGGCACTGGTCGCCACCTTTCTTCTTCTTCCTCTCCACCAGGTTGATGTCATCCTGGGTCAATTTAATGCCCAGGTTGGCACCTACGGAGGTGATTATACCAGCTGGAGTTTACCCTGTTTTCCTGGCACTCTCCTTATCTCCGCGATAGCGAGAGTAGTCCCTCTGTCATGTTTAGCCTCACTTTGAGGGTGCTTACTTTTGCTGCCTCTGATAAAGATTTTGATGATTTTCTTCTGTTGCACAGCTCAGTCCTACATTGTGTTTAATCTCATATTATTTACAAATACGAGATCTACCTGTTTAGCCTGGCTCCCCTTTGAGATTCCCTCTCTCATGGCCACCATGAGAACCACTATACAATCCCTGGAACATGGACTGCCAGTGGAACCAGGAGCACCCATGCTGATAGCTGATAGCTGGAGTAACCGATTTAGGCATATCTACTGGCCTGCTCTCTACCACATTCTAATATATATTACTCTAATACTATCTGCTTAAAATAGTATCACTAATATATTTGTGTACCTTTGGTAGAAATTTCTTTGTCATTGGAATCTTTCTGGAAGGTGATCTCACTGTGACATTGATGACACCATATCCTGAAGTTGGAGAGGTTCATGTGAAGACAATGTGTTGCATCTCTCTAAAAAAAATTTTTTTTTTTTGTAGTATACTGAATAATACAAAAATAAGGTCAATAAGTAAAAATGTCATGATTTTCTTAAAATACAACCATCTTAAGAAAATTAACACTTTTGGCCAATATAAAGGAATTTAACAAAGTGTTATCCTTTTTATTTATTTGAATTTCAAAACAGAAACCCTTGAGTTTTCACCTCTGTATCTGCCTGTTGCTATATTGCTTGCCATTTCGTGTATACTAAATTATAATGTTTTCTAATTGGTGTTGTCATTTTTCTACATTTTATTCTATACCTAGTGTGCAGGTGATAATTTTTATTTCTCTTATGAGAAATACGAAATTGAGGTTTCCTTAGTTAATTATACTTATGAAAAAACTACTCATAAGTGATGTTTCAAAGCACAAAAATATAGAAACTCACATGTTGTTTGGTAATTTTAAATTTAATACCCTTACTTCAGAAATTATAATTCACACATTCAGACATTCAGTTTCATAAAAGCTGCACTGTGTTCATAGGCATCAACTAATGGTTCTAGAGCCTGCTTTTCCCAAACTAAATACAGTTAGCTCTCCCTAATAGCAAATTTGATACCTTCTTTTCTTCATTCACTAGTGAACATCCATTATTTGCAGATTAATTAGCCAATTATTTTTGTTATTAATTGGAAACTTAACTAAACACTCATGAAGGAAGAGCTTAAAAGACCTCTGGTGTGTATTGAAACTGTATACCGCTGGTATACACAGGTGGTCTGAAAAGTTTCCGACCTCAACATTAAGATGATAATAAAATAAATAAAAGCTAGTGAAATAATAGCTAAAATAAAAGCTTTGTTAGGTCGGAAACTTTTCAGACCACCCTCGTGTATTACCAGACTTGAGGAATTAGACCATCAACAGAAATAGCCAATGCAATTTGAAATTGAAAATCAAGTAACTACAAAATAACATAAAAGAGATTTTAATATAAATTATCCTAACTTTGTGCCTTTTATCCTAACTTGGTGCCTTAAAAACTATTGGACCAAGAATTTACAATACTATGTATAGAAAAAAACACAAACACTTCTCTAAAAAAGCAATGGACATGACAATTTTTTGGAAGAATTTCTTTCAAACCTTATTTGATATAGCAAAAGGTTTGTCCTCTATTCATAAATTGTATTTAGAATGAGGGATTATCAAGTCACTGGCTACCAACTGTTATCCTGATATTAAAAACAATAAATAATCCTTAGGAGTGTGGCAGTTATCAATCAATATCTCAAACCAGTAACTTTTATAAGATCGTACAACACACCTTTCAAAATAGCAATATTGTGGAGTTGAGTCCCTGCTATTAAGTTAAGGCCAAGATTTAAAATCCATAATTTGTGACCATGATTAGATAAACATAACAGACCACAATTCAATAAACAAATGTGAAAAAAGAAATAGAAAACAAAAATAGTAATTAGTAGGGCAAGTATTTATTTTAAAAAAACAGTAAAATATGTACATACATATGTATTTATTTTCACAGAAATATGTAACTAAAAATGAGAGATATTTAAAAACATAAATGCAATTACTGAAAGTCCTGTGGTCAAAATTTTATAATAACATATATTTTATTTATATACTTTTTAAATAGCTTTTCCTTGGAGTGGTTTGGCCAAGTATTTTTCTAACAGTATATTTTTCCAAAAAATCCTTGAAAATAAGAGTTGATAATTTTATGAAAGGGGATATTGGCCATAACTAAGCATGACACAGGTATATATTAAAAGTTGACTCATGTGATTTGAAATCACTTGAAGTTGCAATTAAAGAAAGTTTGTCAAAACCTTGACATTTTTTTCCTTTTCTTTATGTTTTGATGTACCAATATACTAAATAACTTGGAAACCATGGGCAGTCGAAACTGGTTTATCACAGCACCAACGATGTAAAATTCCTGCATCACTATTAAATGTTTTGCCAAGAACCTCATGAATATACTTGGCAACTAGGTTTCTTGTTTTAGTAGGCAGTTTTGGCATTGTTTACCAGCCACTCTTTCACATTTGTAGTATAAAATCACAACTTAACAGATGAGATAAATAAATATAAATTATGAGTGAGTATTAAGGGATTTCGTAAATTTATAAAAGTAAACAATTTTTAGTCTAATTACCAAAGGAAACCAAAAATCCAACCTGTTCCAAGAATTTAACATGCAGATTATTGTTAACGTTAATCTTTTCATTGGAAGTGACGAATTAATTTTAATTTAAAAAAAAGTATGTAAAGCTTTCAAGTAAATATGTAAGAATATGTGATTTCACTGAAATATGTTAAATAAAATTAACCAAAATTTATTTTAAATGCCTTAGAAAGTATAGTAATCGATGGTACTGCAAATATTTGACTCTGGGAAAATATGGAAATACAAATAAATCCTAGCCCTTGTAATGAGAGTTAACAGGGGTATGTTGACTGGTTGAAGGCTAGAACCAGACTGCGATACTGTTAGATATCTATGATACAGGTAGGTCATCAAGGTGACATGAAACACAGGACAACATTTGGTTTTAGAATTTAGAATTCATAAAGAAGGCAGATATTGATAATGTTAAGGTTGAATTTAGTAATACATTCAGCAGAGATCTTGAAGGAGGTACAAAATTCTTATATTTACTGAATGCAGTTAAACAATCTTTTATTTAATTTTTTTCTTGTTTACATTGTCCTTTTTCTTTATGATGTAATACTTCTTGTTATTTGCCAGAAATGAATTCATTATCTGCACCTAATTGTTATTCATAGGGGACTTGACCCCTAATAATTTTTTTTTCTATTCTAAAGCACTTAGCAAATGCTCTAGAGCAGGCCTCACCAACCCAAATGGTTTCCCAGGCCACTTTGATGACGCATAATGTTACAGCAGGTCGCAATTTAGGTAAACATGCTTTCAAAAAATGAAATAAAAATACGAAACAACTAAAACTTTATTTCTATACTATGATCCAATAAAATTAACTTTTGAGTCTTAATTAATGAGATATTTGTTTATCCTTTCTTTTACTTCATTTTTCTAAATATATATTTATGTTTGACGTTACACAACTTAGCTGGTTTTTTAAATTGGCATCAGTTAATGAAGCATGTGATGAACTATTTGAAAATTTCATCTTTGAAAAAATGTTTCACAAGCATATCGCTTATTTTTCTTCCAAGTGAGGGATATGTGGATCCAAAAGGACTTACAAATCGTGCAAAATATCTTAAGTTAGAATATTTCTCGTATGTAATATAAGTATTGTAAAAATTAATTTTTGATGTGAACACAAAAATTTGTTTCATTTCATAGTTGACTGTAACTCAATCAACTCCATTTGCAGATTTTCAGGAACACTGTTCACGTCAACATGAAATGACCATGAAAATATTTCAAACATTTTATCATATTTTGCTAATTCTGAGAAACGACTAACTAGAAGTTACTTTATTTCATTATCATATTTTGAGATTCTTAGGCTGGCTTTTTGGGAAGTTATCTAACAGTGGAAAATGTTTACCATTATTATTTCTAAGTTGGCACTCAAATAAAAATAATTCTTATTGAAAGCTTTGATGAAATTACAAGTAACGATTATTAAATTATCTTGCTCTTCCAAATCCTTAAATAGCTGATTAAGTTTTTCTGTTATATCCACTAAAAAATCATAGGCCTAACAAACAATCATCATAACTTAATTCATGAACAGATTCTTGGTCTCTTTCATAAACATACCTATTTCCTTCCATAAATCAAAAAATATTTTTAAACATTTTCCATAACTTGGTAATCATAAAATATACGATATCCCCATATTCAGAAGATAATTCGGTAAGGAATTCTTTGAATTGCCTATGCTGAAGAGTATGTGAACAAATTTAATTTACTATCTTTATAACTAACTATGTTGATAATGTGATTCATGGACAATACTCGAACACACAAATTTTGATGATGTATCAAACAGTGAATAATAAACATATCATTGGTCCGTATGCCTCTACAACCTAGCTTATCAATAAGTAATTTTACAGCTCTCTTATTTTTACCTACCGAAGTAATTGCTCCATCTGTTGTTAATCTGGAAAGAGCCTCAAAATTTAAGCCATTTTCAGCTAAACATTTTTCAATCACCTGGAAAACATCTTCTCTAGGTGTTTCTTCTAAATTTAAAATCTGTATTTTACCCATTGGCTATTGCTACATAGTGTATGTTGTGATGTTTCTTGAAGATTAAAATATGATAAATTTATTAGGGTGTTAAAGTAAAATTATGAATTGTGAAGTCAGACTAAAGCTGATTAAACTAGATGGGCAAAAAGAATGGAGATTCATCTTCATATTTGTGTTCTTGAGTTAACGGGCCAAGAACTGCCTCTGATTCCTCCATTGATGTGGCTAGTTTGCCTGGTGGTGTTTTTTGGGTTTGCTTCTACAGGATTTATGTTTTATAGATAATGAGCAGTCAAATAACAGCAAGCAAAACCATGCAATGGCCCTAGAAGGCCCTGTTG
Organism: Acanthosoma haemorrhoidale; assembly: GCA_930367205.1. NCBI lineage: Eukaryota > Metazoa > Arthropoda > Insecta > Hemiptera > Acanthosomatidae > Acanthosoma > Acanthosoma haemorrhoidale. The sequence continues at coordinate 113,448,035 of OV884009.1, read as the reverse complement.
GTGCAGGAAGGAGAAAATGTTTCATCTAGAAAACTTAACAATCCTCTCTCCCTGCCCGGGCTATTCATGAGGACCCATAGAATTGGAATGCATGTTGTTGTTTTACCAACAACAAACATTGGAAATAGGGATGAACCATGACACCAATACCTTCCCACCATTAAGGGACTGATGACTTAAGGCTGTATTGTTCCCTCTGGCCATACTATACTGGCCATGTATGTTTCATAAGTAGGATCCCTCAGTTTACAATACCAAGCCCATTTAGCTCCTACTGTGTAGACGAGGATTCTACCAGCTAAGCATTAACGTTTTCAATAGATCAATTTGTAACCTACTAATCATAACACAGGTTTATTATATTAACATATCTGTAAAACTTCTTTTATTCTGGTGTATTGCCTTACACAGTTTTTTAATGTGAAATTAAAGCTTCATAAAAAGAACAGTGAAAACATAAAATTACCTTGTAGTGACTAAGTACATGGTTTGGAGGAACATCTGAACAGAACACTTTGAAGCAGTCATTATGTAAGCACATCCAAAGATACTGCCCAGTCCTCTCACAAACATGACATTCAAGGTGCTATAAAAAAAAATAACATGCATCTCATTAATTCAAAAGGGCATGCATTGACTATGTTTACATACAAATTAAGAAAAGTAATAAATAATTATTCAGGGAGCCACACAGGCTCCAGATTTAGGTTCAAATTAGTTTAATTATCTAATTTGGCATGTTCACAGTTTGTTTTATAGAGTTTTTAGTCATTCTTTAACTGATACATAATCCTAATTATTGTGGACTATTGGTACTACCTGGTTGGACTGACCTACCAAAAATGTTTAGAACAGGCTCAGTAATTAAAGTGAAAATACTGTTTTGCCTGGGCAAACTGACCTACCACATCAATGTACATTTTCTTCTCCATTACAAAAAAAAAAAAACTACTTATAATTTTATAAAATCCTTACAACACAAAAGAACACTATCTCAATGTCATGAAGACTGACCAAACAATGAAATGAGTGTTAAAAGTCAGGGTAAAGGATCAGGTAGTCATATCAGTACAAACAAAACATTGGCTAACCTCATAATGGCAACTGTATAAATGTTACAGGGATGTGTTAAAAATAGGGATCAATTCACAGGAGAGGATCAAATCACAATTCAATATGGTCATTTCCCTAAACAAATCCAGTGATTTGATCAAATCCATAAACTTATTTAGTGAAATAATGCACTAAATGTTGAATTAGTGGTCAGACCTCTCTACCTCACCACTCCTTAGACAGAAATCATAGATAGCTATTACATTATCAGAATCACACAATAAAAATCGGGTTTCTGTGGCTGTTCTCTACAAAAGAGCAGCTGAAGTAGAACTATTAAAAATCTCTCTGGAAGTTGGTTGTCCTCATATACTACAACGAGAAAATGGCGATGAGTTTACAGATGCGGTCATATGAGAATTAAAAACCATGTTGCCAACATGCAAAATTTTTAACAGCAGGCCTAGGCATCCAGCAAGCCAAGGATTGGTTGAACAATCAAATTAAGATGTCAAAGCTATGTTACGTATTTAACTAATTGACAATGACACAAAAAACTAGGCTATAGGTTGTTACTTTGTTCAATTTCATATATAAAACAGTGCCAAAAAAAATACTCATATTACAATTGCTAGAAAAGCATGTTACTGAAGAGTACCTGGATCACTTTCTTCAGAAACTGATGCGGGAGCAACACAGTGATTACACTTCGACTTCAGAGGATCTACCAGCAGCTGAATAAATTAATAACAATATTTTAACTTCAAAGGATCTACCACCAGCTGAACTAACTTCTTTATCCACAATAAGACAACTAAAAGAAGTTTATGACCCTATCTACTATTTCAACACATGCAGCGACAGCTAGAACACCTGTATTGATAGTTCAATCAGAAGGGGAAGCACTTGACAGAGAAGAAAAGCGTTATGTGTTGTTCGTGGAATGGAATCTACTGGCAAAGAAAGATTTGGGTAGTGAATTCTATACTATTTACGCCAAAAAGAAGGGTAATTGGAGGAAACATCTTTCAAAGGAAGGTCAAGGGTTCAAGAAGAGTTCCTGTGAAAAATTAAAAGTACTATTCCAAACAAATAGATATGCCTGTAAAAAAAGTAATGTCCTTTGTAAGTTAAGGTGCCATAAATCCACAACGTGTCGTTTATTTCAATAAAAATAAATAAACATTATATATATATATATATATATATATATATATATATATATATATATATATATATATATTGTTGTGATATTAGATATTGTGGAGTTTGTATATAATATTTAATCCAACTTATCAAGAAGGCAAAATAAAAACAAGTGAGAGTGTATGAAAAAAACAAAGGACAGTATAGTTGTGGTTGTATCAGGATAGACACACAAAATTACTCTCTAGTTTTTTTAGCCAGTTATAATGAGTTGTTGTTGTGGTTCTGAGAAAACACACAGAGCATTATATTCACTCTAGTTTTTGGAATCAGCCTGATATATGTATCTGAATTCAGTGATGAAATAAAAAGCCCGTAATACATATTATTAGCTTGAGATTGTGAGTAAGAAACACTCATAAACTTTGTTGGTTAGTGGTTATTGACCTGAAGCGGAACAGAAGAGAAATAGCACGAAGAGAAGAAGTATTAATTTTGTTTAAAGAATGAAGACAATTAAAGAAGAAAAGGAATCGAATTTATAGACAAGAATTTATATAATTAATATAAGTTTATTTTTTTATGTTTGTAAAATTAAATTCATCTTTTTGCCAGAATTATTTTTGTTAATAGAACCTAATAATAAATAGTTAATAAAATAAATTACATCAGTTAATAACTAATAAAATAAATATAAAGTTACAGAAGAAAAATAAAATTACGATATCTTTCAAAGAATGTAATATTTGGCGCCCAACGTAAGGACCGATAACGAAGTAATCTGGCTAAAGGATTGTTTAGATAGTGTCACGAAAACTGTGTTTAAATTTGATATAAAAAAATTAGGTTAAAAATTGTATTTGTGATTAAGATTCATATTGTTAAATTCAGTCATGGAAAAAGATAAGCATAGTGTCAATACTGATCCAAATGAGCAAAGTATAATTGATTGATACGTAGATAAGGAGGAGAGTAAGATGGATAATATGTTAAAATTAATGATGGAACAATTTAAAGAAAATAAACAAAATAATTTAAAACTTGAAGAAAATTATTTAAAACTTGAAATTTATTAGAATTAAAACAAGAAAATAAACAAAATTTATTAGAATTATCTAATAAAATCGATAAATTGGCAGATAAAAATAATGAAATTTTTTTAAAAATTGACAATAAATGTGAAAGAATTGAAGAACAGTTACAGAATTCTTTCAATGATTTAAATGTAGAAATGGATGAAAAAATACATATTTTAGAAACGGATTTAAAACCGGAACTGGAAAATCAGAAAAATGATTTTAAAGAAGTTAACTTAGAAACCGAAAATAAACGCATAGATCATGAACAAAATTTAATTAAAAATGATTTGAATACAAATAATAATAATAATAGAATTACTTAAGAAGAGAGGTGTTAATGACAGATGTTGGAGCATTTTCATGTTTGAGGCAGTTTGCAGCATTCAAAGATATTTGGATTCTATTTCTATTAGCCGCATATTTACCCATACATATACATAAAAGCATTAATTGTCAGAATCTACAGGAGGCTACTGAGGCAGTATTATAGTTGGAGATCTGTGATCAACAAAACACACTAACTTATCTTTGTGTAAAGGTTCTGAAGCACATTATCTTAAGCTTACAACTGTTTTGTAACTGAACAGACAAACATTAAATCAGACCATGTTTCTTGCAAGATACCTGAAAATTCGTTGTAGTGTTGTTCCGACTTTTTGGACTGAGCCCACTCCCGCCTCAACTTCCTCACTAATCTATATTACATTTAGGGTTGTACAGACATTCAAAATGTGGGTGCTGCATTAATTTTAATTAAATATTTCTATTTGAAAAAAAAGAGGAAACATTTGGGCAGCAAAGTAACATGCTTAGGGCCACAGTAAACCATGGTGCCTCAAACTTTGTGCATATTATGAAAATATAGTAGATAAGGAAGAACTATGTCCAGCTCTCAGAGTTTAATCCCTACCACCTTAGCAGGTAGATGGATTTACATTGAGTCACATTCCACATCTTTACCTTGGAATGCATCATATCTTGGTTCTCTCAAAAACCTATCTCTTCAGGTCAGCCTTTGCAGATGATATGGAATCGACTTTGAAAAATTTTAAAAAAGAAGTTATTTCAAACAGAAATACAAATATATTAGTAAACTGTCCGATCTGAGAATCAATTGCCTTGCCATATTTTCTCATATAAAAGATTTTTTTCAGACTACATTATTTACTATATCTTTCTTTTTGTTTGTTAATGTTCATAAACAAAATATAACCCACAAAAACTGAAGGGATAATATCAAGAGATGTTTGTGTTGGGGTTGGAGTATCTGCATCAGTCCCTTCTATTTTTTAATCATAGTGAGTTTCAATAAGCCATCTTCAGGAGTTTCACAACAATTCAACTAGTATGGCAATAAAATATTAATATTTTAATAAGAGATTTATATAACCAATATCTAGAAAATAAATGTTTCCACACTCTTGTCGTAATAAAATATACTATAACATAAAAAGATTGTTTTTCATGAGGTCATTCTTATCTTTCATAATTCTGCTTGATTACAGCACTAATTACAATATTTATTAGTTTCTACACACATTACCTAGATTTGACCCATGCTCACATGATCATGAGTCACAAGGTAAAGAAGCTGTGTGAGTGTAGATATTTCTGCCCAATAACGAGAATATTACATATTTATTACTTTAAAAAAAAATACAGTTTCAAGTAGCCTAAGGGGACAATGTCCTAGAATAAAGACTTTTTATTGTACTAAGTCTATAGTGTATACTTACATACTTAATTTCTTCCTCATTCAGAGGCTCAAAATCCTAATCATTAGCTAGTTAATCTGTGGCAATCTACAATGATAAATAGTGTTTGTTATTAGAGTTGAGTGTATAAAAAGATCGCCATATCTTAGGCTAAGGGGTTTTAGCCTCATTTTGTATTAAAGAGTTGCAAAACAACTTATAAATGATTGGGTTGTTAATATGTAACTTCCTATATGATTGTTGCCAGAAAAGCTTTTAAGTCTAGAAATAATTTGACTTGGTAAAGAACCATATTATGAGCCTCCCACTCTCCTCGCTCAGTCTGTGCCGCTAGTTCCTTCTTCCTGAATGCCTAAACAGTCCACCTGCTTGACTGAATGATAATGTTATATATGCTTGGTTTTTAGAGTCTCTTCCATTAATTCATTGTTTATCAAACCACCAAGATACAAGCACCTTGTCAATATATTATCTGATTTCTCTTCTTGAGCACTGATACAAGTCCCACAATTGTTACCGACACCATTTACATAGAGAGAGGCACTGAAAACAAGATAGCCACATTGACTAACTGTTTATAACAGGCTTGCAATTTCAGGGTAAATCAACCTGAACTTATTAATTGTAAATTTAAAAATAACACTTCAGAGGTTAAATTTATTAAGTATAAGATAAGTAATAATTGAATTGTTAGGTTTTTTAAACACCTGAGTGTTCAGTGCATGTGAACAGTTGCATCAGTCAGTACTGCGATTGACAAACTGTAAATTGTGGCTCAAGCCACAATCTTTGTATAAGTAAAGAGAACCATATTCAACATATTTTGAAGAGATTATGATTCCAGCTATCAAAAATAGCAATGAGCCATCCATTGATGGATTTGTAACATGAGAAAAATGATAATATATATCAACTAAAAAAATTTACATTGAATATTAGTTGTAAGCTAGTGATGAGTCAACCTTCACATTCTCGTAACTTGGCACGAACCTCTCTAAACACTTACACACAACTTCCTTACAGTGTAAATCATGATCATGTAAACATAATAATAATTAGTATAAATGAAAATAATTGTCTGAACACATACAATTCTATTTCTGTGCTCCAGTTCATCACTGTACTGCTGTTGGAATTTAGTCTGGTCTATGGTTACAATGTGTGGACATGGAATGACACCAAGCATCTGTTAAAAAAATAATTTTTATCTGATTACACAAGAAAAATGAGATTAGTAACTTTTATATTTTATCATAATATAGGATAAACAACAAATTTCCCTGTCAAGATCGCCAAACTACACATAAATTGAAAGCTTTCAAATGGTACATACACTTACAAAACATTTCAAAAATGTAAATAATTTTATATTTACTATATTTTTCTCTATAAAACAGTTATTTTTGTTTGTTAAGAGGAATGTACATGGATGCTTGGGCGACTTTCCAAAGATTTATTCACAAATTGTCCTTTTTTATTATCTTCTATTCCTGTGTTGTTCGAAAATGACTTGTGGTTTTCAATAAAAAAAAATGTGACATCTTCTAAACTGAGGCAACTTTACTGAAATATACCAACATTTCAGACATTAATGCTTAAAAATATCTCCTAGGACAAAGTATAGTGCCATGTTCTATTTGTTAAGTCACAACATTTCTCATGATGAAATTGAACCACTTCCGAACTAAGTCCACCGTATTCAAGACTTTCTCTGTCCCTAACCCTTGTATATTAAATTTCGTAATAGGTTCCTATCATTAAGTAGCAGTGTCATTCAAACACATCTTTTTCAGGATGCCTGAAGAATGACTAACAGTTTTCTTGCATACAAGCAATTAGGACCGGAACCTCTCAGTATTTTCATAGAAATCACAACATGCTCAACAAAATTATTGCATGACTAGGAACACAAATTAATTAAAATAAATAATATTAAAATTAAATTAGCAACATGCCCATTGATAATAGGGAGTTTGGTTGTGAGCAAATTCTTCATTGCTATGACCTGATGAATAATTTTAGCAGCATCAGTATGTCTTTGTAGATACTCCCTCCCTGCCAGAACCTGACATCCTGAAGTCACATGTTGCATAGATTCCACCTTACTCCTGCACAAGCAGCAAGTAACAGATATCTTCCCCGCTCTACTTCCACTTGCTCTTCTCGCTACTATACTTGCTCTTGTATAGTGAGAAGGAATCAAGTATTCCCGGAGAAAAACAAAGATTACAGACCATTTGTTTTTTTCTCAAAGGAGAATACAGTTGCTACAATAATATCCCTTATGTAGCCGATTATTGAGGTAGAACTATACATTTAAGGACTTTGTTAGCATAAATGTTTAACAATAACAGCAACGTTTGCAAATAAATTGACATAATTATCATATTTGTTTTAAAATAATAATGATAAATACAACTAATACTAATATAATTCACAAATAAGTTGGTATTAATTATTATATATATAATTAATAATTATAAAATTCTAGCAAAAAAAAGTATTTTGAAAAATCTTCAAAGATATTACAAACAAAGAAATAGTTAAACTATTAGAACCTTATGCAATTATTTTGAATTGATTATTGCCAATCAATTGACATGAAGTTTATTGAGAATACGTTAGGGAAATATATTCATTCACTGAGTGACATTGAAAAATATCTAACAGAATTTATTTTGTAATGTTTACCTTAGGGGAATTCCAGTTACTTATTGCCACATATAAATAAATAAAAAGACCTCAGTAATCATCATTGCCCAAACAAATAGAGGCTACTGTGTTTTTGGGTTTTTTTAATCAGGTGAATGAATTAACACACAAATATAAAGAAAACGTACTTCCACTGAAAACTAACCTTCACCTTTTAAATTTTACTTTATAACAGAATGAAAAATTTCCATGGGAGATGAACACCATTAATGTATTTTATATTTTCTCGCCTATGAATTTTCAGAAATATTTTAAATTAATACTTTAATAAATATATTTCAAAAACATTATGTAATAGCTATCGATACATGGATATGTGTCGTTGGCGAACGAACTATCTTACTAACTTCAAAAGGGTACATACCTCCTTGTGGTGGACTCCAACTATTTCCACAGTTACATTTTCCCAAGGACAAGTGCTAGTCCGTGTCCACCAAAAACATATATATATATATATATATAACTGCTAATGAAAACAAACTTTCATCAGATCACAAAACCTCCCTATTCTACCTACTAATTATTCCTCCCTTTCTTTCCTTAAAATTATGGGGCCTTTCCCTAAAAGTCCATATCCGCCAAGCGAGCAAAATGTTTACAAATTTTAGAGAATGCTAAGGTGTACACGCTAAGCGCTCAGGTCTGCAAACGTTTGTGAATGTTAGGACATATTTTCGAAACCATTGTTTTCGAGGGGAATTGAACAACGTAACAAGCAAACTTTTGCTAGTGTTCCGAATGGTGTCGTACAGCAAAGTTATTCGTTGTTTGTGGGCATACAATGGATTTATACAACAATAAACAAGTACAGATTGAACAGTTTTACTGTAGTAAGATCGTTTTTATCTTGATAAAAATTTTGAAAATAATATTAGTTTGGAATGGAATAATGAGAAGTCCTTTTTTCGAATAGGTTAGTTTCTTTAGCAGCCTTGGAAATGATAACTGGGGCTACTAGTCAACCTGTATCATTAACCATGCCAGCAGAAACTTCAGACGACCATTCAACATGCAACACGCAAACAATTAAGCAAGTTTACTAATAATGATCGTCAAACGGCTTAGGAATTAGTCACTGGGCACAAGCGAGCAGCATGGTCGGACTCTTGGGACTCCCGAAAATAAAAAAAACAGGATTCGAACCCCATCCCGGTATGTAGTCCTATAGTCAATATCGGAAAGTCTCTACTTCACCTTAACTAAACTGCAACACCTCAAGTAAAAGAAACCAAACCTCCTGCAATCATTATTAACGATGTTCACTGTGGTTTGTAAGGGTAATAAATAACCTCGTTGATGAAGCAACATAATCGAACATTAAAAATGTTAGTATATATGCAAAGACTCGCGCAACATACAGGAGCATACTAAATTATCTGGAAAATGCAAAGGCTAATTTACATATGCATCAGCTGCATAGAATACGAAAGAGCATGACGCATCGACATTAAAGGACTACATTCCTCCAAGCGTAAAGAAAACTTCAGTGACAAGCTACGTGCTAGGTGTAGAACTTATAAAGTCAAATATAAAGCTGACGCACATCATACACCAAACGTCCCCTTCCTATGCTGTTGTTGTGGACAGAGAGTGCAGTACCCAGTACATACAATGGCAATATTGTGAACATAAATAGAATATTTTATACTTCTGTGAATAATTTTTTTTTTTTTTTTTTTTTTAGTAGTATAATTCCTTTATTGTGCAATAATTACAATCTGCCTTTTGTAAGGCAATAAGTAATTAAGATATATGCTCTCATTCATACAATATTTACAGTTCATCATTCACTCGCTCATTCATACAATATTTACAGTTCATCATTCACTCGCTCATTCATATAATGTTTACAGACAGCCCAGAGACCCCCCAAATCCACCGCAAAGAGAAAGCGGAGTCCTGGGAAGTCCCCCACGCTCCTCCGTCAGCCGCGTCACCGGATACTAGCCAGTGGAGGCTGACCAAGAGCGCGAGAGCCACAGACGCTCAGGACATGATTGGAGAGACTGGCCATTGCCAGGACTCCCACTGTCACGCGGTTATAGCAGGTCACGAGGCCACTGCCGTTTCAGTCTCCGAGGAGAATTATAGGGATGAGTGGCACAGTGCATTGACTGTGCTACAGGATTAGGGTGGTTGGAAAGGCTACTGTGGAATTTCGTAAACTTGGAAGGGATGAGTTCTAGAATGTAGGGTATATTAAGGTCATTATGAAGGGTTTTGTTGCTGACATAATAAGGGGCATTTACTATTGTTCTCAGGACTTTTGATTGAAAGGATTGGATACGCTTGTTGTTCGACTTTTTTGCTGTCCCCCATAGCTCTATTCCGTATGTCCAGATTGGTTTGAGTATAACTTTGTAGATTAGTAGTTTATTTTCTATTGAGAGATGGGATGTCCTTTGAAGTAGTCTGTACAGTTGTCCAAAGCGTCTGTTTAGTTCTTGTCTTTTTAGTCTCGTATGTGGGTTCCAGGTCAGTCGTTTGTCAAGATGGAAGCCTAAGACCCGTGCTGTCTCGGATACAGGGAGAGGAATAGAATTAAAATAAACTAGTGGACAAGACTTGCGACAAAGGGTGAAGGTAATGTGGGAGCATTTTGCTTCATTAACTTTGATCCGCCATTGATTGCACCAATACTCGATCTCGTCAAGGTGTTTTTGAAGGTTATGGGATGCTATGTCGGGGTCTGGGTGGGATGACAAGACTGCAGTGTCATCTGCAAATGTGGCCAAGAAGGTATTGGGAGTAGAGGGGACATCACCGGTGTATAGGTTATAGAGGATGGGGCCCAGGACACTGTTCTGAGGAACTCCTGTACTTATGGGATAGTAGTTAGAGTATTCTAAACCACAGCGGACTTGGAAGAAGCGGTTTGAAAGGTAGGACTGTAGGATTAGGAAAAGGGTCTGTGGTAAATATTTTTTGAGCTTGTAGAGCAAACCTGTGTGCCAAACCCTGTCAAAAGCTTGAGCTATATCGAGAAAGGCAGCAGTGCAATACTGTTTGGTTTCAAGGGCTGAGGAGATGTGATCAACAACGCGAAGGCCTTGTTGAGCAGTGGAATGTCGTTGGCGGAAACCAAACTGGTGTGTGGGAAAAAGGTTTTTGATTCAACAATTGGAAATAGACGTTTTAGTAGGAGTTTCTCAAATATTTTTGAGAGGATAGGGAGTAGGCTAATTGGACGGTAAGATGAGGCGTCATTGGATGGTTTACCGGGTTTGGCAAATATGACAATAATGGAATGTTTCCAGAGGAGAGGAAAGTGCGTCGTTCGGATAATGCAATTATATATATAGGTTAAAAAGATTATGGCTTCAGGAGGAAGTTGTTTGAGAACTTGAGGAGTAAGGAGATCATATCCAGGGAATTTTTGGTAAGGTAAGTTTTTCAGAAGATATTTGACCTCAGAGGGATTAACGGCTTTTGGTGGAAGAGAGAGAGGAATAGGTGAAGTTAGGAAATCTTCCACAGTTGTGCTGTGAGTATGGCTTTGATGAGAAAGGTGAGGTGTGGAAGTATGGGTGAGATGCAGAGCAAATTCCTCCGACCTATCCCCATCCAAAGCCGCCCAGGACCCATCATCACGACGGAGTGGATGTGAAACAGGTTGATATTTTGGTATTGTTTGGTTACATTCCACAAGGAGTTATCCCTGTTAGACAGAGAGGAGAGGTAGGAATTGAATGAATCGGAACGGAAGGATGCCAATCGCCGGAAGGATTACCAATCGGCAGTACTGATTGTACGAGCGGCGATCAGCTGGATGCTGGGATCTTTGCCACGCCGTTCTGGAGCGGCGTTTGGATTGGATTAGGTCTTTGAGATGCTGAGGTAAACGATTATTATTATGGATTTTTGGGTGACGATAGGGTGACGATGCCTCCCAAGCCGACCTCTGGACCAGAGTAGTGAAAGAATGCACTGCATCGTCTAGGTCTTGGGATGTTTTCAGGGATAATTTGAGGTTTACGGACTCTGTAAGAAGCTGACGGAAGTGGTCCCAGTCAACTGGGCCCCTAATAAATGAAGGAGGAGGAAGTTTGTGAATTGGTCTTAGGGAAATGGTTAATAATAAAGGGCTATGATCGGAGGAAAGGTCATCGAGGCGCTTGAGTGAATAGTTTAGTGTTTCTAAACTATTGTAAAAAAAAAAGTCAAGGAGATCAGGATTTCGGTTGGGATCTGATGGCCAATGGGTGGCTGTGTCAGGAGTAATAGTGGAGCAATGTTTCCGTGTGAGTGCAGACAGCAAAGCACGTCCTCGTGCATTTGTGGATCTTGACCCCCAGTGTTGGTGCTTCGCATTAAAGTCCCCACCCACAAGGAAACGATGTCCGATGGAGTCTAGAAAGGAGATGAATTGGGAGTCGGAAATGGATTTATTGGGAGGGCAGTACGTTGATGCAAGTGTAAGAGGAAAAGTGAAGGTGGTGATTGACACTGCAGTGGATTGAAGGAAATCATGTGATACCAAAGGAACTATGTGGTGGGATATGGAGTTATGGACAATGACAGCGGTACCTGCATGAGCTGTTCCATCTGGGTGATCAGTACGATAAGTCTGGTACTGTCGAACGGTAAATGGTCGTTTGCTCGTAAGTCTTGTTTCAGTAATAAGAGCTACGTCGATCTTCTTGTCATGGAGTAGTGCTGTCAGTTCGTTAGTGTGGGTGCGAACACCATTCGCATTCCAAAAGAGAATGGATAAGGAGTCAGAAGGATCCACTTATGGATTTTGTTTAGCGGGGATAAGGTAGGAGATAAGATTTGTAAGAAGGGAAATGAGAGGGGTAATTAGGGTTCTGAATTCTGTAAGGTATGATGTTAATAGGCTAGTGAGATCTGAAGAGCTTGGAGGTGAAGGAATATGCGAGATGTGTGGTTGAGGATGGGATTGGGTTTGCTGGTTGGCGGGATGAGCGGAATGCTGGGGAAGAGATACTTGCGGACGAGAAGTGGGCAGTGCCTGTGACTGCTCTCTGTTCCGAACGGCATCAGCAAAAGAGACTGAAGGCCTCAAATTTCTGGTGGGGGCGCTTCTTGAGCTACCTGTTACTGGCTTCTCATCTTCTGGCCGGCGACGTTGCTCGCTCCTGGACTTGAGGATTCTATAGGCCTCACAGCCCTTGTAGTTGGCCGGATGGTCTTGCTGGCAGAGCACGCATACAGCAGGCGATTTTAGGGGCTTTTTGCACAATTCGCTTTTGTGCTGCCCACTACACTTTAAACACCTAGGAGGGTGGTGGCAATACGATTTTGTGTGCCCATATGCCTGGCAATTATGGCATTGGACGATGTCTCTATTGGGGTAAGGTTTTTCGACCTGTATTCTTGTGTAATACAGGGTTGTTAAGTCATAATTTTTCTCGACGCCAGGTGTCCGCTCGAGATCTACAAAAAATAACGGTAATGCCGTTTTGGTGGATTCGTTTTGTTGTCTGTCCTCACGTAAAACGTTGGTTATTTGCCGAACTTTGAATTCCAGAGCTGATAGTTCGTCTTCAATTTCATCAGCTGGTGTGGTCGGGTGCAGATTTCTTATCACTACTCGAAGCGATCGTTCTTGTTTCAACTGATATGTATGGAAGTCTGCATTGGTTTCTTCCAAATACTTAATGATCGCTCGATAAGTATCCGGAGTGTCTGGGGAAATTTTTGTATCCCGAGAGCGATTGAGGCACGTATATTTTCCGGTACCTACAACTTTGCTCATTTGTGAGCATAATAGTTTGAAATTGCTAATATTCCTTACGAATATAGCAGGCGGCTTGGGCTGTGTTGGTGTTTGAATAACTTCCATGTCGTCAGGTTGGCTATTTCTCAGTACCTCGAAGCTATTCGGTGTGAAGAATGGAGATTCTGCTACAGTTTCTTCTTTTGAAGTGCTGGCAAGTGGTGGTAGGTCTTCCATAGAGCTGGCAGCAGATGAGTTTATAGGGATGTTCCTATTTGAACGTCTGGGTTTTCGCTTTACTGGCGACGTTGGCGGAGTTGGACCTAAGGACCTAGATCTTTTATTTTTATTTTGTGATATTAGCTGCTGATAAAATCTCATTTTGTCAGTAGCTATGATTTTTGTTAGTTAAAAAAAAAATAAATAAAATACGTAGCGCCGGTGGGATTCCAGTGGCGAGTCACCGGTCTTGGCTCTGAGCCACCTATCAGGTCTGGCTCAGAACGGCTATGTATCGTGAACGACGGCTGATGCCTCAGTCAAGATGGCCGACTACTCTGTCCGATGTCACTATTATTTGCACTTCACACCAATGTACTAGCGATCTACTCACTTATTGAGGGCTCCCTCGTGGCCACCTCACTTAAGTTGCCAGTTGACACAATCCCAAAGCCGAAAAAGGGTCTATAAACGGTAGTTATCGGTATTGATTTGGAGAGCGATAGTTGTAGGTGGTTGTTAATAGTAGCGCATGCGCAGAAACTCTCTGTGAATATTAGACAGCTTTGTAAAAAGTGAGCCATCTTTCATTACACGCGGTGCTATGCTCTAGGGCAAATAAAAACTTACTGTCACCACAAATGCTGGCGTGTTCAGTGCGAAGAAAACCACATTTCAGGAGCCCGTGGTAAAACAAGCAATATTCCGGTAACCTGAACGAACTGTGGTGACTCACATTCTGCTAACTAAACGGGCTGCTGGGTTCACACTAGGGGAAGGGTTGTTTGGCTGTCACCTTCCACGGTTTTACTATTGTGTATTTAGCTTGTAAGTTACTTTGTCTTAATTTAAAGGTTTTCCTTTAATGTTGGGTTGTATAGACTTATTCACTGGCTTTGTTTCTTATATGTCGATCTATCTATGACTTTATTTACTGAATACAGTTAAATAATCTTCTATTTCATCATTAGTATTTTTTCCATCGAGGTTTAAACTTCAAAGGAAGTCATCAATGCTGAGATACTCTTTCTAGGGCAGATCAGCTAACCGCATGGTGCAGCCACCAGCAAAAGAACACATAAAAAGTCTAATGATACCTGTTATTAGGTCCTGCTGTTGGCATGTTATTAATATGAATGAATGTACTTGGCAAATAAATAAAAAACACAATATGTGGTAAACCATGAACAAAAAGTTTTTATAAATAAAAAAAATATTATAGACTAAGAAAAATAACCAAACAACAGGAATATGCATGATAGTTTTTTTTTTATTTTGGTTTTTTATATAATCTGTGTTTTTCAATGACCAATGCCAACATTGCTCTCCAAGGCAGGCTCGAGATCAGCTTCCATCATCATAGTCCACTGCCATCCAGATTCGCCCAAGAGGATGGTGCGAAAGTAGGGAAACATAGTCCCTATTTATTTCTTATACACCAGCCTCAATTACATACATAAACAGAAAAATCAACTATATGAAAGAAATTGAGTTTTTACTTACAGGTTTCTTTTAAATTCTTAATTATAACATAATGATATACATACGCGAAGGGAGGGAAGCAAAGCCTTTAGCATCTGGCTAGTTAATACGTTTTCCCCAGGGAATAATTCCTAATAAGGATCAGTTGCCAGTAGAAAATTGGATTTAACTATCTCTAAAACTTATCCACTCCCTCATAAAATTTGCCTTATGGTTACCTTATTCTAACTTTTGGCACGTCCAACTTAAAAAAAAAACCATTAACAATCAAAAAGCATTACCTACCTATGGTAATTATTAACGAAATTACAAATTAACAATTAATCTTCGGTAATTCTTCACAAGATACTGTGAGATTATCTGTATAGGCATTTATAGCAATATTCGTCTACCATTACATCAATATGAGCTTCGTAATCCTTCACAGTTACAATGTCATATTTGTCCCAAGCAAATACTGATATATACCTATCAATGAATCCTTATATTCTTGATTGTTGACTAAAATTTAGCTGATTTAATGAGATTTCAAAGTTATTTATATTTAAATGTTCATTAAAATTTATTTGTTTAATATTTTCTATCAGGACAATCTCTCTTCTTTTTTTTTTCTGTCTGATTGATTATTAAGTTTTTGTCGTGATTTAATTTGAATTCATTTATACAGTCTAGCACAATTAGAAATTCATAATTAAAATCTTTATCGTCCACAACGAAGTCAGTCGCGTATTTCTCTACATTGTAAATTTATATTTTTAATGTTACCATTCCATCTGTCTTCCTCTTCCCGTAAATTGTCCTCAAGTTTACTAATTTTAAATTATTGGTATATTTATTTTTATTTTCAACAATTTCTTCTGTTCTGTCATTTAATACTAACTTTATTTTAATTAATGGTGGCTCTACCTTTTCTTCATTCCATTCGACTTCCAACTATGAGCGGTCGGCAGTTTGTATAACTTATCTTTATTTTGTCTCACATTATTTGTCTTTTCAAACCAGCTAGTGGATTCAGGGTGATAGTGTTTTCCTTATCCTTTCTTTTCACATATTTTGCACGATTTTTTTTCTTCATTTGTTTCCCTTTCATTTTCAGAATTTGTTTTAATGATATTTCTTGAATAAATAAACCGCTTTAACGAAAATTGTGAAAATTCCTTTTTTTAACGATCACTATCTCTTATATTACTGACTCAAGGGAAAAAACGAATAGAAACATTTTTGTATGTGATTTTGTGTCCTTAAAATGACAAGTTTGTGAGATATTTGTGAAAACCCAAAAATCACCCTTTCATTAAACCGCCCCCTTGTGCTTACCTCCCCACTCTCGGGTGACTTTTGTATAATGTACAGGACATCCTCTTAACAATTTTACCGAATTTCAGAACTACTTCAGACTTGAGGCGATGGTGGAGCGGGAGTCAAATACGCTTAACCATTCGACAATATTCACTTCTACCTTACTCACTAGTACACTTGATTTCATGAAAACATTGCCTATATTCTTGGTTAGTGCAAGATTGATGATGCTTGGTTTATACCTCTGTTGTCTCAGGATGTAAGTTGGCTCACATGGGCTACACAATAAATTATTTTTACTTAATATGTAATTAATAAGTTTGTTAGTTAATGTAGTTGTTATGACAGTTCACTGCTTGTTTCTGGTGTTGTGATCGCCAAGAACAATCACGTGTTTATATAGTTTAACTATACGCGGTAAATCGTGGAATATTAATTTATTTGGTTGGATATAGACAGTAACAAAAGTGTCAGTCTCTTATTTAAGTGGAAATCAAAATTCATAATTAGTTGGTGGGTGTGGGGAACAGCAGATCTACCAAACAATATGACACCTCCCATCCAATTTCTAACTTGAAAGGTTACGTGGCAAAGATAATCTATCTAAGGTCTCATTGATGGATATAATATGGGGTTGATGTTATGAAACTATTAAAAGTCTACGATATTTCTCCTTATCGTCTGTAAGTTGCATTAAAAATCATCAGTTTCATTTTCCCATTTCAACATTCATAATAAATAAAAGACATTGAAGAAATTATTAAATAAATGTGAAAAGAAACATTATGAATAAAAACATTGTAGACTGCAGAGAATAAGATGTAAGAGGTTGTGTAGTTGAGCTAAGTTGTATTTTTTTGTAGTGTAAAGAGTGTGGGACAGGAGTATTACTGTACCGAGGAAATCCGTCATTCCCACCGGGTTTACCTGGAGCAGGATGCAGTGAAAGATCAATTAATATTGCTTAAAAAGTAAGTTAGTTGAAGTGGGTGAGTCGATAGGGCTGTGTGCCATCGATGCAAGGGCCATGTCGAGAAGTTGTATTGATCCCAGCTTACCTTCCCAGGCTGTTTTCAGTCTCTCCCCTCACCCCAACCCTAAACCAAAACAACATTTTATCATCAAGTCTAATGAAAAAAAACACAGGTGAATCTTTTTTGTAATTTGAGAATGTTAGAAAATTTATTTCTTATACTTGTAGCTACGTAGGTTATTATTTATTCTTAATACGCTGGTTTATTGAAAAGAACTTGGGGGATTTGATTAGTTCGTCTTATATTTTTTTAAACTACTAAATTGCTAATATGACTTTGTTTTATATGTCATATTAACATACTTTTATCATATTAAGCTAACAAAAAAGTCTACATTTTTTAATGTGATGTGTGTGTGTGTGTGCATACTCGTAAATCCACACAAATAAATATACACTATTTCGTCTGGAAAGTTTACTTTTACTTTCGTGTTCCTTAACAAATAATGAGAAATATTTATTTACAGTAGAATATATTTTTATTTGTATTAGTAAGATGATCAAATACATTAAGTAACGTAAACAGGGGAAGTTTACCCAGTTAAACCAATACAATAACAATTTAACTGTTGATATATTTTCTTATAAATAGGAGAAGAACTACAATCAGAAAAATATGTGAATTCTTTAATGAATTGAGGATCGATGGATTTCAATACCATAACCCTTTCAATAGAATGAAATGCTATGTAACGTTAACTTTAATTGATTAAAACTAAATTACTTTATTAAAACTATCCATGAAGGTAATGAAAAAAAAAGTTATATTCACTTTTGCTGGCTCGTATAGAAAATATAAGCTCATCCTGTGGAGCATATAAAACTACCAGTGTTGAACTTATTTTTTTTCAACACACATAATTAATTATGATCTCAGATTTAATTCATACTGTATGAAGAGTTAGGAAACATAATCACTATAGAAACAGTCTGTAATCTGTTAGCCAATTTTGAGTCTTTTAATAATAACAAAAAATGTTTTATATATCCTGTTTATATACAATAGAGAAAATATTCACGAAGAGAAAGCAGCACATAGAAGAAACCCATGATTTCTTTGACAAAAAGGATTTTAATGATATTATTAATCCACTAAAACCCAACACATATTACATATTATTAATCAGGACAACGAACTTCTTTTTCGTTATAATTTATATAAGTAATCAATTCTTTGGTTATTTGCCGTTGGGCTGGTTATTCAATTTTTTTTGCATCTTAAGGGCATAACAAAAATTAGCATATGTCGCAATGTATATTATACACATAGGTGTTTCAAGAGCTTCAATTTGGTACCTATCCTGATAACATAATTAAAAATGTGGTATTTTGAGGAAAGAGAAATTATATTGTATATAATTTTTTTAAATATTATTTTGTCAGGTGGTAATCATTCCCATGGCTATTGGTGCTTTTGATGAAAACGTTTCTGTAACGTTAGTGTTGTCATCAACACTAAACCCAAATGACTGTACTAGTTTACAACATATAATGACGTATTATTTAGTTTAAACTTTGTATTTCTTCCTGGTCGTCATTAGATTATTGTTATTATGACATTTGTGTGTTCCTTCACAATAAATGACGAAATCATTTATGATATTTATTAATTCCGCTTGTGGGGTCAACTTGATATGGGAGCAATTTCGTCCAGATTTGTTTAATAATACGTAATACGACCTCCTACATTAAATCCATAGTGAATGGATCATGTCGTTAATGGACAGCGCAAGCTGAAGTGGGGTCAGCCGTACATAGGTCTGTTTGTAGTTGTTCTAAGTTATATTTCAATCTTCATCTGTAAAGTTTATAAATTATCTGTATTATTGCTTCTAATTTCGTAACTTTTAATTCTGTCAAAAACCGCCTTCACAACAGTTTTAAAATACTAAGAACAAGTAGAAGGGACTTGAGCAGAACTGTATACCTGCCTCGTGACTTCATGGAAGTCACTGATGGTTCCCTGTTATTTTTACGTAAGCAACCGTATCCTTCCAAGACCTCCCTACTTCCCAGAATCTTATCATTTGTATGTAGTAACGTAACTCTTAATATTTGTATATACCAGTGTTTTCCTTGAGCTTCATAATAAAGCTTTTCTTTCTTTTCTTTTAAAAGACTCCACCACTCACATGCACCATAGCATGGCTAAGTGTGATGTTTTTGTGGAACCCTACACGGTGCTTCCGAAATCAAGCTTAGACCAGATTAGTACTTAATTTACCTTTCAGCATTCATAGGTCACTCAGTTCCCCATGTAGTCTCACTGAGCATTCTTAGGATTCTCATTTTCAGGGCCCCAATGTGACTTATCCATGTCAGACGACGATCAAAAATATGGTCCAGAAATTTTGCATTCTCAACAAATGGCCAAATCTCATTCCTAAGCGTTAGTTCTGTTGACGGCAGGATATTTCCTTTCCTGTAAAAGTTTTTTTGACAGAGAACATCAGACTAGAGGTGTTTGACTAGTTATTTAAACGATTTAAAACTTCCTTGATTTTGACTTTTATACTATCAATATTTTCGGCTCTACGAGGGTGGTCTGTAAAGTTTCCGACCTAACAAAGCTTTCATTTTAGCTTTTATTTCACTAGCTTTTATTTATTTTATTATCATCTTCATGTTGAGGTCGGAAACTTTTCAGACCACCTGTGTACATATGATGATGAGGAAAATCATCACAGCAATTAGGTTAACACTTCTTGGTATATTTATGCCCAAGTAATTTATGAGGAAGTGCATATATACTTGGACTTAAAGACATAAATCAAATGTGGATCTTCTCGTATAAAAGCCGCATTGGAAGTTATGTATGATATCGTTTCTTTTTAAAAGACCTATTTAAGTCGTTTATTGACCATACGCTCCATAGTTTTGCATAAACATTTTTAAGAAGATAGGTCGATAACTGGATGCAAGGCGCCAACTGGTGCCAAAGTTTAGGAAAAATACTATTATAACAATTGGAATATCCCAGGAGCCGGCAAAGAGAATCTGTTGGAAGATGATCCCATTTGGGCTTGGCTAGGATCCTTTTACATTGCTTAGGACGGATTCCAGTTCCCACATTGTAAACGGACGGTTATAATCTGGTAAGATCATTGCTAATTAAAATAAAACAATATAGCGACCGCTAACTACATAAGATAAATCACCCTATACTCTATTGTATATATATTGTAAACAAATGTAAATAACATGACCAAAATATAAATCATTGTAAATGTGTTAAACAATAAAAAATGCGGGGAGCCAATTAGTTATATGAGCCAGGACACCAGCTGTCAAGCAGGTATAAGACCCAACCGCCGGGAGAGCCTCTCGGCTCTGTCAGGGAACAAAGGAAACCCACATCATAGGGTACTACATTAGCGATGCTTATTGGCTACTGGCAAGGCCAGCTGGGTATTTAAGCCCGGCGATTTGGGTCAAGTGCTAGCAGCCGAAGTGTTCACGTCGTCTGGTGCCATTTGTTTCTGCCACCATCTGTTCTGCCGCCATCTTGCTACTGAAGGGTGGCACCAGGTAACATTCCTTTTCGTTTACGGTTTTTGTGTTAGTGAATTGTGCATGGGGACGGTATTCCATTAAAATATTTTACCGTATTTTTGGACTTGTTTTTCGGAAGAATGGAGATGGAACTTCCCCGACAGCCACTACGGACAGTGAAGACAAGGGTTTCGAATACCCTAAAATTATTGTTAAGGTCCAGCGACCTACTAAAGCGAAAAACCCGACGAAAATCGGGAGTAAATTTCAGGTCTCGCGATCGAGACGCCAGAAAGTCCAAACCCCGCAGTTCCAGTGACTAAGAAGCCACCGCCAATTGTTGTCTCGGGAGAGACAACAACCGATTTAACACAGCAGCTCAAAAGAGCAAATGTAAATAGTTTCGCCCTCAGGAAGAATCAGCCTGTTACCTCAGAGGGAAAAAATTTTTGAGAAGATTATTTTGAATTATCTCAAAGATTACTGATCGGAAAACGACATCATTCGCCAGAGCAGACTGGATTCCAATCCAGTATGAGCACAGAGAACCCCCTTCTGAAGGTACAGTCAGAAGCTAGCCATAATATGAATAGAAACATAGCCACGGCTATGATTTCCATTGATTGCACCCAAGCATTCGACTTGGTGTCTCACGGGATACTGTGTCAAATGCTCTGCGACCGGGAATGCCCGGAACAACTCTATTCCATTCTGGCTAGCTTCCTGAAAAACAGATCGTTGCGGGTGCGGGTGATGATAACTTCTCCGAAGCTGTGCCACTGACCTGTGGAGTACCCCAAGGAGCAGTCTTATCCCCTGTACTATTCAAAGTATACACGTCTGAGATTGTCGGAACCCGTTACAAAAATACCACAGTTACTGCTTTCGAAGATGACATAGCGGTGTACAGTAGCAGCATGAGTGCCAGGGTAGCTCTAAGACAGGCCTGAAGTAGCCTGTAACCAGATCAGTGAGGGATTGGGGAGACTCAATATCTCTGTAAACGCGGGTAAGACTGACTGCGTAATTTTCTCTTTCCAAAAGGGAAAAAGCCCACTACCTACTAGTTACATAGTAGGAACGGAGGAAAATTCACCAGCCAAAAACCTAGTATATCTAGGAATTAAAATGGACTGACACCTCCATTTTAGTAACCATTTTACGAAGAAGTTGAAGCAAACACGCACGAAGCCTTACCGGCTTACGCACTTATTCACTTCCCCCAATCTATCACTGCGTCTCAAGCTACTGATTTACAAGAGCATACTCAGGCCTACTCTGCTGTATGGTGCACCGCATTTTCGTTATCTGACGTATACGACAGCTCAGCGACTCCAACAATTACAAAACGGTATACTAATGAAAGTGGTCAGAGGTACTTCATTCGAGCAGCGGAGCAACAGTGAGCTTCACGAGATCTTTGAGCTGCCTACGGTGGACGAATTCATCCAACGTAGACATATTAAATTTTTCGATTCCCTGCAATACTTGACAAACCCGGTGTTTAACACGATAACCCCCGCTCCGTTCCCCCATCGATGGCAGGACGCTGTCGCGGCTGGAACACTTTAGTCTTAGGTTCTAGGTTTAGGTTTTAGTGTTAGTGTTTTCCACGGTTGCAAGCTGAAGGTGAGCCTCATCACCTAGTGAGTGTATGTGTATTGGACTTATTAACAACAATCTGAAAGTATTATATTTTACGCACTCCTTCGAATGCAGCATGAGGAGACAGCTGTAATTCCAAATTTATTTATTTATTTTTGTCATTGTATATATCTGTACCTCGGAGGGATACAACACTATGTCCATTTTCATAACTTTACAGGAGAGGAGTTTTAAACTTTTTTTCAACAAAAAGTGTTATTGGCACAGCTATTTATTGAGATGTTGAAACAATATTTTACCAGAACATTCTATTTATTGTTATTTACATCATGCAGTTGTTATAAAATGAAAAAAAACCTATGATTCTGTAATAAAGTCAATATGGAAAAAATATGGACATAGTGTTGTATCCCTCCGAGGTACAGATATATTATCAATAAAGAGGTTTTGAAAGAAAAAAAAAAAAATCCTGTATATCATTCTCCTGTCGACTACCAGCTCGTGGCTACCCTGCTTGAAACTCTGAATTTGACTGCTTCTTTATGAAAAACCTCTACATCTCTTTCTCTCCTCGCCTCGCTACGTTTTAGCCCGGCGTTGTCAGACCCCACACCTTCCTAGTGGGAATCTCTGCCTTCGTCTCCCTAAATCTAGCACCTCCTTGGGAGAGACCTCTCTCTAGTGGACAACGGTTGTCGTGGCCCTGCAAACTTACCAAGCAGTGTCTCCCGCGACAATTCAGTCTACCTCACTCCGGTTCACACTCGCCTTTGGGATCCGGACGGATTTCGCCTTCCCTCAGATACCGATTGTGAATTCGTGGTCATTCCAAGACCACACAAACTACCTACCTGCCCTATACCTCTTCTCCTGAACATAGTGCATTGTCGGGGCACATACCTATCAAAAAAATGGAGTCAGATAGTAAAGCTGTCATGAAACGATTGTCCAGGTTATAAACTCAAACACCCCTCACTTGTCACCAGGGCTAGGGTAACCAGGCACCCCCCTTGTGACGACCCGACAAACGATTTCTCTCTTTGATTGATTAATGTACATTATATTAATTATAATTAGATATGTATAATGGATGTATACAAACCTTTTAGTGTGTACCTCTTTGGTATTATGCACGAACTTAGAATCAATGAATTCCACAACAATTAAATAACACCAATTATTTGCACACACCACAAGACAACTTTTATGGAGCTAAAGCTTTATTGAACTATATCTCTAGGAAAACAAGGAGTTCTATATCTAGTTCTATCCGCGCGCTATAAACATAAACAAAGCATCTCCTGTTATTCATTATGACAAAAGGCTGACATGGAACCCACACACGAGGCTAAAAAGACAAGAACTAAACAGACGCTTTGGACAACTGTCAGACTACTTCGAAGGACATCCCATCTCTCAATAGAAAATAAACTACTGATCTACAAAGTTATACTTAAGCCAATCTGGACATACAGAATAGAGCTATGGGGGACAGCAAAAAAGTCAAACATCAAACGTATCCAATCATTTCAATCAAAAATCCTGAGAACAATAGTTAATGCCCCTTATTACGTCAGCAACAAAACCCTTCATGACGATCTCAATATACCTTATATTCTCGAACTCGTCCCTTCCAAGTTCATGAAATTCCATAGTGACCTATCCAACCACACTAATCCCCTAGCACAGTCATTGCAATGCACCACTCATCCCTATAATCCTCCTCGTGACCTGCTATAAATGCGTAACAGTGGGAGTCCTGGGAATGGCCAGTTTCTCCGATCATGTGCTGAGGGTATGTGGCTCTCGCGCTCTTGGTCAGCCTCCGCTGGCTCATATCCGGTGACACAGCTGACGGAGGAGCGTGAGGGATTTCGCAAGACTTCGCTTCCAAGCAAGACGCTAGGGAGGAGACAACCATGTGGATTTGGGAGGTCTCGTGGCTGTTTGTAAATACTGTATGAATGAGTGAGTGAATGAAAATTGTAAATATGGTTTGAATGAAAACATTTATCCAGTGCCATTCCTGAACCTTGGCACACCGTTCATTTATGTATTTTAGGAACATAAAGTCAAAAAAGGGACATGCATGATTACTAATTTGTCTTTGTAGACAATTTACGAAATATTGTCTTCTTTTCTTTACTCATAAAACTCGAAGCAGACAACGTGATCAAAGCTTTACGCTCTTCTATTTATTTATTTTACCACTTGACTCGTCGTTGATCTACGATGATGATTTACATCCCACGATTTCCAAGCATTTTGTTCTAAGTTCGGATAGAACTTCATGCTATAGCCACGGGCTCTAGTAAGGTAATGGTCAAGTAGAAGGACTTGTGGGAACGCTAAATGATTTGTTGACAGTAGCTGGGATGAATAACAACCGTGCATGGCAAGATACAGTTGCAAATATTCAATTCGCTTTAAACACTACACCTCACCGTGTAACTCGGCTATCGCCTATGGAATTAATGTTCACAATGGTTTTGTCGACCGCGTGACCTTATTATATATCAGGTGAATATTACTGGGGATTCTTACGTGGATTTAAAATAAGTAAGAGCTCTTGCCACAAGTTCGATGAGACAAATAAAAGTCCCCCCCCCCTTCCATAGGTGTTTTATCTTATCTTAAGCACGAAGAGAGAAATCAGTTAAAATTAGACCCAAAAAATAAGGGCCCAGTGAAAGGTACAATATTGTTACTTGTAATGTTGTGATATGAAATGCGATCTATCGACGGCAAGCGCAAATATAAAGTTGTATATGATCTTCTGCGAAAGGATCCAGATGTCTGTGAAATTGAACAAAAACTTGGTATCAGTAATAATGATGAAAGTTGAGTTTAACACGGTTTACTTCTGTGACCTGGCTTGCAATGCTATTGATTTTTCATTTATTGTCTATGATTGGTAATAGCGATTTATTGATGGGGTATGGTGTATGTACTGGTATTTGTCGGTAGTTGCTTTTCAGCTAACAATATAACTTGCCAAGGGACGGTAATGTTAGCAGTCACTTTTTGGCTGCCGATGGGGTATGTTGAAATAGCACTACTACCACTTTTCGGATACCGATGTGACACTGTAGGTTAAGGGGGACCGAACAACACAATCATCAATCACTCGACCTTAAATTATGCGATTGAAAGTTTATAATGAACTTAGTATCTTTTCCTGGTGTGCATGTGTGCGTCGCCTGAATTGTGAATCATATGATCCATTTATAAATTGTGAGCTTGCCAGTGTTCCTGATATCAAAGAACTACCATTGTTTTTATTAGTTAATGAGAACGTGTTTTTAAAAATATTCTGATAATCAAGGACCTTATTATTTATATGTTTTACTCACTCGTGCTATATGTTCCTATTAATAAGTGTTTATTATTTTCATGACATGAGTTGTATTGGTGTTCATTATTATTATTATTATTATTTGTTCCGGTATTTGTGCACCGTGGCCTCAGTGAGACCTATTGTGCGCCGTCCATGTCCCTGTCCTATATATGTGACAGGCCCACGGCCTTTGCAAATCTGAGGATACTGAATGGATCGATCAGTTCACATAGTTTGGGGTCTACAATGCGATCACTACCAAAGTGGAAGGTATCGCCTTCTAGCTAAGTTATCACAGTCACATATTATATGACGTGCCGTTTCTCCCTCTTTCTTGCAGAATCTGCAGATTGGTGATACCACTATCCCCAAATTAAAGAGGTGTTTATTTAACCGATAGTGACCTGTATAGAGTCCTGTCAGACTTTTGAGTGTCCACCTGTCCATTGATAGAAGTGCTGAGCTTCTTCTCTTACAGGGTCCATTAAGAAACAGTTTCGAGTGTTCCTGTTTCTTAGTTTCTCTCCAAGAGAGTCTTGCCTTGTCCTCTAAAGCTAATTTTATACGCCTTTTAGCGTAGCCGAGGCTGATACCACATATGGGTTCAGGTGCAAGAGGTGTCTGTTCTGAGCCCACCCTTGCAAGGCCATCTGCCTTCTCATTGCCTGTGATGCCTGTGTGTCCTGGCACCCAGTCGATTCTAACCTTATTGGCTAGCGAAAGTGTGTTTAGGTTGTTTTTACACTCCTCAACCAAATAAGATCTGGTCGTATAGCTTCTCAGGGCGCCAATGGCTGCCTGGCTATCCGTGAAAATTGTGATCAGTCTGTTTCTTACACCCTCCCCAATTAAGGTTTGGGTACAGACATTGATCGCCATCACTTCGGCCTGAAAGACCGAGGTGTGTCTACCTAAAGGAATAGAAATCCCAGATTCTGGTCTATCTTTCCTCCATATGCCGGCCCCTGATCCGTTTTCTGTTAGTGAGCCGTCTGTATAGATATTAATCCCATTACACAGTTTATGTGGTTTGGTCTTAGTGTTTTCCGCACAGTATAAAACGTCTGTGTGTTTCTTAACTTGTAGGTCAGAGTGCATTGACAGCACCTCGTCCTCATCAATTCTTCTGAACAAGTTCCCATGTCCCATGTGAGTCATGACTTTGGATCTTGTTCCTGATTTCGCAAGTCTGTAAGCCACGTTCAAGGCTTGCGCTTCTACTTCTATGTGCAGTGGATTCAAGTTCAATAAGACTTCCATTGCAGCAGTAGGAGTTGTACTCATGGCACCAGTGATCATGAGACATGAAAGCCTCTGTAATTTGCCAAGCAAAGTTCTGTTTTTACTAATACTACCTCTGTGCCACCACACCATAGAGGCATAGAGCACCATTGGTCTCACTGCTGCGGTATATAGCCAGAATAACATTCTGGGTTGTAGTCCCCAGGTCCTACCCACAGCCCTTTTACATGCATAGAGGCATCGAAGTGCCTTCATAGTAATATTCCTGATGTGTTTAGACCAGTCCAATTTACTATCCAGAGCAACCCCTAGATGCTTCACCTCACTACAAATGCTTACCTGTGTCCCCCCTATATAGGGTGGTCTAACTATAGCATTTCTATTGGTGTTCATTTACTTGATCCTCTTTTTTTTTTATGTAAAAACGTCTATAATGTTAACAATTAAAGAAAATTTTCTTGTATCTAAATCATTGATGAACTGCGTTTCATGCCTCACAACGTATAACACAAAAACCTATACGTTGGCGATACACTGCCTTTTTTTACATTAAGGACTGATACCCCTTATGGTTCAATTTACAGACCCACAGTCGCAGAGGTGCAACGTTTGTCAGGAGAGCCGTGTGGATGGCAGATATAACCAACAGGAGGTACGAAGGCAAGGACTACGCCCAGCATCATCTAGCCAGACACCCTGAAAGTATGTGAAAACAAGAAAGAGAGGTGGGGATGGATCCGGAAGGGCCCCATCTAGGTTATTCTGCAGGTGACTTGTACAGTACAGTTCGAGGCATCAAGGGAGCCCTTCCTCACGTACTCTACTGTTTTATAATTCATTAAAACAATTATCTAGATATTGTGTTTTCCTTTATGCATCCATATCCGGCTATCTGTGATGCCGCATATATATATATATATATATATATATATATATATATATATATATATATATATATATATATATATATATGTAAGACAATTATTGAAGGTGGGGTGAATAAACTGAAATCAGTTTCTCTGTAAACAAAGTTAGCAATTTTATTCACTATATATTATATTATAACAATTATTAATATTGATTTACACAATCTTACCTGTAAACAAAGAAACGACAATTACAGTTTCTAACTATCAATTCTCTATTTACACTATTTTATTTTACACACTATTTACATGTTCTGTTATCTCACATAACCTTTTCTATCTGATAACTGCTGCTCCATCTGGTGGGGGCCAGTGGAAGCAGCACGGCAAATTCAAATGAAAGAGAGATCACTTTCATTACATCTCCCCTCCTTGAGGTGAAAATTCTTTGAAAATTTTCAGTCTGGTAATATCGGAAGTAATTTTGTTATGTGAAAGAATCCAGTTTCTTGCTTTCCTCTTCCGGTATTTATTTTATATATTGAATTTGATATCTTTTCTGTTATTTCAAAGGGGCCAATTTTTAATTCATCTAGTTTATTCCTGTTTAATTTGTTGCCATTTTCTATATATACTGTATCTCCTGTGTTAAATTCCCAATGTTTTCTTGATTTATCAAATATTTTCTTGTTATATTCATGAGACTTTTTGTTCTTTCTAAGGCTAATTTACTGTCATTCATCCAGTTTTCTTTACTGTTTCTTTTTTTTAATTCTTCAGGTAAAATGCTAGTATCTGTGCCATCCAATAAATACTTGGGTGGAAAACCAGTTACTGTATGTTCTGTTTCATTATATTTATCCACACATTCTTTAGCGACTGTTGTCCAGGCTCTTTTCTTCCCTTTTCCGTTCATTTTACATCTGATTTTATTGACTAGAGTTTGATTTAGTCTCTCATTTAAACCATTGGAAAAGGGTGCATTAACTGCTGTAAATATCAATCGAACCTCCTTTTCCCTTAGGAAATCTTTGAATTCTCTTGAGTTGATTCCTGGGTATTGATCTGTAAGTATTATACCTATTTTCTCTGTTTCCAGCACATTATTTACTAACTTGATGAAGTCAGTGGCACTCTGAGTTTTTGATGTTGAAATAAATGCATATCTTGTGAAGTGGTCAATAAGCAGGTGGAGGTATCTTTTTGTTGATCGTTGTCCTCCAAAACCTCCAATAGTGTCGATTGACATTATTTCGAATGGTTTTGTTGCTGGCCCTACTTGTGACATTAGCCCATATTTTTCTTGCCCTCTGGATTTGTTTTTAATACATATTTCACAGGTTTTACATACTCTTTTTATATTTGCAGTTATATTTTTTGCTGTATAATAAGGGCATACCCTATTCATCATTTGTTTAATTCCTATATGGCACCATTCAGAATGTATTTCTTTAATGAATTCTAAACTTAAGTTTTCAGATAAAATTATCTTTTCTTTATTTCTTACTTTTTTATAGAACACTCCATCTTTTTCTATTAATTTTGTTTTGGTGTTTTGTAATGTTCTATTTTCCTCTTGATCTTTTTTAATTTCTTGTATTTTTATCAAATTAACTATTTTTAGGATTTCTTCTTTATTTTCAATTGGTTCTAATACCGGGTTTCTGCTCAAACTATCTGCTTCGGTATTATCCTTTCCCGGAATGTATTTAATTTCAAAATTGTATTGTGACAAATAGTAAGTTAATTCACCAAGTTCTTCATCCGTTCTTGCTCTTATGTTTAAATTTTCTAATGGTTTGTGATCTGAAAATACAGTGAATTCTCTTCCAATTAACCAGTATTGCCAATATTTTAATGCCTCTTTGATTGCCAAACACTCTAAATAAATTGCTTTTTTCCTTTTTTGTGGTTCACTTAATTTTTTTGAAAAGTATGCTACAGGCTTTTCTTTTCCTTTGTTTTGTACTTGTTTCAAAACTGCACCAATACCTTCTAGAGATGCATCTGTATAAATTCTTATTGGTAAATCATTATCAAATATTTCTAACACTGGTTGGGAACATAGCAATTTCTTTACTTCTGCAAAGGATTTTTCACACTCTTCTGTCCATAAGAATTTTTCATTTTTCCTTAATAATTTATGCAGTAGATCTAGCAATATCGAGCTTTTTGGTATATACTCGTGATAAAAATTAATTTTTCCTAAAAATTGTCTGATGTTCTTTTGGGTTTTTGGAGTTGGAAAGTTTTTTATTTAAATTAAGTTGTCCTTTATTGGTCTTACTGTATTGTGTTGTATTATGTGTCCAAGGTATTTTGCTGATTCTGCTGCGAATGTACATTTTTTAAATTTTAATCGGAAACCTTCATTGACTATTGCTTTTATTACTTTTTCTAAATGTTCTATATGTTCTGTGAATGATTTCGAAAAAATTAAGATGTCATCTATATAATTTTCTGAAAAGTCTTTTAAATTGTGCTTTCTTAAGATGCTGGATAAAATTCTTTGAAAAATAGCTGGTGATGTCTTTAAACCGTAGGGTAGGCATGTCCATTGGAAGTGCCCTTCTTGTGTGACAAATCCTGTTTTCTGTCTATCTTCAATGCGTAATGGAATTGACCAAAAAGCGGAATTTATATCTAGTGTGGTGAAGTATTTGCAGTTTCTTGTTTGTATTATTAAATCATCTATTAATGGGAATGGTTGAGCTTGTGGTTCAATTCACGAAAATCTATACATAATCTTGATCGCTTGTTTTCATCTCTTTTGAATGCTAGGGTCACGGGGGCAGCGAATGGACTATAAGACTCTTCAATTAAATCATTTTGTAATAATTTTGCCACCTGATCTTCTATTTCCTTCTTATCTGCTATAGTGCATCTATACGGCCTTTTGCTGCAGAATCTGTCCACCAGTAAGTCAATTCTAGCTTCGTACTCCTTAACCGTGCCCACATCATATTTGTTCCTGGCAAATACTGTACTGTACTTTTCTATCAGTCTTTCTATCGTAATCTTTTTCATATTATCTAAGTGATCTAATTTTATTTTGAACCCGTCTTCTTCGATATGTTCATTAAAATTCACTTTAACTTCTTCATTTTTTTCTTTCTTTTTCTCAGTATTTCCTGTTTTATCTTCTTTCTTCTGTAATATTTGTAGATTCTCATTTTGAATTAATCTAAATTTGTTGATAATATCTAATCCTATAAGAAAATCTTCAAAATCATCTCTCTCTACAATGAACACATCAACATATTTTTCTATGTCAAAAATTTTCACTTTTATGGTTACTAAACCTTTTGTTTGTGTCACACCATTGACTGTTTTTAAATATATCTTATTAACGTCTTCTGTTTTTTTCTTTATCTTAATTAATTTTGTATTTATTAGAGAGACTTGGGATCCTGGATCATATGTCCCATTTACCTGTAACTTCTCTTCTAATAATATTTTTACCTTAATCAATGGTGTGATTATTCATTTTTTTGTTCTGTATTTAGATCTACTTCTAATACTGAGTTGCTTCCTATTATTCTAGTTTCATATTTGTCTCTCTTTTTAAACCAGCATGAAGCTTCTGGATGATATCTGATACCTTTGTTTAATTGTTCACAATTATTGCATGCCTTTTTCTCTTTGAATTTATGTTTACTAAAAAGTTTTTCATCTTTCTTTTTTATAAAATTATTTTTGTTTGCTAGACCCTCACATTTTCTAATTTCGTGAAATAATTTGGTAGAATTCTCACATTTTTCCTTATCTAACTTATTTCTAATGAACTCAGGTAAGCCTGCAGCTATAAGCATCACTAAAGTCTGTGAACTAATGTTCTCATCCATATCTAACAATAATTTATCTTTTTTCATGGCGTATTCCATCAGTAGACCTTCTTTATACCTATATGATATAGCATGCATTCCTGTACTCCATCCTTGGTCTTCAAAAGTTTCCAAAAATTTTTCTTTCCAATCAGACCACACAGAGTCCATTGTTAATATTGTTAAGGTTGCTGAGTACCAGTCTAAGCATGATTTTTCCATAAACAACCTTAATATCTCAATCTTATTATTGTCTTCACTGATTCCACATCTTCTACATTCTTTCTCAAACATCTCTAGCCACTGTTTAGCATTTGAGTGTTTACATGTAAACTTCTCAACCATGAACTTCTCTGCTATGTTTTAAATTTAGCTCATTCTCTTTATTTTGTGTGGATTCAACCATCTTATCTACTACTATACTACTTGTTCTAAATATAAATTATCAAACATTACATTACCTTCTTCATCAAAATATATTGTTTTCATTTTCTCGGTTAATGTAATCCAGACTCTCTTCTGTTGACCTCTTTGAGTAAAACTGTTCCTCAATCTTTTATAAATAAGTGTCTTAGTCAATTCTTCATGATCACTCATAAAGCTTTTCTCATGGGGCAACACATATTCTTCGTTTTCTTCTGTTTTAATTGTGGTAATTGAGAGAACATTTGTCTTCTTATCCTTCGGTGATCCCCCAAAGTTAAAGGTGAATTGCAGTCTTTTCGCCATTGTAACTCCTATTGTCGTTTTGTAAGACAATTATTGAAGGTGGGGTGAATAAACTGAAATCAGTTTCTCTGTAAACAAAGTTAGCAATTTTATTCACTATATATTATATTATAACAATTATTAATATTGATTAACACAATCTTACCTGTAAACAAAGAAACGACAATTACAGTTTCTAACTATCAATTCTCTATTTACACTATTTTATTTTACACACTATTTAAGTACATGTTCTGTTATCTCACATCTGCCATATCTGATATATCTCTGATATATCCATATCTGCCATATCATATCTGATAACTGCTGCTCCATCTGGTGGGGGCCAGTGGAAGCAGCACGGCAAATTCAAATGAAAGAGAGATCACTTTCATTACATATATATACATATGCTGTTATGTGTGTGACTCACCACATAGATTTAATATAGAGAGTAATAAAATTAGGTAATATAAATCGACTATATAAGGGTCTATAAATGTAATGTCTTTGTTGGTGGTTAGCAAAACTGGGATTTAACAGACAAGCAATAACACTTAGTTCTCGAGAAACTGAACTAGATGAGTAAGCAGTCAGTTGGTGCTCGTAAAAAAGAAGGATGTGAAGTTTCACTCGCCTACTTGATCAACAGGAACATGAAGAAATACCCTTTTCACCTAGAGAAGTGAAAATAGATCGAAGAAAAGACCGGCCTTTTCGGGAGAAGACAAGGATTCGAGTCGTGAATTCGGAGAAGAGGGGAAGTGGAAACACCCTTTAAAAAGAGAGGGATAAGGGAATCTCTTTCTCTTTTTGAAACAGACGATGCAGAGAAAGGAAGGCTTGTTTTGTATTAACGAATGGAAACTCATCACCTTGAGGTTGCATTTCACGTATAAAAAGTTGACTTTCCGCATGTAGTAATTGCTCAGGAGATCTTCGAAAAGGATTCTGATTTCCCAATTGGATTAAGATTGCTCATAGATACTCCTATAGTTTCAACGAAAGTATTCATGTAGTTGATCATTAAAATTATTGCAGGTTTATACACCCAGCAGAGGCAGCCACACATACAAATTTTTTTTTTTTAAATTGAAATTTTTGTAGATGTCTCATTTATCAGTTCTACCACAGATCTGACTAATTTAATAACATTTATTAAACCACTAGAAAAAATATATTTGGCAGTATGTAAGGAAACAATCACCAATAGAATACATAATGAACAAAGACTTATACAAATAGCTCGATCTAGACTTTCTGGTGACGCGCAACAATTATGCATGTATGAAGACTTCTTATCAATAAACGACTTAAAATTACATTTAGTAAATCACTATACAGTCGGACAACATCTCACCTACAATATGAAATCTCTCAGATTCATATGTACAGAAACGAACACTTAGCCTTCATTAACAGAATTATCCCACATCAAATTCTAATTCAGAACCGTATAATAATTGACATCTCTATAAGTGATAAACAACAAGAAATATTGTCACAAAAGGCGCTAATTGTAGACCACGTTCTTAGAAATTTACCATCAAGACTTATGGACGCACTCAACCACTTTATTATTAACGACCTGGTACAAATGAAAAACGTTTTATATAATAACTGTAGGATCATAATGGAAGATATGTATCCTCAAGGAAACACAAACATCAGTCAACAAGAATACCGACCTAGACAAAACAATTATAAGAGAAATGACTATAATGGGCAACAATTTCAACCCCGGCAGTACCAAAATAACTATAGACATAATTTGTAACAAAACATCGCAATAATTATCAGCAACGTTATGAACTCCGTCAGAACCTTAGAAATAATCAACAACGACTAAACTTTCAAAGACCTCAACAAACATCATTTCCATCATAACCCTTCAATCCACCTTCACAGAACACCGGGTCAATGTGAACTGATCGAAGTAACGAAGTGCATCACTTAGAAGACGAACAAGAGAACGAAACATTGAAACAGAGAGTTAAAGACTTGGAGGACAAACTTGAACATACGACTTTAGTGAAAATACGAAATATTATTAGGGATGAAAACAATGCAAACCCTAAAAACAGAAATTAAATTGGGAACGAATAATGAAATTAAAATGAATAAGATAAACTTAATAATCAATAATGGTCATATAATACTTAATAAAGAATGAAAAGGAACTAGAAACGCTTGTTAGACATAAACATACAACTAAAGAAAATTATTTAATCTATTAATAAAAAACTAACTTATTGAAACTCAAAACGGACAAACCAATATTTACAAGAAACTACCGATACCCACAACAGTTTAAAGATGACGTACAACAAGAAATAACTAGATTATTGAAAAATAATATACTAGCGAAAGCAACTCCCCTTATAATTCCCCTATCTGGATTGTACCAAAAAAAGTAGATGCTTCAGGGAAAAGAATAATCAGAATGGTTCTTGACGATCGTAAATTAAATGCAGAAACTATTTCAGATACATTTCCTCTACCGAACACAGAAGACCTTTTAAATCAATTACATGGTTCAAATTACTACACAACAATAGAGTTAACCCCAGGTTTTCATCAAATTGAGATGAATCGAGAATCAAATGAAAAAAAACTGGTTTCTCGACAGACTGTGGACATTATGAATTTCTTCGCATGCCATTCGGTTTGTGCAATGCTCCACCAACCTTCCAAAGAGCAATGAACGCAATGTTATCTAATACGCCACATGATCTCGTGTACATGGATGGCATTATAATTTTTTATCCTA
Source organism: Acanthosoma haemorrhoidale (assembly GCA_930367205.1). NCBI lineage: Eukaryota > Metazoa > Arthropoda > Insecta > Hemiptera > Acanthosomatidae > Acanthosoma > Acanthosoma haemorrhoidale. Next base: position 113,412,773 of record OV884009.1, on the reverse strand, counting down.
CCATTGACGACCATTTAAAACACATTGAAATCGTACTACAAAATTAAACAAACACTCACTGCCAATCCAACTAGACAAGGCAGAATTGTTTAAAACAAAACTACCATTTCTTAGCATATTTTAACGGCTAACATGTATTAAGACAAACTCTGATAAAATTGATGTTATTAACAACTTTCATATTCCCAAAACAACAAAAGAAATTGAACAATTTCTAGGAATGACAGGATACTACCGCATATGTATACATAACTATGCCTCCATAGCCTCTCACCTCTCAACTCAAAGGGGATACCATGATTAAACCTAACTTATACAAAGGCGCCTTTATGACACTAAAGATATATCTAACTAACGCCCCTATACTTAAATACCCTAATTTTAACGAATCTATGATTCTCACTACAGACGCAAGTAATATAGCAGTTGTAGCGTTGCTTTCCCAACTTTCGTAAGAGAGAGACCATCTTATCACCTTTGCTTCATATACACTTTCCAAAACAGAACAAAGCTATTCAACAAATAAACAACAGTTACTAACTATTGTTCATACTTGTTAACACTTCAAGCCCTACTCATATGGAAATAAATTTACATTACAAACAGACCATAAACCGCTACAATGTCTTTTTAGTATGAAAGGCGACAACACTAGAATTATGAAATGGATTTTTCATCTTCATGAATTCCAGTTTGACATTAAATACATAGAAGGAAAAACCAATTATGTAGCTGACGCACTTAGCATAGTACAATTAAAATCATCACATGACTTAAACTTTCTAGAACTTGACGATATGGAAACAGAAGAAGACAAAGACAGATTAATAGAAGCAACAACTAATGACTCAGAAGAATACAACCAAACTTCACAAGAACCTAACTCAGAAGCTATGGAAGACGAAATTAGTGTAGTACCTACACAGCATTCCCAAGACTCTAGTAACAAACAAATTTGTATAGCCCCAAACGATAAAGCAATAAATGACGAAGAAAATCAAATATTTATACAACGAGGAGAAAAGAACATTGTTACCACTACTTATTAAACCCATGGACTTGGACGAAATCATGCTAGAAATTTTAAAACCAAATACTACCTACGGAATCTATTGTGAACCAGATGTTGAAACCTTCAGAAGTCAATTTGAAGGAATTTATAACAAAATACAAGAATTAATAAGATAAAAATTTCCAACTGTAAAGATAAAACGTTTAGGCGTACTTGACGCAAACGAACAAAGAGAAATGGTTGAAAATTATCATGCTGGTAAATCATTTCACAGAGGAATAATTGAAACGTACGAAAAACAAAAAACGGACTTGCTATCGCCCTCACATGAGAGACCACATTTCAGACTCCATCAAGAACTGCCGTGTTTGTAGAACAGTGAAATATAGAATAGAAAAAGACAAACCATGCGTTAAAAGAATAGCAAGAACAAAAGACAGACACAGATACAAACCTGTTACACCTTTTATTGACAAACGAAACAAAATAATAAAAGTACACACAGATAATGTAGTTAGAAAAAGAAAAGGCAAAAAGAGACAATTAATACCACAAGAACAAACTGTTCCAGATGGAGAACAAATGAACATTGATACTGACAGTGTCACTCACAGTAACTGCAGCATATAAAATAACAGACTTGAAAAACTCTTCTGGACTAGTAACCTTTAAACTTCCTGTCACAAAAATAATTGCCTCTTACAAAACCATTGTACATTTACTAAATCTTACCTTCTCATCTTGTTGTTCTTGTGCCTCGGTTCGCTCAACCCCTATCTTCGTTCGCTCTGTTCCACTCGCCCCTTTAACCTCATCTTTATTTCACCCCCCCCCCTTGTTGACTCTCGGCCTTAAAGCTGCTGTTATTATATATATAATATAATAATTGGTCTGAATCAGTGATGACAGTTTTTTAAATAAAAATATATAGTAAATAAACGTTTATCGTTATCAATTATAACAAAAGTACATGATATAATCAACTTTAACTTACATAGGTATTCAATAAATTATATGAAATTAAATTAATGTTTCCTTTTTACCAATAATAATGAATAATATGTGGGTTTTTTTTATAGCGGGGGTCTCCTAGAGTGAATTTGGATTTAGTTACGCTCCTGTTTAATTACTCGATAGTAATGCTAATTAATCGTCTAAGGCTTAAGTCAATTTATACCGAAGCCCAGAGGATCTCTTGTTTTTGGATTAAATTATCTCATAGATGCATCCAATAAGCAATGGAAACGTTCAACATTTCATCATATTTGTAATAAGCTATAATTCAAAATTGAGCGTTGATGTGACACGTTAGAGAGGTGAAAAGGAAAAAAGTAAGCGCCAAAAATCAAGTAATGAAAGAGGTTATTTAATCCAAATTAAAATATCTCAAAAACTATAAATCGTAGATACATATAGAAAGGAAGGGAAATGTTCAGAATTTTACGTAGAAAATCGAAGGTTAAGAGCAAAGTGTAACGAAAGGTCGAGGCTGCTTATAACAAAAAAGGATCGGAACGAATAATACACTGTTCTATAATGGAACGAAACGGTAGGGACGGTTTCGAACGAAAATCTGTGTAATGGCCCATCACTATTGGCATTTAATTTAGTAATTAAATCATTAATTGGTTGGGTTTACATTTTTAATTTAATTATCATTATTTATAATTTGTTACCTGTATTTTAACCAATATAATTATAAGTTACAGAATGACTGCAATGTTCCATTCACTTCAGACCTTTGGCCAGTATACATACAATGACTATAGACACATGAATGGTAAGAGCTCTTATTGAATAATAAAACAATGTATTGCTACATAAAATGTTTGTTGACTGCCGATTTTGTTGGGAAAAGCTCCAAAAAAAAGTGCTGTTGAAGTTCTTGAAGAAACAAAGCCTCTTTATGTAAAGTCCCCATCAGCGCTGAAAACCTATAGTACCGAAGATAGGCGTGCAGGTAAACATTTAAAATACCCCAAATATTTATGTATTTCCTTTTTTTTTAAAGACTCAATCAGTTCATTACTATTTTTATGATATAGATGACATTTTTTGCACAACTAGAGCACCTCCACTTAAGAAACAAGAGAGGTCATGTGACTTGGAGTCAAAGTTACGGAGACTATTTGACTCAAAAGATAGTCTGGGAGAGGTAGGTGCCAAGTTTCAAGTTTTCTGTATTTCTGTATAGGTTTTAGAATCGGTAACATTGCCAATTTTTTTCCCTCATGCTTTCACCTGTGTAGCTAGCTGTGTGTCGGTTCCAGTCTTTGTTACTTCTAACTTGTTATACAGGGAGGTCCAATTTGATATAAAAAATATATATAAAATATAAGTTAGGGTCATTTACAATATTCTGCAGAGCGACGGAGTATTAATCCCTTCAAAAGCTCTTGAACAAATTGTTAAACAACAAAACAAAAAACTATTTTAACCAACAATTCACGTGAGAAGAATTATTGGCTGTGAATAATCATTGCGTGTAATAGACATTGATACAGTCTACAAAGTGGCAGTCATTAGAAGGGATGGCGAATAAGAATCCGTTTTGTTGGTTTAGGGCGTAAAACACTTAATTCATCAACGCCCGATGTTTTAATTATAATTAAAAGCAATGCGAATAGCCCACTGATGTGACCCTGGCTGACCACTGAGATCTCATGACGCAAAATCCACAAGTCCAGGAGGGGCACAAGCTCATAAGTCAGGTGGTGGATTATTTCTGGAAGGGCACGATTTTAGACGGAGGATGTAAGTAAAAACATATAAACCATCTACCGTCGATTCAGATTGCCGTCCTCCAGCCATTCTTCCTTAAATATGTAAGGAAGTCGTGAATCAGTCCGCATTGTGGTGCCGCCTCAACATGGGAGAGACAACACTTCTACGGCTACTCCATCATACTGCTTTGTGATGTCCCTTTCTCCGAGTACTCAGAAGAATTGAACTTACCAATTCCCTCAAGCATTATTAAATTCACATTTTTTTCATAGAACAACCGGTCTCAAAGCGGAACATACTTTATTAATAAAAACAGCAGACAAGAATGACACATCTTACCGGAAAGACTATAATTGCCCGAGGGATAGTAACAGAGACTCCTGTAGTAACAGAGAAGGGAGAGATTCTTTGAGACGTCAAGAATGAGCCATTGTCCTTTTTTCCTTTTTTTCCCTTTTGAGCCCCTGTTGATTAATTTCTTGTAAAACAAAGATATAAACTAAATTACACGATGATTAAAATGGGCTCCGTTCAGGAATTGCTACTATTAATTCACAAATATCGTCTAATGAACAAATCTGGATCTGGAGAAAAGGAGAAATGTCTTCATGTTCATAAGAGTTAAATTATAATAAAATGTTTTTTTTGTTTTTGTTTTTTTATAACAACTTTGTTATGACAATCTGCCTGATTGGGCTATAAGTTATTGTGCTATATGATCCCGTTCATACCAATTTACAATTTTAATTCGATCGCTCATTCACACTATATATACAAACAGCCCAGAGGCCCCCGAAGTTTACATGGTTGTCACCTCCCTCGCATACGAAGGAGGATGTGGAGTCTTGGGAAGTCCCCCCACGCTCTTACATCAACCGCGTCACTGGATAAGAGCCAGCGGAGGCTGACCAAGAGCGCGAGAGCCCCAGACGTTCAGGACATGCTTAGAGAAACTGGTCATTGCCAGGACTCCCACTGTCACTTATTTATAGCAGGTCACGAGGCCACTGCCGTTTTAGTCTCCGACGAGGATTATAAGGATGAGTGGTGCAGTGCAATGACTGTGCTAGGGAATTAGGGTGGTTGGATAGGTTACTATGGAATTTTATGAACTTAGAAGGGATGATTTCAAGAATGTAGGGTATATTCAGATCATTATGAAGGGTTTTGTTGCTGACGTAATAAGGGGTAAATAATATTGTTCTCAGGACTTTTGATTGAAAGGATTGGATGCGCTTGATGTTTGAATTTTTTGCTGTCCCCCATAGCTCTATTCCGTATGTCCACATTGGCTTAAGTATAACTTTGTAAATAAGTAGTTTATTTTCTATTGAGAGATGGGATGTCCTTCGAAGTAGTCTGACAGTTGTCCAAAGCGTCTGTTTAGTTCTTGTCTTTTTAGCCTCGTGTGTGGGTTCCATGTCAGTATTTTGTCGAGATGGAAGCCTAAATACCGTACTGTCTCAGACACACGGAGAAGAATTGAATATAAAAAGACGGGCGGAGAGGACTTGTGGCAGAGGGTAAAGGTTATGTGGGAACATTTTCCTTCATTGACTTTGATTCGCCATTGGTTGCACCAATACTCGATATCATCAAGGTGTTTTTGAAGGTTTTGGGATGCTATATCAGGGTCTGGATGGGTTGACAGGACTGCAAATGTTGCCAAGAAGGTATTGGTGGTAGAGGGGACATCAGCGGTGTATAGATTATAGAGGACAGGACCCAGGACGCTGCCCTGTGGAACTCCTGCTTTAATGGGATATTAGTTAGAATATTCTAAACCACAGCGGAATTGGAAGAAGCGGTTTGAAAAAGAGGATTGTAGGATTAGGAATAGGGTCTGCGGTAAATATCCTTTGAGCTTGTAGAGCAAACCTGCGTGCCAGACCCTCTCAAAAGCTTGAGCTATGGCCAGAAAGGCAGCAGTGCAATATTGTTTGGTTTCAAGGGCTGAGGATATGTGATCAACAACGCGAAGGCCTTGTTGAGCGGTAGAATGTTGCTATCGGAAACCAAACTGGTGAGTAGGATAAAGGTTTTTGGATTCAACAATTGGAAGTAGACGTTTTAATAAGAGTTTTTCAAATATTTTTTAAAGGATAGGGAGTAGGCTAATTGGACGGTAAGATGAGGCGTCATTGGGCGGTTTACCGGGTTTGGTGAATAAGACTATAATGGAGTGTTTCCAGAGGATAGGAAACTGCGTAGTTCGAATAATGCAATTATAAATGAAGGTTAGGTAGTTTATGGCTTTAGGAGGAAGTTGTTGGAGAATTCGAGGAGTAAGGAGGTCATATCCTGGAGATTTTCGATAAGGTAATTTGTTGAGATTATTTAATTTAATTAAGATATTTGACCTCTGAGGGGTTAACGGCTTTTGGTGGAAGTGAGAGAGGGATAGGTGAAGAAAGGAAATCATCAACAATTGGGCGATGATTATTGTTTTGAGGAGTAAGATGAGGAGTGAAAGTACGGGAAAGATGCAGTGCAAATTCCTCCGCCCTATCGCCATCCGAAGCGCCCAGGACCCATCATCACGACGGAGTGGGTGTGAAACAGGATGATATTTTAGGATTTTCTTAGTTACATTCCACAAGGAGTTATCCCTGGTAGACAGAGAGGAAAGATAGGAATTAAAAGAATCGGAACGGAAGGATATCAATTGCCGCTTTACTAGCCTGCAGTACTGATTGTATGAGCGACGATCAGCAGGATGTTGGGATCTTTGCCACAGTGTTCTCGAGTCGCATTTGGATTTGATTAGATCTTTGAGATGCTGAGGTAAACGATTATGATTGTGGATTCTTGGTGACGATGGGGTGACGATGCCTCCCAAGCCGACCTCTGGACCAGAGTAGTGACCACAGGCCAGTACTGTATGCAGTGGATGGTAAAGTGGCGACCCCACGCCCCACGAGATACGACTATCGTCGTGCCGACTGGGATCTGTATCGGTCGCAGATTTACCATAACCTGCATACCAAAGACCAATAACCTGCATCGGCCATACCAAGAACCACTGCGGTAAGAAACTAAAATGTGTCAGATGTGCGGGACCTCATGAGATGGCGCAATGTCCAAGAAACGAGAGGCCCCGCTCAAGTGCTCGAACTGCGGCGAGGCTCATCCGGCGTCTTACAGAGGCTGCGTGAAGAGAAAGGAGCTTCTCGCCAGGGATAGACCTACAAGCCAAATGCAGCCTCAGCAGAAGAGACGAAGACAGGACGAGCCAATGATGAGGCCGGCTCCACCGCCATCTACAAATGCTTGGCAAAACCCGCTTTACAAGCTGTTCCAGAACAGTAATGAAGACCGAGATGCCCCCTCCGCGTCGTGAGCTGCCCCCTCCACGTCGAGAGCTGCCTCCTCCACGTCTAGAGTGGCCCACAGAACTTCGAAGGACACTTCAGAAAATAATAACTGTAAGTACCTAGATCCTAGGCTAAAGTTTCTATCAAACGACCAGCGTCAAGACCTTGAATGCGTACCGAAATGGGTAACTGCCCTAGTAGACTTCTGTAGCCAAATGCTTACATGCTACTTACTACTGACAAAAGAACCCCACCGTATCACTAGTTGCACCGCCCTTGACTTTATTACCTCTGACCACAGGCCAGTACTGTATGTACCATGTAGTACTGCAGTGGATGGTAAAGTGGCGACCCCACGCCCCACGAGATACGACTATCGTCGTGCCGACTGGGATCTGTATCGGTCGCAGATTTACCATAACCTGCATACGGTACCCATTCTCTGCACGAAAGAAGAAGTAGATCTTCAACTAACTTTCATAACTGATGTGATCATAGACACAGCAAACACTGCGATCCCGAAGTACACTCCCATGCCACCGTCTCTGCGACCACCTCCAGACCATATTCTTAAAATTATAGCCTTGCGCAATAATTGGAAGAATAGATGGTACAGGACGAGAGATCAGCAAGCCAAGGTCGTTGTGAATTCTCTCACAACGCGAATCCGGGGCTAGATGAAACTCTGGAAAACAGTGGCATGAGAGACTTCGTAGCACTCACGAAGATCACAGAAAGTTTTGGAAGTTGTTGAAGACTACAAAAGGCAAGACAGCCACTGTCAGTCTTCACGAAGGCAACAATGTTCTGACTGCTGAGCAACAGGCAACAAAACTGGGCGATCATTACGCTAGCGATATTACGGCTAGGACGGGATACTACCACATGCCTCCTCCGGTAGATGCTGAACAGAACCACATGTTTGTATCACCGAAGCAGCTCAAGGTGATTCTTCGCCGGTGTCAGGGAAACCGAGCACCAGGGCACGACGGGATACAAACAGTGCTGCTCAAACAAATGCCGAGGAGAGGGATAGTACAACTAGCAAACTTATACAACTCTTGTATAAGATTGCGGTACTTTCCTGACACATGGAAACAAGCCATCTTTGAGAAAATTCTTTTGAATTATGACATCATTCCGCCAGAGCAGACTGGATTCCAATCCAGTATGAGCGCAGAGCACCTCCTTCTGAAGGTGCAGTCAGAAGTTAGCCATAACATGAATAGAAACATAGCCACGGCTATGATTTCCATTGATTGCACCCAAGCATTCGACTCGGTGTCTCACGGGACACTGTGTCAAATGCTCTGCTACCGGGAATGCCCGGAACAACTGTATTCAGTTCTGGCTAGCTTCCTGAAAAACAGATCGCTGCGGGTGTGGGTGGGTGATAGCTTCTCCGAAGCTGTGCCACTGACCTGTGGAGTACCCCAAGGCGCCGTCTTATCCCCTGTACTATTCAACGTATACACGTTGAGATTGTCGGGGCCCGGTACGAAAATACCACAGTTACTGCTTTCGCAGATGACATAGCGGTGTACAGTAGCAGCATGAGTGCCAAGGTAGCTCTAAGACAGGCTGAAGCAGCCTGTAACCAGATCAGTAAGAGAATGGGGAGACTCAATATCTCTGTAAACGCGGGTAAGACCGACTGTGTAATTTTCTCTTTTCAAAAGGGAAAAAGCCCACTCCCTACTAGTTACATAGTAGGAACGGAGGAAAATTCACCAGCCAACGACCTAGTATATCTGGGAATTAAAATGGACAGACATCTCCATTTTAGTAACCATTTTGCTAAGAAGTTGAAGCATACACGCATGAAGTCTTACCGGCTTACGCACTTATTGACTTCCCCAGATCTATCACTGCGTCTCAAGCTACTGATTTACAAGAGCATACTCAGACCTACTCTGCTGTATGGTGCACCGCTATTTCGTTATCTGACGTGTACGACAGCTCGGTGACTCCAACAATTCCAAAACGGTATACTGATAAATGTGGTCAGAGGTACTTCATTCGAGCAGCGAAGAAACAGTGAGCTACATGAGATATTTGAGCTGCCTACGGTGGATGAATTCATCCAGCGTAGACATATCAAATTTCTCGACTCATTACAATATTTAACAAACCCGGTGTTTAACACTATAACCCCCGCTCCGTTCCCCCATCGATATAGGTATAGTTTTTTGGTTTGTAACTTTTTTCTCCCATTTTTAAACTGAAGGTGAGCCCCTAGATTGGTTTTCACGTTATTATATTTTAACCACAACCTGTATTGTTGAGTAACCCGAACTCCTTCAAATTGCATCTGAGGAGAAATTTGCAAAGTATCTCATTAATATTTTTCATTGTATAAATTCAAGGGATTTAGAAAAAAAAAGAAAAAAAAAAAAGCCTTATTCAGTGGCTTCTCTGGAGAGTTGTGCCCTGTAACTGTGGAATGGTTATCGAATTAAAATTGTATTATGTAAAAGGTAATCTGATAACTCTTGGGTCTGTCTTACCATAGATCTATTACATGATCGCACTTAATTGACGTTGGAAAATTGTTAATACTCAATTTGAATAAGCTTAAATTTTTGTTATCGTCAAAACCAAAACACTTTGATATAATTTCATTCATGACAACTTAACAGTTATGTAATAGGTAATGTTTCCAATAAGGAGCTTAATTGTAGCATGGACTGAAGTGAAATTATGTCCACTGAATGTTTTTAATACACTCCAATGTTCCATTAAGTTCAAGTTAAGCAAATCAGCGATTCATTGGTTAATGAATAGTACGTTAAAGCCGCAATCATACAGAGCTTCCATTTTTTTTTACAGCTAAATTTTTCCAACGGATCTGATTTCTCTTGGCTTTTTAGTTTGAATTTTCGCTATCATGATCTAATTTCAATATCTCTAGATCTTTCAGATGTGTTGAATGTTTAATCATATGGTTACCAAGGGCTGCACAAAAAGTGAGAGAGAGAGAGAGAGAGAGAGAGAGAGAGAGAGAGAGAGAGAGAGAGAGAGAGAGAGAGAGAGAGAGAGAGAGAGAGAGAGAGAGAGAGAGAGAGAGAGAGAGAGAGAGAGAGAGAGAGAGAGAGAGAGAGAGAGAGAGAGAGAGAGAGAGAGAGAGAGAGAGAGAGAGAGAGAGAGAGAGAGTTAGGGAGAGTTGAAATGATTTTTCAGTTGATCGTCGAGTGCGTATGTGGTCCCTCGGAGCACCGGAAAGAGGTTGAGGTTTTAGACCAACAGGTCTTTTTGACCTTTCTCGGCTGATCAGAGTTTAGAAGGCTTTCCCGGGAAGTTGGAAATTTCATGGATGTAGATAATGATTTCAACGCCCGGAAGAAGGCAGAAAGCATGAATTCCGGATCATAAGCCGCTTTCGTTTTTCTGATTGTCCGTGATAGAGCAACGAGAGTTTTATAATGCTAAGAACAAGAAGAAGAAGTGGAATGCCGCAGCAGATTTGGAAAAGAAAGGAGCCGCCGAACGTTGAAAGAAAAAGGACGATGGCAGAAGGGAGGAGGCCAGGCCAAGTAATATCTATAACCGGAGTAAGGAGGGAGGAACGGTAATGCCACGGATTTGGGAGAGTCGGACACCTGGTGGCACAGTGTCCGCGCACGAAATGCTTCGAATGTGGGATGGAAGGGCAGCTCGCCAGGCAGAGTCCGTACCTTTACCGAAGAGCGGAGAGGTATCGGCCAGAACCTATGGAAGTAAATACACAGGGGGTGTGGGGGAGAAATAGGGCCCCCTCCGAATCATCGAAAACGTCGGTAGCCTCAGAGACGGAAGATTGTACGTACCGACGTATGAGGACCCTGGAAGTCGGAAAGGAGCAAATAGGAGCAGTCAAGCAAGAGGAATACTAGGAAAAGGGCATTAGGCAGGAATACGCCGACATTTTCTTCAAAGAGGGGGATAAACTTGGCGTCACGGGGGAGATGGTACACCAGATACCGCTCAGACAGGACTGTGTGACATATGTTAAGGAAAGGAGATACCCGCAAGCGCTGAGACAGCATATCAGGGGGGAGATAGAGGAGTTGAAGAGGCAGGGAATCGCAGTTGACAGCACGTCTCCATACAATCGCCCTCTGTGGGCCGTAAAAAAGAAAGGAGTAGTCGGCGAAGAAAATTACCGAGTAGTAATCGACTACAGGAAACTGAATGAGAATACCGTCGACGAAAAATACCCCATTCCTCGATTCGAGGACATTCTCGACCGACTAAGTGGAGCAACGATATTCAGCACACTCGACTTTAAGGCGGGTTATCATCAAATACAGATGCATCAGAGAGATCAGCACAAGAAGGCGTTCACATTTGAACGCGGGCACTATGAGTTCACCAGAATGCCTTTTAGGCTAAAGAATGCGCCGGTCAAGTTCCAAAGATTAATGAACGAACTCTTGAGGGGCATCGAGGAATCATACTGCCAAATATATATGGACGATCTCCTAGTTTTCAGCCGAGGTAAGGAAGAACATCAAAAGCACTTGAGACAGGTGTTCAAAAGGATCAGGAAATTCGGGCTGAAATTATCGGCGGAAAAATCGCTTGTTGGCCAAGCACAAGTAAGGTTTTTGGGCCATATCATCACAAGAGAGGGAGTGCAACCCGATCCGAGCAAAGTCGAGGCGATTAAGAGGATGACCAATCCGAAGGACGTCAAAGAAATCCGGCGCCTTCTCGGATCACTAAACTATTACCTAAAGGTTCGTACCGGAAATGGCAGAATGCCTCGTCCCGATCAATAATATGCTCAGGAAGGGACAGAAGGTCAATATCACCCCAGAGATGGAGAACAACATTCGGGGGTGCATGGAACGGTTACAGGGGGAGCCTATCCTCGCCTTCCCGGATTTCGCACTCCCGTTCACCATTACTACGGACGCAAGTGAATACGCGTTGGAGGCGGTACTCTCACATGATCGAGATGGAGGAGAGAGACCGATCGCATATGCTAGCAGGCGCCTTACGGACACCAAGAGCAGGTATAGCGCGCTTGAACGGGAACTGCTGGGAATCGTATGGGCGATGGAGCACTTCCATCCTTCGGAAGGCGATTTAGGGTCCAAACGGACCACCGACCCCTACAATGGGTGGGGAAGCTGAAGGAGTCGTCGGCGTGCATAACCATATGGAAGGAATTCCTTAGCCAGTATACGATGGATATCGTATACAAGCCAGGGCGAGAGAATGTAGTAGCGGATCGGCTGTCGCGTGCAATCATCGTCAACGCCATTAAACAGGAGCCGGCGGGACCATCGCAAGATATCCAGCAATTCGTCCAGGAATGGTCACCTGGTAGAGAACGTGCGCGAGACCGGCCCGAGGAGACCGACACAGAAGACGTTACGGGAGACGGAATCTCAGTGGAAGACCGACCGTCAGATATCGAAGACATCAAGGACATAATTAATGATAAGAAGCGCCAAATCATTTGGATCACAAAGACGTCAGGGCTGCTTAAGACCGAGTATGGCAAGTACGGCCGTTGTAACATTGTGAAGATATAGTCCTCACCAGGAATTTCGAACGACATGATCTGTCGAGCCCTGAAAGATGCGTCCACACCAGGAAAGACGCGCCACCTTTACGTGGGCAATGCCACTATTTGGGACCGCATCAAACGGCTATGGCGGACGGAGAGGATTGGGGTCGACCGCTCATTCATTCGGTGTGCCCTGCAAGTGGAAACGATCAGTCAAGAAGAGCGTCAACGGGAGGTTACCCTTGCCTTTCACCAGGGCAAAACGAACCACCGCGGGATCGAAGCAACCCTGCAGGCCCTCAAGCGTAAATATTTTTGGTGGGGCATGAAGAACACAATCGCGAGCGTTATTGGTGCCTGTGACACATGCCTCGCCACAAAGTTCGACCGACACCCACCTAGAGCAATGCAAGACGTGACCCCGACAGCAGGCAGACCATTGGAAGACCTACAAGTAGATACATTCACCTGGAGAGGGCACAAGTGGCTAACCATCATAGACAGGTTTAGTAAAATGGCAATGGCCCAAGCCATAGCAGACCGATCGACGAAAACGGCTGTGCAGGCATTACGCACATGGTGCCAATTCTATGGCGTTCCGGAAACTATCGCTTCCGACGGAGGACGGGAGTTTGAAAATGCAGAAATGAAGGCCGAGGCGGCGGCCTTAGAGATCCGTTGGCATCTCAACACCCCAGGACACCTGAAGAGTCGGGGGGACATAGAAAGGCTACATAGTACGCTCAGTGACCACCTGCGTATCTACCACGGGGGAAAAGGGTTAGAACCGGGAGTGGTGATGGAGAAGGCCGTCATCGCATACATCCACTCGGTACATTCCGCCACAGGGTTCTCCCCGGTCGAGACTGTTCGGACTCAGAGGATATCGGAGAGATGACAGGAGCACAGTCATAGATGACGACATGGGAGCGTGCGTCGTCAATAATCGTATCGCACTGGGGAATCATTGGGCGACCGTTCGGAGTAATCTCCGTAATAGTAATCTAGTAATAACGCCGTCGGGTTACAGAAGGAAAGAATTAGCACGATACGAGGGGCCTTCCCGGGTGATCACCCTCCGCGAACATAATGTAGTCACCATCGAGAGCATCACACCCCTGATAAAACAGTGCATGTGGAGCAGCTGAAATTTCTAGTGGTGGAATCAGAGTGTCATGGCGGTGCAATCTAATTCTGGTCAGAGCTTGGGAGTGAAGGGTCTAAAAACACATAGTCGAGTGTTTTTTTGACAGTAGTGTCGTTTTTGTTTTGTTTTTTCTCTTTTTTGTTTTTGTTCGTATTATAATTCACCTGTGTACAATGGAAGAATGTTTTCATGACACGAGGGTGTCATAGCTGTTGCCGTGGAATTGTTTATTAAATGTTTCTATAAAATCCTGAAAATTATCTATAAAAGGTTTTTGTGTAATGAACCAATCGAGGGCAAAACCTTTCAGGTGTTGCGAGATAAAAGTATGAAGATCTCGGTATTTGCCGTACAGATAATAAGCTTGAGTTATTGTTTTTTTTAAACTTTGTGGTAAGTCGTTATTAAAATTTTCGAAATAAAATTTGTCATCAAAGTCCCTTGTTATATCTTGGGTAACTGACTGATCTTGAGAGGGTTCCACGTATTCCGACATGGGCGGAGTTCCTTCGAAACGGGGTGGGGCATGCTTATCCGGTCCTTTCGGTTGAATTTGCTTCCCAACTGTTTTTATGCCGTCTTCGATTTTCCTGGGATTGACATTATTTTGCTATCGAAATCGGTACGAAAATAATTATATTGGCTATTGATCCTCTCGACTTCTCGGTCCAATTTATCGTTGAGGTTCGAAATTGATGTTTGGACTTCAAGAATTTCCTGGTCCCTTTTATTGATTTCTTCATTTAATTTTAAATTTAAATTATCATTTCCTTGGAGTATCCTCTCCTCGCAAATTTGTAATTGTCTGTCTAATTTATCGTTTACATCCGTGTAACATTGTTCGAATTTAGCCGATATTTCCGATTTTAGTTCTTCCCTTAATTGATCAAACTTCCCGCTCAACTCTTTTTGTTCTTTATTATTTTCTTTAAGTGCGTTAAATTGACTGTTTATTTTTTCATTATTTTCTTTAAGTACGTTAGATTGACTGTTCATTTGGGCAAGCACTTGTTGGAACATCTTTGCCGTAGCGTCTTCACTTGAATTTACCGTGGGTTCGGGGGCTGCGTTTCCCCCAACCGTGGGTGGCGTACCCTTCGTTGCCATAAGGGTCTCGTGAATATTTGTTTGTTTTGTTTCGGTACCCTCGCTAGTGAATGCGGCCTGTACCGGGGTTAGGGGACGCGTTTTCTCCCGATCTTAACTTATATTTTGGTTCCTTTGTATTCCCTTTTTCTAATGGGGTCGTTTTACCTGAATCTGACCCGGACATATTTGTGTTTGTGTATGTATAACAAATGTGAAATTATGAGAAAAATATAAATTGTTAGTGGTTAGTTCTAGTTATTATTCTAACATGCAATACCTCACAATTCCTTAGGTTTCTTTAGAATTTTTGAAATATACGTGCCTCAATCGCTCTCGGGATACAAAAATTTCCCCAGACACTCCGGATACTTATCGAGCGATCATTAAGTATTTGGAAGAAACCAATGCAGACTTCCATACATACCAGTTGAAACAAGAACGATCGCTTCGAGTAGTGATAAGAAATCTGCACCCGACCACACCAGCTGATGAAATCGAAGACGAACTATCAGCTCTGGGGTTCAAAGTTCGGCAAATAACCAACGTTTTACGTGAGGACAGACAACAAAACGAATCCACCAAAACGGCATTACCGTTATTTTTTGTAGATCTCGAGCGGACACCTGGCGTGGAGAAAATTTATGAATTAACAACCCTGTATTACACAAGAATACAGGTCGAAAAACCTTACCCCAATAGAGACATCGTCCAATGCCATAATTGCCAAGCATATGCGCACACAAAATCGTATTGCCACCACCCTCCTAGGTGTGTAAAGTGTAGTGGGCAGCACAAAAGCGAATTGTGCAAAAAGCCCCTAAAATCGCCTGCTGTATGCGTGCTCTGCCAGCAAGACCATCCGGCCAACTACAAGGGCTGTGAGGCCTATAGAATCCTCAAGTCCAGGAGCGAGCAACGTCGCCGGCCGGAAGAAGAGAAGCCAGTAAGAGGTAGCTCAAGAAGCGCCCCCACCAGAAATTTGAGGCCTTCTGTCTCTTTTGCTGATGCCGTTCGGAACAGAGAGCAGTCACAGGCACTGCCCACTTCTCGTCCGCAAGTATCTCTTCCCCAGCATTCCGCTCATCCCGCCAACCAGCAAACCCAATCCCATCCTCAACCACACATCTCGCATATTCCTTCACCACCAAGCTCTTCAGATCTCACTAGCCTATTAACATCATTCCTTACTGAATTCAGAACCCTAATTACCCCTCTCATTTCCCTTCTTACAAATCTTGTCTCCTACCTTATCCCCGTTAAACAAAATCCATAAGTGGATCCTTCTGACTCCTTATCCATTCTCCTTTGGAATGCGAATGGTGTTCGCACCCACACTAACGAACTGACAGCACTACTCCATGACAAGAAGATCGACGTAGCTCTTATTACTGAAACAAGACTTACGAGCAAACGACCATTTACCGTTCGACAGTACCAGACTTATCGTACTGATCACCCAGATGGAACAGCTCATGCAGGTACCGCTGTCATTGTCCATAACTCCATATCCCACCACATAGTTCCTTTGGTATCACATGATTTCCTTCAATCCACTGCAGTGTCAATCACCACCTTCACTTTTCCTCTTACACTTGCATCAACGTACTGCCCTCCCAATAAATCCATTTCCGACTCCCAATTCATCTCCTTTCTAGACTCCATCGGACATCGTTTCCTTGTGGGTGGGGACTTTAATGCGAAGCACCAACACTGGGGGTCAAGATCCACAAATACACGAGGACGTGCTTTGCTGTCTGCACTCACACGGAAACATTGCTCCACTATCACTCCTGACACAGCCACCTATTGGCCATCAGATCCCAACCGAAATCCTGATCTCCTTGACTTCTTTTTTTACAATAGTTTAGGAACACTAAACTATTCACTCAAGCGCCTCGATGACCTTTCCTCCGATCATAGCCCTTTATTATTAACCATTTCCTTAAGACCAATTCACAAACTGCCTCCTCCTTCATTTATTAGGGGCCCAGTTGACTGGGACCACTTTCGTCAGCTTCTTACAGAGTCCGTAAACCTCAAATTATCCCTGAAAACATCCCAAGACCTAGACGATGCAGTGCATTCTTTCACTACTCTGGTCCAGAGGTCGGCTTGGGAGGCATCGTCACCCCATCGTCACACAAAAATCCACAATCATAATCGTTTACCTCAGCATCTCAAAGATCTAATCCAATCCAAACGCCGCTCCAGAACAGTGTGGCAAAGATCCCGGCATCCTATTGATCGTTGCACGTACAATCAGTACTGCCGATTGGTAAAGCGGCGATTGGCATCCTTCCGTTCCGATTCTTTCAATTCCTACCTCTCCTCTCTGTCCACCAGGGATAACTCCTTGTGGAACGTAACCAAAAAAATCCTAAAGTATCAACCTGTTTCACACCCACTCCGTCGTGATGATGGGTCCTGGGCGGGTTCGGATGGGGATAGGTCGGAGGAATTTGCTCTGCATCTTACCCATACTTTCACACCTCACCTTTCTCATCAAAGCCATACTCACAGCACAACTGTGGAAGATTTCCTCACTTCACCTATTCCTCTCTCTCTTCCACCAAAAGCCGTTAACCCTTCTGAGGTTAAATACCTTCTGAAAAACTTACCTTACCGAAGATCCCCTGGATATGATCTCCTTACTCCTCAAATTCTCAAACAACTTCCTCCTAAAGCCATAATCTTCCTAACCTACATATATAATTGCATAATCCGAACGACGCACTTTCCTCTCCTCTGGAAACACTCCATTATTGTCCTATTCGCCAAACCCGGTAAACCACCCAATGACGCCTCATCTTATCGTCCAATTAGCCTACTCCCTATCCTCTCAAAAATATTTGAGAAACTCCTACTAAAACGTCTACTTCCCATTGTTGAATCCAAAAACCTTTTTCCCACACACCAGTTTGGCTTCCGCCAACGACATTCCACTGCTCAACAAGGCCTTCGCGTTGTTGATCACATCTCCTCAGCCCTTGAAACCAAACAGTATTGCACTGCTGCCTTTCTCGATATAGCTCAAGCTTTTGACAGGGTTTGGCACGCAGGTTTGCTCTACAAGCTCAAAAGATATTTACCACAGACCCTTTTCCTAATCCTACAGTCCTACCTTTCAAACCGCTTCTTCCAAGTCCGCTGTGGTTTAGAATACTCTAACTACTATCCCATAAGTGCAGGAGTTCCACAGGGCAGTGTCCTGGGCCCCATCCTCTATAACCTATACACCGCTGATGTCCCCTCTACTCCCAATACCTTCTTGGCCACATTTGCAGATGACACTGCAGTCTTGTCATCCCATCCAGACCCCGACATAGCATCCCATAACCTTCAAAAACACCTTGACGAGATCGAGTATTGGTGCAATCAATGGCGGATCAAAGTTAATGAAGCAAAATGCTCCCACATTACCTTCACCCTTTGTCGCAAGTCTGGTCCACTAGTTTATTTTAATTCTATTCCTCTCCCTGTATCCGAGACAGTACGGTACTTAGGCTTCCATCTTGACAAACGACTGACCTGGAACCCACATACGAGACTAAAAAGACAAGAACTAAACAGACGCTTTGGACAACTGTACAGACTACTTCAAAGGACATCCCATCTCTCAATAGAAAATAAACTACTAATCTACAAAGTTATACTTAAACCAATCTGGACATACGGAATAGAGCTATGGGGGACAGCAAAAAAGTCTAACATCAAGCGTATCCAATCCTTTCAATCAAAAGTCCTGAGAACAATAGTAAATGCCCCTTATTATGTCAGCAACAAAACCCTTCATAACGACCTTAATATACCCTACATTCTAGAACTCATCCCTTCCAAGTTTACGAAATTCCACAGTAGCCTTTCCAACCACCCTAATCCTGTAGCACAGTCAATGCACTGCGCCACTCATCCCTATAATCCTCCTCGGAGACTGAAACGGCAGTGGCCTCGTGACCTGCTATAAACGCGTGACAGTGGGAGTCCTGGCAATGGCCAGTCTCTCCAATCATGTCCTGAGCATCTGTGGCTCTCGCGCTCTTGGTCAGCATCCACTGGCTAGTATCCGGTGACGCGGCTGACGGAGGAGCGTGGGGGACTTCCCAAGACTCCGCTTTCTCTTTGCGGTGGATTTGGGGGGTCTCTGGGCTGTCTGTAAATATTGTATGAATGAGTGAGTGAATGATGAACTGTAAATATTGTATGAATGAGAGCATATATCTTAATTACTTATTGCCTTATAAAGGCAGATTGTAAATATTGCACAATAAAGGACTAAAAAAAAAAATAAAAAAAAAAAAAGAATTTTTGAAGTTAATCCCGGAGTGGCCCCCATTGTAACCTACCTCATTTTTTACCATTTCTCTTTTTACTTTATTTGATCAATTTAACTTAACTAATTTGGCAGGACCGTCATGAGATCTTTAATGCAAATTGTTTTATGTCTTTGACATAGGAATTTATCCCGATTGAATCGCCCGATCTCAAGGCTAATGTTGTGGTTATTAATAAATTGAGAAACTAGGAATTGTGAAATACATTCAAATAAAATGGTTATAACAAATAATTTTAATTAACATAGAGTACTGACAAAAGTATAAAAAAAATATTCAATTCCTTTTAAATTAGGATTACTACTAATTACTAACTAGGAGGACTACTAATTACAAACATGAATTTGAGCTCAATTTCTTTTAATGGATCCATGATAAGAAACAATATTAATATCACCAACCTACAATTTATCCGCCCATCTGTCTAAATACACCATGGTATTCAATAACGTTCAACTGCTTTTCTTCTCTTCTCTTCCTGTAATCCAACCAACGTTACTTTCTACTGTTGGTTCTTCAATAGTATGGTAACCGCCAATTTGGGAGCTTGCTACAGCGTTCTTCTCGACGGCTGTGGTAAGACTGGTTTTCCGCTCATCCCCACTCCTAGGAGTATAAGGGAAAAAATGACCCTTACCATATGTGAGGGTCATGATCTTCATTCTCAAATATCATGAATGTTACAATATATATATATATATATAAGTTAATGTTTGTCGGCCTTCGAATTTAAAAAAAAAAAAGGTACTAAGAAACAACACGCATGAAAGTTAGAATAAGACTGTCTATTTCAAGTCTCTAACCCTGGATACATACAATCGAAATGTTTACATACCGAAGTTTGGGGATTAAGGTTGGATACTGATGCTGCCCGGACCTTAACTTTATACATATATATATATATATATATATATATATATATATATATATATATATATATATATATTCTTCGTTTACCTAATGATCGGTTTTAATATTTTTGTTAAATTTAAACACAGCAATCAGGACACGAGAGCAAGAAATCTGGTCTGTGTGTCTTTCTGGCCTGCGGGGTTCTTCTTTTATGTAAATATAATTGTGGCATCGTGGCTGTTCTAAAAGTGCTAGCTATCTAGGTCACCAATACTCACTTAGGACCCTTTTCAATTAATCACAGAGTTGTTCATGTATTCAGAAACATATTCATATATACTTACCATGTTTTCCTATACAACCAAATAACCGTATTAACACCATAAAATGCTTTTTTATTTAACAGCCATATGTATAATTTGTTGCAGTATGGTAGGATATGTACCCCATATTTTATGATAAATTATGGAATATTTTTCTTTGTGTTAATTTTAAATTTATAGTCTAAGAATAACCTGAGATCGGCAATGTGATGTAGTTGTAAAGAAGTAGCCAAGCCCCCGGTGGCAAATGCTAAAAGGGTTGAAAAGAGGTAGCTAGGACTCCCTAGGTGGCCTTCCTTCCACAATCCTTCATTCGCGTATGAATATCTTTAGATTATTACAAATTTAAACAATTTAAGGGAAATCTATACGTAAAATCTGGAAATATTAACACCGAATTTCCTTGATATAGTTAATTTTTCCTTTTATAAATATAATTAAGGCTGTTAAATGGCTAAACAAGAGGGACCATACATTTCCTCTTGTAGCGACCTCTAACTACATAAGATAAATCACCCTATACTCTATTGTATATATATTGTAAATTGGTTATAATATGTTGTAAATTAATTTAAACAAGGGTAAATAACATTACCAAACCATAAGTCATTGTAAATGTTGTAAACAATAAAAGACGCAGCTGCAAAAAAAACTGGTTAGAGGCTGGAAACCCTTACCCTCTACCCAGAGCAGGTAGTGGGGGACCCAGACCTAGGCCGGGTCGCTGGCGAGAACAAAGCGCCACCGCAAACTGGAATATCATTGGCCACAGTAATGCATTACATGATTGGGTACTAACGAGGCACGCCGAGTATAAATAGGCCCGGGTTTTTCCCTGTAAATCATTCTAACAACGGCTCTCTAACTGGTGTACTTGGAGCGGCTCTGGACCTCTCTTCCTAACTTCGCTATGCTTTAGTCCGGCCTTGTCAGACCCCACACTCCTAGTGGGATTCTCTGCCTTCGTCTCGCTAAAACTTGCAGCTCCTTGGGAGAGACCTCTCCCTCGCGGACAACGGTTGCCGTGACCCTACAAACTTTACCTAGTAGTGTCTCCCACGGCAATCCATCTGCCTCTCTCCGGTTCACACTCGCCTTTTGGATCCGGACGGTTTTCGCCTACCCTCAGATACCGAGTGTGAATTCGTGGTCCTTCCAAGACCACATAAACTACCTACAGTACCTACCCTATACCTCATCTCCTGGACATAGTGCATTGTCGGGGCACACACCTATCAAATGTGGAGTCAGATTGTAAGACCGTCATGAAGCAATTGTCCAGGTCATAGCTTAATCAACCCTCACTTCGTCACCAGAGCTAGGGTTAACTAGGCACCCCCCTCGTGATGACCCGACACCCCTCTTATGCAATTCGACACAAACTGAAGGGGGAGTCGGGCACTTACTGGTTGAACGCAAAAAAGATGGCATCGCTTAGTGGAGTGTGTATGACGGCTAACTTTATGTGGAGCCTGCTTGGGAAAATTTTTAGCGTTGAGTATTGATGACCACAGTGAGTTGTAATTAATAATGTAGGGTAGCCGTCGCCAATTAGTGTGAGTGTCATGCCATAATTAGAGTCAATTAAATTCAATATACTAGTTGTTTTGAATATACCTAAAGGTATATAATGAAGGAAATTTAATAGTTAAGATCGAATGTTTATAAGTGGTTTTTTTTTATCATAAACTAATCATTTCATGTTTGACTTGATTGTTAATTCAATAGTTAATAAGCGTATGAATAATTTATTGATAAGTATTTTATTTTTCAGTAGATCATAACAGTAGTATTTTCATTAATATAATTAAAATATGTTCGTTTTGATATTCTCTATTAGGGGAGAATAAGAATTGAATCTACCATGCACATTCGTAATTATTACCTTAATATTTTTCTTATTTAATAAAATCTTATTGTTCGTGGTTCTTCACATATTGTTATTTATTTCTAAATCACATCTATTCAAATTAATAATGTTCTATTATCCAAATAGCTAAAAATGATAAAAGGAATGATTAGAGGTATTTATTATTAACTGAGGCCATCAAATAAATACTTTTTTATTACAAAAGGTGAACTAAATAATTGATCCCAATCAGACATGTTTCCTTATTGTTTTGATTTTCCTATTTAATTTTGTGGTGGGTGGCCGCGAGGGGGGGGGAGGGGTTGTCTTGTCGACCCGGAAACTGCCCGGTGGGCTTCAAGAAAGAGATAAATGAATAAACCTGTGGTCTTTGACCTTTCCTGGCTGGCAGCTTTATTCGTATTTAGTTTGTTGATTTGACTCCATAAGATCTTAGAAAGTGTGCCCCGACAGTGCACTATGTACAGGAGAAGAGTTAAAGGCCATGTTTTATAGGTAGTTTACGTGATCTTGGAATGACCTTGAATTTTCACTCGGTATCTAAGGGTAGGCGAAAACCGCCCGGATCCCAAAGGCGAGTGTGAACCGGAGAGAAGCAAACTGGACCACCGGGGGAGACGCTACTAGGTACATTTTGTAGGACCCCAGAGAACGTCGTCTGCATGGAAGGGATCACTTCCAAGGATGTCCCTTAGGATGATAATTTTAGCGAGACACGGCCAGATGATTCCGTTAGGAAGGTGTGGGCTCCGACAACGGACTAAAACATACCAAGGTAAGGATAGAGAGGTGCAGAGGTAGTTAAATAAGATTTAGAAAGCCATGGTTCGAGTAAAGAGAGCATCAAGCGCCAGTCCAGAGTGAGAGGGAGCAGTGTTCACTTCAAGTGTCAGGTTCCGACTGTGTATAAAATTTGTTGTTTTTTTGTGTTTTTCTCAGCTCTCTAATTAGAAGATTAAGGATGAGGGGAAAATAAAGGAATATTTGGGTAGAGCAAATCCTTGTACCTTGTAGGAGTACCTGCTTAAAGGTGGTGTGAGAATTAAGGAGTGTGGGAAGCCTTGGTAGAGGTTGGTTGTTGCGGTACAGTGGTGAGAGTCCACTGGTGTATAAAAGCTATATAAAAGCTCAGAATTTCTGCCTTATATAGGCAGGTCAGAGGGTATGCCCGCGCCCCTAGCTCCGGCCGTGTCGGGATCGTGAAGTAGTCCTCCTTTCTCTATACGGCCGCCAATAAAATGTATTGATAAAATATGGAAACCTAGGTGGGTGTTTCTGCTCCGTGAAAAGGGTTACTTTTATTTATTTGTGGTGAATAAGTTGGAACAACAATTTTAATGGGCTGAATATATTATAATCCTAGTGGCGAGGAAGAGTTGGCTAGCTTTATTATGCCTTTAAGGAGCGTAGGGATTTTCACCACCTTATAATCTAGCCCCGGATTTCACATACCGAATTGCGTTCATGCCTTTTTTTGTTTGTTTTTGGGTACTTTTTAATTTTCAGTGACTTTGATCCCGGTGAGAAAGTTTGTGGGATTTGGGGTTGAGAATTTTTATTGTTCGAGGCCAGCGCAAATTCTCTGCAGTGGTCACTTAGAACATCTAAGGCTAGATGCCATCCTGGACATAAGACTTGCCTAATTTTATCATCAAAATATAACATTGAGTTTTTGGAGTATTATTCCTGGCATAACTTTTTAGCTTATATTATTTTACTTAATTTATCTTCTTTTAGGAACTACTAGTATTTCTAAATTAATTACTTTACTATCATATTTTATTGTACTTAAATATTTCATTCCACGTAGTATTTTAGTATGTCTGTTTGTTTTTACACTTTAGAGCAGGAGAGCATGTTTTCTTATAAGACGCCAAGCACTAGTTGCCAGTTCGATGATCAATAATAAATCATACGGTCTACTGACGGAATATCAACCCAGCTCATGGATACTGTGAGCCAGTCACAACTCTAATTCAGAGCCATTAGTAATCGTTTATTACTTTTATTATATATTGTCTATTTTGTCTAGGATTTTTGCTATAAGACTGAAGTTCAGTACAAAAGCCTTCCTGACTTAAGTACATCGTCCCACGAAAGCTTTGGTAGCACCCTTCATCATATTTCCTGGTAAGATTTATCTATTCCGAAGCATGAAATCATATACGACTTAACAGAATTAAATCTATATATAATTTTCAGTACGGGTGATGAGATTTTCTCAAAAGCAGAGGCTTCTTCTACAATGGTAAGTATTCTATATTCAAATAAAAACATACTATAACAGAAATTCATTAAAATATGAAAAATTGATGTTACCCAAAGGATACTGGATGCTCAAGCAGTGAAAAAAGCTATGGCAAACCACCATCACTAACCAAGTCATACATTAGTATGGGAGGGAGTGCAGGCAAAGTTGAATCAATGTGAGTTCTCAATTTATGTATTTTTAGACTATACAGGGATCATAAATTGTATATCCACATTGGAGCAGATAAAAGTGACAGGCTTTAGCGTGCAAGTAGCAAGGTAAAACGTTACTCCTGGAATCGGCCACCAGACTCCAGGCTCATTAAAAATCCCCACTGAAAGACATAAACAAACCTCCAAGTAAATTGATAGTTTAAAAGTCGTTCGTGAACTATGATGACCAAAAATTCAACATCCAGAGAATAACATTATTATGTCTGAATATCTCATTACTAGTGTGTAAATCTATTACCTGCCGAGGGGTCCTAACAATGATGAAACCTAGGAGAGCACGTGTCTTCTCATAAATTACTATTATCCACTATAGTCAACAAGGTGCAGCATCAGCACAGCATCTCACTCTCAACAGGACATTCCTTCTGTTCCCTCTACAACAGTATTGCTCTCATCGTCAGTTGAATGCTCAAGAAACTCCAGGCACCCCCATCATCACAAAATAATTTTAGAAAAATTGTTGCATTTGCTTTACTGTAATTTTCAATAAAACTAAAAAAAAGGCATTTTCAGCTATTAAAACATTTTACGATGAAATAAAACATGGACAAGCAAACAAAATTACTGCCTTGTTGGGCAATTTATACCACCAAAAAATAATGATTGTCATGGAAAACAAGTTTCTGATTTTAAGGAGATTTTCCGCCCGGCACCATTGTGCGTCGCTCGGTTTTATTTGCCCGTATCAGGCAGAAATCATCCTTTGCGCTTTCCAGATAATTTATAATGCTTTTTTTGTATGTTGCTGGAGATTTCAGATTTACCATCGCATTTTTAACATAGGGTATTAGCTCGTAAGTTGATACGTCAACGAGGGTTTTTTTTTAACCTCCCATCCCTCCCTGGTAATATAATCTTTAATTTATAATGATCGGATGAAGTTTGACGTCTTAAGCTTGTGGTGGTGGAGTTTGGTTTGCTGAAATAGACTCGTCGGTTCTTTGCGACAGGACTGAACCTTAACGAGGTGGCATTTGATCTCGGTTTAAGGTAATTTCTTGGCCCCTCCTCGCTTGCGATCTGTGATTCATTCCCAAGCCACATCATTGTTAGAATTAATATTCTCACTAACGTGCAAGCCAATAATCTGTTTAACCAATAATCATTAAAATGTATGTGTGGTTTTAACTGTTGTGATAAAGCGTACTAATATCCAACGTTATATAGCTTCAGCTTTTTTTATTACTTATTAAATAATTGTATAAATCAATAGGTATATTTTATCAAACAATACTTTATTTTTGTTGAACTATTTCCGGACAATAAAAATTTTATTTTCTAAATTTAATAAAATGGCATTAGCTAAAATAATACATGAAATGGGATCAATAACATTAGAGGTTTACATTTAAATTTAATACTTTAACCGATACCTTATCATCATTGTCAAGCCAGTAGCCGAACCATCACCAGGATTAGCCTGGTGGCAGAGAAAGAGCGAGATGGTCTATGGTCTTGACAACTGCTTGGTGTCAGGTATCATTATTGATTTGTATGAATCCATTTCTGTTAGGTGTCTGTGCCCCGACAGTGCACTGTGTTCAGGAAAAGAGGTAGGTTGTGGAGGAATTTTACGTGGTCATGGAATGCCACTAGCTCACATTCAGAATCTAAGGGTAGGCGAAAGCCACCCTCAAAGTCGAACGTGAGCCGTAAGCAAACAGACTGAATCGTTGGGGGAGTGTCACTAGAACGGTGTGGTGCCCCAGAAGTCGTCGTCCAATGATAGGCTTAAACCCACTAAACAGTGGGACAGAACCCGGGAAACTCCACTGGGAAAGACGTGCAGGCTGGCAGCACCGGAAGGATAAGAATAGGGAGGCGCAGATGTTATATAAAAAGGCAGATGTTGTTAGTAATATCAGTCCCGAGGCTCAACTGTAACTACTATAGATTGAATAAATCGTCAGTTTTTTTTTGTTTTTTTTTCCCCCTCAGCTCTCTATTCAGAAGATTAAGGATGAGGGAATAAAGGAATATTTGGGTTGAGAGGATCCTTTTGTCCAAGTAGTACCTGCTTGAAGGTGGTGCGAGAGAATTAAGGAGTGTGGGAAGCCTCGGTAGAGGTTGGTTGTTGTGGTACAGTTGGTTGTGGTACTCTCACCAGAGTCCACTTGTGGCTGGGCCTAGAGTCTCTCTAGGCATGTAGTGCAGTCTTATTTAGTCGGATAGCAGTGATGGGTGCCCCTTAGAAGCTTGTTGTTGGTGGGCCAAGCGCCGTGATGTCCACCATTTCGTCTGCTTTACTAGATCTTGAGAGTTGCCATCTTGCCGGTAGCGGTGGGGGTATCATGTCTCGGAATAGAGGGTTTAGCCTATGTTTCATCGATTCAAAGAACTTGATGTGTCTTCTTTTGATGGCTTCGGTGATGGTGGGGACCTCGAACTTTTCGTGCATGTCGGAAGCCTTCATTTCACGAAAAGGGGTATGCCATAGTGCCGTGCGCAGGATGTTGTTCTGGAAGCTCTGGAGTTGAGTTATGGTGCTGAGGAATGGAATCAATGGGAGAACCATTTATTTCGACCAATCAGGAGGGTTTTATATGATCCAATAAAAATTGTCTTCCCTACTACCCTTTCCTGGCCAGAAGCTCAGCCTGACTTGGCAATTCGAGCGGTCTAGTTGAACAAGTCGCTGCTTGCTATTTATTTATGTGAATATAACTTAATTTTTTTTTTTGTTTAAATTATTACAAAATAAGCAGAAAGAGAATAGGATAACTTAGTTTTGTCCCTAAAAAGGTTGGCTCAACAATCTTATTTCAAGTAGGGAAATATACTTTAAAAATATCAGACCGATACAGACCACTATCGTTGAGCATTCAGAAAGGCAGGCTTTCCCACATCTGGCTTAGTAATTTTATGGAGTTATAGGAAAAAAAGTTATGAATTCATAAATAATTAACATAGGTAAATTTGGTGATATCTTGTTAGAATGCTTCATGTAACTAAACAGACCCTTTGGACAACTGTACAGACTACTTCGAAGGACATCCTGTCTCTCAATAGAAAATAAATTACTAATCTAGAAAGTTATACTAAAGCCAATCTGGACATACGGAATAGGGTTATGGGGGACAGCAAAAAAGTCAAACATCAAAGGTATCCAATCCTTTCAATCAAAAGTCCTGAGAACAATAGTAAATGCCCCTTATTACGTCTGCAAAAAAACCCTTCATAACGATCTTAATATACCCTACATTCTTGAACTCATCCCTTCCAAGTTCATAAAATTCCATAGTAACCTATCCAACAATCCTCCTCGGAGACTGAAACGGAAGTTGCCTCGTGACCTGTTTTAAATGCGTAAAAGTGGCAACGGCCAGTTTCTCCAATCATGTCTTGAGCCTATGTGGTTCTCGCACTCTTCGTCAGCCTTCACTTGCTCGTATCCGGTGATGCGGCTAATGAAGGACCGTAGGGGACTTCCCAAGAATCCGCTTCCTCTTTCTTATGCGAGGGAGGTGACAACCATGTGGATTTGGGAGGCTCTGGGCTGTTTATAAATTCTGTATGGATGAGCGAGTGAATGAAAATTGTAATTGTGGTATGAATGAGAACATTTATCACAATTACTTATGCTTAATAAGGCAGATTGTAATTTTATCACAATAGATAAGTTATATCATATCATTATTATATATATTTATTAAAACATTATTTCTATAGGATATGGAGAAAGGAGAAAGTTGTGGCCAATATCAAACTAAACAGATCAAAATCTGATCCGGGTGAATCGAAATTTATTCAAGAGAATGACGTACCTATTAAACTTGAAAGCTTCTTCCAGTGTCTCGGACTGTCCAGCCAAAGCTATAGGTCTGTATGCAGATTTGAAATGGATTACAAAAGTAAAAGTACATTACAAACAAAGTGAATCTTAAATTTAAAATGGGGTTTCAGAAAATTAACTGCTGCTAGTTTGAATGGTTCGAATCCGATATATTTTCCATCAGGAGACTCTACTGATTCTACACCCAAAGGAAGGGCTTCTGGAGGCAACCAAGAAATTAGTGAGCAACCATTAGCTTTATGATTGATTGGAAAAGTTATTTATTGGTCGCATCTAACTTTATCTTACTTATTTCAGTTACAGACATGGGACTTTCAATCGTAGAGCGAAATGCAAGAGTGATCAAGTGGCTAGTTGCATGTGCTAAATCATAGCCAATGAGTGTCATTATTTTTATTACTTATAATAACTTTATTTTTGATCAAATGGTTTTAAAAAATGAAGGCAAGTTAAGTTCCTTCCATTTCCCTCAAAATTCTCTAATGTACTTGTAACAAACATCATTATGTAAAAATATAAACAAAAGTATTAAAATCTTTCTTACCTCTGCCACATCATCCTTAATATAAATTTAATAAAACCGCACTGTTTTGAAGTATCTGGTTCCATGAGGTTCAGTTGGGCACTTTAATGTGCAAAAGTAATGTGCTGAAGTTGCTTGTAAGATGCTCCAAACCTTCAAATTCTCCAAGCTGGCAATGGAGGCTAGCACTCGACCAAGCTACCTACTAGATCTAGTTCTCAGATCCAGCATCCCAACATCTTGGTTAGCTGGATGTTAGATGGCTCTTCTCAAGCTTGAGGTATTAGTTGCTTGGGTAGATTGTATTGTAGACTGTATACATTAATAATTACTAGCCAAAGTAAATATACTGGAAGGAGGAGTTATATAGATGTCGTGAAAGGCTACCTCTTTACCAATGTTTATTATGTTTCCTCTACCCTCAGTAAAATTGTCGTTTATCAATATAACATCAGTCTTGAAAGTTTCTATAATTTGTTTGTTCATATTTACTGTCTGCTCGATATTATGTTCTGTATTACATAATAGTTGTTTCGTTCAACTTCACTTATGGCATTGTCATAATGTTGTTTGTCCGTAGCATCCATAGTACCAGTTAACCAACTATCATAATAGCAGTTCCTACTCCATTTATTAATCGACGTTTCTGTCTTCTATTATGATTTCTCAATTAGTCAATTTTATTCTTAGTTTCATGTATCATATCTACTATTAAAGGGTAGATTGTTAAGTTATGATGGAGTAGAGTATGTTTTTCTATATTAGTTAGTTCTAAGTCTAATAGGCTTATGTTATAAAAGTGGTAAGGTTTAAAGTATTTTTCAATTATTTTTACATTATTTAACGTGTAATGTAGTATTCCGTTGCTGTTGGTTAGGTCATTTACTTTCAGCGAAGTTGTTACAGTTCATAGCATTGCCTGAATTAGCATAAATGTCTTTATTCTTAATTAACAGAAATTTTCTTGTTATGTGAATCATATTTCCGGTGTGTCAGATGTTTCTTACGAGGTCGTTTAATATTGTTAGCATACGATTTCTTTATTTTATTACTGGTTCATAAGAATTATCATGCTTTCGATGGGTAGTAGTTTTCATCATTAATTGTTCATCAGAAATTGTTGGAATGTCTTCCCGATTTTGGTTCAGTTTTTCTGTTCGATCAGTCTTTTCTTTTATTATTTCTGTCTTTACTAGTCATTTATTAGGCGTTTATCCTCATGATATTTTTTAACATATTGTTCTTTTATTGATATTTGTTGGTTATTCTGTTTGTTATTCCAAACGTTATATCGTCAGGAGTCATACTTAGTTTTCTATTTAAAGTGTTGTTGTATGCAATAGTTGCTAAATAAAGTTTGTTAGTTAGCATCTTATTAGTTAATTTTTGATTATTTAATGCCCTTAACTATTCGATCAATGTGCTGTGTGCATGATTCAAAAGTACTAAAGAATTCGAGTTATTAGGTGTTACATACATTGGTTTTATTCCATTCGTTTCAAGGAAGTTAGTAACTAATTTATTTTCATACTCTCTTGCGTTGTAATGTTCTAAGTATTTTAAGTAAGGTTGGATAACATTCGAGAAAGCTGTTTCGATAGATCCTGCGAAGCAGTAAAGCAGCAAAATAAAATCTACAATACTTCAACTCTTTACATTAACCAAGTCCAACATTTGAAATTCGTACAAGTTAACAAAAAGTGGAATAATGATGACCTCAAGAGAAATTTCGACATAAAGTCGATCATTTTAAAACTTGGATTTCCAAACTTATGCTAGCTTATGGCAAGAATAATCACAGGTATAGAGCGTGCAGGCCAAAGGAGCGATTGAAGTGCCGAAAATGCGGGAAATCGGGTCACGTCGAAAAGGTGTGTATCTCTGCTCATCTGGGAAAGCCAGTACAATTTGTCGACAGCTATATAATGCTAAGAATATTGTAATCCTAATATTATATATATCTGTACCTCGGACGGATACAACACTATGTCCATTTTCATAACTTTACAGGAGAGGAGTTTTAAACTTTTTTTCAACAAAAAGTGTTATTGCCACAGCTATTGGTGTTGTTTTAAAACATGCTATATCCGGTTCTAACTGGTTTTGGACATAGTGCTCTATATGAAATATGAAATATGAGAAAAGCTGATTTTAACTCTGTAATAAAGTCAATATGGAAAAAAATGGACATAGTTTTGTATCCCTCCGAGGTACAGATATATATAATGCTAAAAGCCCCTTCTAGTGTATACCTGCCTCGTGACTTCATGGTTTCACTGGTGGTTCTTGTTATTTTTTTAGTAAGCGACCGCATCCCTCCCAATTCCCGAAACAACCCTCCTCATATACACATATGTCTCAGCTTTAGTTCCAGTCCCCACTTGTACAAACTTGTTTCCCAGACACTAGTCCCTAAACATCCGACCCAGTATGTAGTAACATAACTCTTAATATCTGTATATGCCAGTGTCTTGCTTGTACTTCATAATAAAGCTGTTATTTCTTTTCTTTTAAAATATTCTCCTCTACAAAGATTATTTAACTGGCACCCCGAACAGGCACCTGGCAGTATACTCACGGTACACGGTACAACTTTACGGTAGTCCACCACTTAGAGATCCCTCATTTGGCCACGGACAGTGAGACCAACCACTCCAATAGCTTGAGAAGGCCGATGAAATACCTCTGGAAAGATACCCCACAGGACAGGACTTCGCCGATATTGGGTACTGATCTATTTCAATAGATTTTCACCAGTTAATACCCTAAAGAAATTCGTTATATATCTGAGGAAGTGGAAGGGAGAAGAAAACTGGACTACATTCAAGACATTATTCACTTGGGACTTCAAGTCAGAAGAGAAGACGGTTCGTCATCAAGCTAACAAGATCCGAAGAAATATTCTCTGCATCTGTGAGTAATTCCTGAATTATAAGATTGCTTAGATAACAGGATCTTGGATTGTTTGACTACCACTCTGACGGACAGGCTAAGAAGGCTCGAGTAAACATTAACACAGCCTGGGACTGTTCACTTGAAGGTGTGTTTCAACGTTTTATGCTGGTTATACAATACTGACGTGGGAGGTGACGATGACTTGACAATTTCTCAATTAATACGGTTGTTGTGGCCACCTCTTAATTACAAATAATTATAAGTCACTCTCTTCTCGATCAGATCATATCATATCTATCATTTTTTCCATATGTTTAATAAATAAATATTATGACGTCAGTGAGAGTGGGAGGAGGGACTGAAGTAGTGGGGGAGCAGCCGTAGGCGGGGACTTACCCCCACCCTATTGGCTGGCCTCTTATATAAGCTTCGGCCTCCAAATTAGCATAACTAATCGGACCTTAACTTGGAAAACTACTCTCTCCTCTCTCTCTGCATTGGCGCCTGTTGCTGTACTCAAAACCATGGACTTCTCATTCAACCACCTCTGCATCTCTCTATCCTAACCTCGCTATGTTTTAGTCCGGCGCTTGTCAGGCCCCACACCTTCCCAGTGGGAATCTCTGCCTTCGTCTCGCTAAAACTAGCACCTCCTTGGGAGAGACCTCTCCCTCGCGGACGACGGTTGCCGTGGCTCTGCAAATTTTACGAGCAGTGTCTCCCATTGCAATCCAGTCTGCCTCTCTCCGGTTCACACTCCCCTTTGGGATCCGGACGGTTTTCGCCTACCCTTAGATACCGAGTGTGAATTCGTGGTCATTCCAAGACCACATAAACTACCTACAGTACCTACCCTGTACCTCATCTCCTGAACACAGTGCTTTGTCGGGGCACACACACCTTCTAAAGATCTTATTGAGTCAGATCAAAGTGAATTAAAGCTGCCCGCCAACTAGGTTGGCAGCCAGGGTGAAAGACCATAGGTCCACCCACTCTATCTCTTTCTGGGCGCTCGCCGGGCGGGGGCTAAGAGGTTTTAGCCCGCGGCGGG
Source organism: Acanthosoma haemorrhoidale (assembly GCA_930367205.1). Lineage (NCBI taxonomy): Eukaryota > Metazoa > Arthropoda > Insecta > Hemiptera > Acanthosomatidae > Acanthosoma > Acanthosoma haemorrhoidale. The sequence goes on along the minus strand of OV884009.1, from coordinate 113,379,868 downwards.
CGTCTCCTCACCACTTTGGGGATAATCAGGTATGAACTGAACCCCCTAGTGACGACCCGACAACGGTAAATACCATAATTTCTATAGAGGTGTTGAAAAATATTGAGGTAGAGGACATGGACTCTACACAAACACCCACACAGCCCAAGCCACCGGCAATATTCGTACGAAACATTGGTAATTTTAAATTACTATGTACCCAACTAAATAAAATTGTAGGTACAGGGAAATACACTTGCCTCAATCGGGCCCGAGACACAAAGGTATCTCCGGACACTCCGGACACATACCGTACAATAATCAAATACTTAGATGAGACAAAGGCCGACTTTCATACCTACCAATTAAAGCAAGAAAGATCGCTGCGGGTGGTGATTAGAAACCTGCATCCCACTACACCAGCGGACGAGATAGAGAAGGAGCTCTTAAGCCTAGGATACAAGGTTCGCCAAATTACAAATGTGCTCCGTGAGGAAACACAAGAAAATAATGCAAAAATCAAGACACCACTGCCCTTATTCTTTGTGGAACTAGAGCGAACACCTGGAGTGGAAAAAATCTACGAGGTCACCCACTTGTATTACACAAGAGTCCAGGTCGAAAAGCCTTACCCGAAACGCGATATAGTTCAATGTCATAATTGTCAAGCATATGGGCATACAAAATCATACTGCTACCACCCTCCCAGGTGTGTAAAGTGCAGTGGGCAGCACAAAAGCGAATTGTGCAAGAAGCCCCTAAAACCACCTGCTGTATGCGTGCTCTGTCAACAAGGCCACCCGGCAAACTATAAAGGCTGTGCGGCATATAGAATTCTGAAGTCCAGAAGCGAACAACGTAGTCATCCTGAAGAAGAAACGCCAGCCACAGGCAGCCCAAGAAGCGCCCCCGCCAGAAGTTTGAGGCCTTCAGTATCTTTTGCTGACGCTGTTCGGAACAGAGAGCAGTCACAGGCATTGCCCACTCTTCCTCCGCAAGTTCTTCTTCCCCAGCACTCCGTTCTTCCCGTCAACCAGCAAACTCAATCCCATCCTCAACCACACATCTCGCATATCCCACCACCTTCAAGCTCTTCAGATCTCACCAGCCTTTTAACCTCATTCCTTACAGAGTTCAGAACCCTAATTACCCCTCTCATTTCCCTTCTTACAAATCTTGTCTCCTACCTTATCCCCGTTAAACAAAATCCATAAGTGGATCCTTCTGACTCCTTATCCATTCTCCTTTGGAATGCGAATGGTGTTCGCACCCACACTAACGAACTGACAGCATTACTCCATGACAAAAACATCGACGTAGCTCTAATTACTGAAACAAGACTTACAAGTAAACGACCATTTACCGTTCGACAGTACCAGACTTATCGAACTGATCACCCTGATGGAAGAGCTCATGCAGGTACCGCTGTCATTGTCCATAACTCCATATCCCACCACATAGTTCCTTTGGTAGCACATGATTTCCTTCAATCCACTGCAGTGTCAATCACCACCCTCACTTTTCCCCTTACTCTAGCATCAGTGTACTGCCCTCCCAATAAATCCATTACCGATTCCCAATTCATCTCCTTTCTAGACTCCATCGGGCATCGTTTCCTTGTGGGTGGGGACTTTAACGCAAAGCACCAGCACTGGGGCTCAAGATCCACAAATACACGAGGACGTGCTTTGCTGTCTGCACTCACACGGAGACATTGCTCCACTATCTCTCCTGACACAGCCACCTATTGGCCATCTGATCCCAACCGAAATCCTGATCTCCTTGACTTCTTTTTCTACAATAGTTTAGGAACACTAAACTATTCACTCAAGCGCCTCGATGACCTCTCCTCCGACCATAGCCCCTTATTATTAACCATTTCCCTAAATCCAATTCACAAACTGCCTCCTCCTTCATTTATTAGGGGCCCAGTTGACTGGGACCACTTCCGCCAGATTCTTACAGACTCTGTAGACCTCAAAGTACCTCTGAAAACATCCCAAGACGTAGACGATGCAGTGCATTCCTTCACTACTCTGATCCAGAGGTCGGCCTGGGAGGCATCGTCACCCCACCGTCACCTAAAAATTCACAATCAAAATCCTTTACCTCAGTATCTCAAAGACCTAATCAAATACAAACGCCACTCAAGAACAGTGTGGCAATGATCCCGACATCCTGCTGATCGTCGCTCATACAATCAGTACTGCAGGCTGGTAAAGCGGCAATTGGCATCCTTCCGTTCCGATTCTTTCAATTCCTATCTCTCCTCCCTGTCTACCAGGGACAACTCCTTATGGAATCTAACTAAGAAAATCCTAAAATACCATCCTGTTTCACACCCACTCCGTCGTGATGATGGGTCCTGGGCGGCTTCGGATGGCGAGAGGGCGGAGGAATTTGCACTGCATCTTTCCCATACTTTCACTCCTCATCTTACTCCTCAAAACAATAATCACCGTCCAACTGTTGAAGATTTCCTCACTTCACCTATCCCTCTCTCACTACCACCAAAAGCCGTTAACCCCTCCGAGGTTAAATATCTTCTGAAAAAATTACCTTACCGAAAATCTCCAGGATATGATCTCCTTACTCCTCGAATCCTCCAACAACTTCCTCCTAAAGCCATAATCTTCCTAACCTATATATATAATTGCATTATCCGAACGACGCACTTTCCTCTCCTCTGGAAACATTCCATTATTGTCTTATTCGCCAAACCCGGTAAACCACCCAATGACGCCTCATCTTACCGTCCAATTAGCCTACTCCCTATCCTCTCAAAAATATTTGAAAAACTCCTATTAAAACGCCTACTTCCAATTGTTGAATCCAAAAACCTTTACCCTACTCATCAGTTAGGTTTCCGCCAACGACATTCCACAGCTCAACAAGGCCTTCGCGTTGTTGATCACATATCCTCAGCCCTTGAAACCAAACAGTATTGCACTGCTGCCTTTCTGGACATAGCTCAAGCTTTTGACAGGGTCTGGCACGCAGGCTTGCTTTACAAGCTCAAAGGATATTTACCGCAAACCCTATTCCTAATCCTACAATCCTACCTTTCAAACCGTTTCTTCCAAGTCCGCTGTGGTTTAGAATATTCTAACTACTATCCCATTAAAGCAGGAGTTCCACAGGGCAGCGTCCTGGGTCCCACCCTCTATAATCTATACACCGCTGATGTCCCCTCTACCACCAATACCTTCTTGGCAACATTCGCAGACGACACTGCAGTCCTGTCAACCCATCCAGACCCTAATATAGCATCCCAAAACCTTCAAAAACACCTCGACGAGATCGAGTATTGGTGCAACCAATGGCGAATCAAAGTCAATGAAGGAAAATGTTCCCACATAACCTTTACCCTGTGCCGCAAGTCCTGTCCACCAGTCTTTTTAAATTCAATTCCTCTCCCTGTGTCTGAGACAGTACGGTATTTAGGCTTCCATCTCGACAAAAGACTGACATGGAACCCACACACGAGGCTAAAAAGACAAGAACTAAACAGACGCTTTGGACAACTGTACAGACTACTTCGAAGGACATCCCACCTCTCAATAGAAAACAAACTACTTATTTACAAGGTTATACTTAAGCCAATCTGGACATACGGAATAGAGCTATGGGGGACAGCAAAAAAGTCGAACATCAAGCGCATCCAATCCTTTCAATCAAAAGTCCTAAGAACAATAGTAAATGCCCCTTATTACGTCAGCAACAAAACCCTTCACAATGATCTGAATATACCCTATATTCTTGAACTCATCCCTTCCAAGTTCATAAAATTCCATAGTAACCTATCCAACCACCCTAATTCCCTAGCACAGTCATTGCACTGCACCACTCACCCCTATAATCCTCTTCGGAGATTAAAACGGCAGTGGCCTCGTGACCTGCTATAACTAAGTGATAGTGGGAGTTCTGGCAATGGCCAGTTCCTCTAATCATGTCCTGAGCGTCTGTGGCTCTCGCGCTCTTGGTCAGCCTCCGCTGGCTTATCCAGTGACGCGGCTGACGTAGGAGCGTGGGGGACTCCCCAAGACTCCGCTTCCTCCTTCGCATGTGAGGGAGGTGACCCTTGTGGACTTGGGGGGCCTCTGGGCTGTTTGTAAATATTGTATGAATGTGCGAGTGAATGATGAATTGTAAATATAGTATGAATGATGACATTTATCTCAATTACTCATTGCCTAATAAAAGGCAGATTGTAATTTTATCTTAATAAAATTGTTTTGAAATATAAAAAATTTCTATAGAGCATACCTTTTCATAAGTAAGTAATCTATTTCAAATACAAGTCAAATTAAATGATAAACCTATGAATTTTGAAGTTGATTCTGTCAGTACAGTCTCTATTATGTCCATGGCCGATTTCGACAATTTAAATCATAATCTAAAGCTAGAACCTACTACCGTTACATTCCTCATTTACACAGTTGATTAGGTTAAAGCCGAAGGAGTTGTTAATTACCAAATTTCTTAAAACAATTTAAAAAGGTTTTAAAATTTCTTGGAAGAGAGTAGATCAAAAAACAAAAAATAAGTTTTTCAGATGTTCAAAATGTAAATGAATTTAATATTGAACCAGTAACAATTGAGTCAACTAAAAATGGTATTGTTCAAAAGTACCAAATGTTTTCACACCTAAAATTAGGCTTATCCCACACTTCAAATGTAAATTAAACTCAAAGACGATGCGAGACCATTTTTTATTAAACCCTGGTCCATTCCTTATGTCTTATTAAACTTCAATTTGACTTGTTGGTAAAAGATGTATTATTGAGAAAGTCGATCACTCGGAATGGGGAATACCCGTTGCTATAGTTCCCAAGCCAGACCAGGCAGTCAAAAATTGTTCTGACTATAAAATTACACTCAATCGTTAGTTACAAGATACACATTACCCTATTCCTAAAAATGAAGATTCATTTAGTACGCTTCAAAAGGGGGAAATACTTTTGTGTTTTAGACCTCCACAAAGCTCATCCCCATGTCGCGATAGACGACCAGAGCCAAGAATATGCCACAATATCAATAACTTGGGGAGCTTATAAGGTAAAAAGGGTTTTTATGGGTACTCAAAATGCCCCTAAGAAGTTCATAAAATAAGCGATCGAATCATTCAAGGGTTAGAAGTTACTATTCCCTATTTTGATGATTTCCTTATCCAGGGAAGCACTTCTTAGGAATGCTAAACACAATTGATTAGGTGTATTAACGCTTCGCAAGAGAACGGAATCATACGTTAATAAATCTAAATGCAAATTATTTTTCACCTCAGTTAAATATTTTAGTCATAAAATTAGCACTGAAGGTATAAATAAATGTCAAGACATAATTAATCAAAATAAAGCCTCAACCTAAAAACTTGGACAAGCTTAGGTCATTTTTGAGTTTGGTCCTATATTATAAAAAATTCATTTCTAAAGCATCTATAAACTATACCCACTAAATAAATCACTTACTAAAAATAAATTACATTTAAATGGACTAGAGAATGCTTTTAATTTAATTAAGGATGAAATTGCGAGTGAAAGGTTACTGTGGTGTATTTCATATGTCGCGCGCAGTCTTGTGCCGCCTCTGTTGTTATCAGTTGTAACCTTCATGTTACCTTAATTCATTCAATCAAAAACATTCCATCATTATGTACGACTACTTATTTGTTCTATTATGTAATATTGTTCAATTTATAAAATATATGTTTCTCACGTAAGTCAACATGAGTGTGCTTTTTTATGAATTAAAGAACATAATAATTGGCAACGAGTTTCAATCAGTGCGTGAGTAAAGCGAAAATCGCGACCGATGTGTTTGTTCCAAGCTCACCAACGTGTTCAAACAACATTAAAATTCCGTTAAAATGTGTTATTTAGTGTTCAATCGACCGCTATCGTCGTAAAGGTAAGGATTAGACTAATTTCTATCGAATCATCAATAAAAATACTTCGAAATGGATGCTCAACAGTTGGAATCTTTTATGAAGACTTTCAACGAACAACAGAAAGTTTTCCTCGAAACTGTAACTGCTCAACTTCAGTGTCGTTCCAGGAAACCTACTGAAGAAAATCCAGTCAATTATTCAAGCATCGCTCCATTCAAAAACTTCGAGCCAAAACGTGAAATGTTTGCCTGTTGCCTTGAAAGGTTCGATAATTATTATACGATTAAAGGTGTCACAGACAAAGCAAAACTTGCCCAGCTCTTATGTGTTCCAATTGGCTCTTCACACTACAACAATTTAGCTCCGTTTTTAGGCCCAGAAAAAACACCGAAGGGTCTCTCCTATGATGATCTTGTCAAGTCCTTCAAGACCTTGTTGATTCCTATCAAACTGAACACCAGTCCATTTCAGAGTTTGTTGCCACTCTTCAACGTGACATAGCTGAGTGTGAATTCTCTGTAAAATGCCAGTGTGACCAGCCTGTATCTATCTCAGACGTGTTTCTCAGAGGACAGTTCATTCGTAGCCGCTGAGATGACTGGGCAAGGGAACATATATTGCAATCTGACAAAAAGACGTTTCAGGACATTTTAGCTCTTGCTACAGCTCTTGGGGCTTCGAGAATCGAAAGTAAAGAGTTGACCCAGCGTTCTAATCCAGCTCGAACTTTCTCTGCCAGTGAAGTGAACAAAATGTCAAGCTCTAGCCAGAGCTCAGTAGCAAGGTCAAGCTCTAATAAACCCAGGTCACGTTCCCACCCCCGTCAACCTGATTTCAAGGCTCTTGGCATCGATAATCTGTCCCTCCGGTGCTCAAGAGAAAACCATCAGGTGTCGGAGTTGATAAGAGAAAATTATACTGCAACCTTTGTAAGAAGAAGGGACATGTGCCACGCGTCTGTATTACATCATTGATGGTAGAAAACAAAAGGAAATCAAGAGAATCCAGTTCTACACACTCCCTCCAAATTGCCAACACCAGCTCCGGAGCAACGCCAGCATACGGTCTCAATAAATTAGAAACGTTGATCCAGAAAAATGACATTATTGTTGACTTGTTCGAGTTGAACCATCATGAATCAGATAAGTACATGATTGACATGTCGCTCAATGGAAAATTGCAGCGCTTTGAGGTCGATAGTGGGGACATATTCACCCTATTAAGTGTGAATGAATTTGACAGACTTGACCTAAATTTGCCAGTTCAACCAACCAACCTAGCTTTTCGATCATACTCTGGCAACATAATCCAATCAAAAGGTAAGGTACCTGTCAAGGCTGCTTACAATGGAAAACAAATCACCGGCGATTTATACATTGTACCAACAGGAAGCGCACCTTGGACGCCAATGGATACGAGGACTTGCCATTGAGCTCAAACAGGTTGACAATAATCCTCCCATGCCAATCTACCAGCTCAATTCAGTCCCCTCGCTCGAGGATATTTTAGAAGAGTTTTCCTTGATCTTCGAACTAAACATTGGCTGTATTCCCGGCTATGAAGTTTCACTCCACCTCAAACTGGGCAAAGCCATGTTACACCAAGGAGCGTAGTGTTCCACATGCTCTTCTGGATCAAGTCAACCGGGAACTAGATGAACTCGGAGCTGCAGGAATCATTGAACCTGTAGACGCCAGTGATTGGGGTTCTCCTCTCGTAGTGATAGACTATAAGTGTCTTCTTCCGCCTCTGTTCAGACTATAAGTGTGGCGTCAATGAACGTCTAATTCAAGTCAACTACCCTATCCGTACCAGATAAGACGTCCTAAGCAGCTAGCGAGGATCCCGTTACTTTTGTGAAGTAGATTTCTACAAGGCTCACTTACATTTTCGTAACAGGGGAGCACCAGCAGTAACAGGGGAAAACATAGGGTTTAAGAGGTGCTTAGGAAAGATGGAGTAAATTCCCCAACGAGTCATCGGGCCTCATTCATCAGGGGAGCTTTACGTGGAACTTTCGTGATTCAAAATCAATTGTTCATATTTGCGGTTATATTATAAATAGGACAGAATGCTTTTTTACACAGGCAACAAGCAGTTTTTGGAGGACATAGACTCAGAACGTGGGGAGTTGCTGTTGTTCAACCATGTAAGATGGCTAAGACCAGGAAAGTGCCTTGAGAGGTTTTATGCAATTAGAAAGGAGGTTTATACATTCTTACATACATATGTAAAGTTTGACACCACACACTTATAAATAGAAATAAGAAACCTCGAATTTTTAAGACAGTTAGCTTTCTTGAATGACTTGACCAATTACCTCAACAAATTCAATCTGTCTCCTCAAGGACAAAACAAGTTAGTATCAGACATGGTGGAAGTGGTGAATGGATTTTGAAATAAACTAAGAATTTTTAAGCACTCTGCGAAATAATGAATAAATAAATTTTTCCAGCTGCGAAGAGATATTGAAAGAATTCAAAGAGCAGGGTAAAATTGTAGAAATTTATGACTACTCTTTTGAAATTCAAGATGCAATTGTGGAATTTGAAGTACTTTCATTGGAGTTAAAGATATCTAATAAAGTGCTATATTTTTTTAGCAATTCTCTCGATGTGAAAATTGAAGAGCAAGAACATGTGAAATTTGAAGTATGTTGTTGGGTCGTCACGAGGGGGGTGCCTAGTTACCCTAGCCCTGGTGACGAAGTGAGGGTTGATTAAGTTTATAACCTGGACAATCGTTTCATGACGGTCTTACTATCTGACTCCATTTTTGATAAGTATGTGCTCCAACAATGCACTATGTTCAGGAGAAGGGGTACAGGGTAGGTGGTGTAGTTTGTGTGGTCTTGGAATGACATTGCAGGTAAAATTTGCAGGGCCACGGCAACCGTCGTCCGCGAGGGAGATGTCTCTCCCAAGGAGGTGCTAGTTTTAGCGAGACGAAGGCAGAGATTCCCACTAGGAAGGTGTGGGGCCTGACAACGCCGGGCTAAAACGTAGCGAGGTGAGGAGAGAGAGATGCAGAGGTTTTCATAATGAACAAGCCAAGTTTCAGAGTTTACATCAGAGCAGCCACGAGCCAGTTAGTTGTCAGGAAAATGATATTCAGGCCCCAAACCACCGGTCTTAAATACCCAGCTGGCTTCGTCAGTAGCCAATCAGCTCTGGTTTTATAGTACCCAATGCCAGTTGAGTATGTGGTTTTCTTTGTTCTCTGACAAAGAGATATGTCACCGATAAGTGACCTGGGTAAGGGTCTCTCGGCGGGTTGGGTCGCTTAGTACCTGCTACTGGTAGCTGGTGCCCCAGCTCATATAACTAATTGGCTCACAGCTACATGTTTATTGTTTACCACATTTACAATGATTTATATTTTGGTAATGTTATTTACATTTATTTACAATATATATACAATAGAGTATAGGGTGATTTATCTTATGTAGTTAGCGGTCACTACATATGTGATCTTCATGTTTATTTGTTTTTCTGACCAGAGAGGAAAAGGGACCTTGTTTTCTAAATTACAGCGTGAAGATAGATTTCATAACTTACGAGTTTTTGGGCTAAAAATGACATGAATTTTTGGTAGTTCTCACATGTGTGAAAGTGAGTTTTCTACAGTGAAGTGCATAAAAAATAAAAACAGAAGTAGCCTCAATGATACTTCACTGCGACATCTCCTGATACTGTCTACAACGGAGCTACGAGATGTGGACGTACGCCCGTTGGTGGATGCAGGTGAATGGCGATAATCTTCACACTCAACATAAATTGTCTTTAATGTACATATTACTTATTTTATTTCGTGCATAAATATTTGGTCACTTTGAATTCTTTATAATTAAACAATTAAGATTGTTTTTAATAATAATACTTAATGAAAACATGTTTTTTCAACTAACCTAGCGGCCTACCCTAATTGGACACCTTGTTTCTTTGTACAATATGAGGAAATTTGAGTTGTGTTCCACCAGCCCTTGTAAGCTGGACAGCCCTGCTTTAAAAGGCTTAAATAGTTAGTGAGTTAATCCGATCAGCCAACCGCTTTTTCCACCATAGTTTTCAAATTTTAACGTACCTACAATAATTTTGTTTTCGCATTTAAATAAAACTTATGGTATGAATGAGATCATTTATCACAATTGCTTATTGCCCAATGAGGCAGATTGTAATTTTATCGTAATAAAGTTGTTATAACTGTTGTAATAAAACAAATATAACTTAACTCAGCAGATTTCACCTAATTTTATTTAAATAGTTTCCAATACGAGAATTTGATAGAATCGATTGTAGTGTCAGTTTAGTACCTTGTCTAGGTAGAGGGGGTATCCGATTGATAATTTTTATCTAACACTGTACAATCCTGTTTTGTTTTTAAAACTGCACGGTTCTAAATTCGGCTGTTCTAAGTTTTTTTTCTGCTGTTCATTTTTCTTTACTTGCCTTTTTAACTAGCTACTTAGTGTTTTGATTATAAACCACATCGCTCCGAAAACCTCCCTATTCAAAGTAATTTTCATAGGATGGGAAGAACTCTATTGACAAAGCAGAAAAAATACGATTTTGTCGAATCGAGAACAAAGGTTCATCTAGTAAGGGGAGAGGGTTTCCAATATTTAATATTGGAAATAGACGGTAATTGATTTGTAACTAACATCAACTTTTGGCGAGATTTTGTGTTATTTACATTTTTCAAAGAGGAATAATTGAAAATGTGGTGTCTTGTTGTTCAACCGTCTTCTATTGTGTTGGAAATACATGTTCCAGGAAAGGCAAAGGGCCAAGAAGTATTAGAGAAGGTAAGATGAGTGTATTTTGTTTACTTTTAATAGCTAGAACATATTTTAGTCCTTCCTTGTCTTAATAATAGTTTTCTCGCATTACAGCTAGACCTGTGTCTCCATATTTCACGGATAAAATTAGGACCACAGCCAGATTTCATTCACTGACTTATTTGCCTTTACTTTTTATTTCCTAATTTACACTACTTTTTTTCTTTCAATTCAATTTTGGGCAAGTTATGTACATTAGGAAGTTCAGGGTCTTTTCTTTTCTAACCCAACCCACCTGACACATTGTTTAAATTACCTTAAAAAAATTATCAGGAACTCGTGTGTCAGTGCTCCAAGAGCTGCTCATTATTGAAGTCAACTTTTGAATAAGGCTCTGTAGTGACTGTTTTATTTAGTGTACGTTTGTTTACTAGCATCTGGAAACAACTTGACTTAGTATTCAGGTGGTAAGATAATCAAAGTGGTGTAAAAATGTTGAGTTTAAATACATTATCTGTACATTTAATAGTGAGCAAACTAATGTGTATGTCAATCGAGTCCTCAATTCATGCAGGGGAAGCGTGGAGTGGCCCTTGAATATTAAGATATATGCTTAGCTACCTCTGTAAATAGGGTGAAATATACATATGCAGTTGAAAATATAACCTTTACTAGATTGTTGCAGCCATAGGTGTAGTGATAATCATCGATAAGTGGCGGTGGACCGACCCTCACTATATAGAACTGTAACTAACTCAAATTTTTGATGACAGAGTGGTATGTTGGCAGAAGACCCCACCTACTGTTACCAATTATAACTATTAGTCTACTTCATTTCGTACAAGGATCCGATCTTTCTACATCCACCTGTTTCATATGGATTTTTGTTGTGTCTTTCTGTTATTTCCCCCTCCACAACAGAAGAAAAGTTAACTGATCCTCTTGCACTGTAGAAATATTGTCTTCTGAAGATGATTCTTTAAGGCAATCCACATTATAGGCCTTAGTTCTCTCTCTCTCTCACTGTCCATGTAGTGATCAATATACTACTGGATCTTGCTATGACAGTAGGATGTTTGCCAGACTGAGAAATTCACCTTTTCCTGTATTACATTTATAACATTACTTATTATTTTGATTTATAAGTGATTTCAAATATTATATGTGGATTTAAGAGATACTCTCTGTTATTATTAGTAAGTTAATCCTTGTGTTCCAAATATCTACTACACAGCTCCAGCTCAAATTCACACACCGCTCTCTTCTCTGCCACGATTGGTCAGAACAAATCAGGTGGTGGTGTCTTTCTTTATATCCATGATAACCTCGAATCCTGACTCCTCCAATGTTCTCCTACCTTCTTCATCACCCTTATGGAATACCTGTTCACTGAGTTCTCTTACTGCTCCCACTGAATCATCTATCATCCTCCTGGTCAGATTTCAGGAGTCATCTTATTTATATTTTTACCAAGCTTATTAATCACTTCTATATTTAAAATTAACTCTCCTGAGAATGTTCCTAGACCTTTTATTATTTATAAGTGATTTCAAAGAATATATGTGGAATTTAGTGATACCCTCTGTTATTAGTAGTGAGTTAATTCTTGTGATCGAAATATCTACTACACAGCCCCAGCTCAAATTCACACACCCCTCCCTTCATATTGCTTTATGTTATCACCATTTTGCAGATATACCATTACTTAATCTAGAGTTCCCTAATCCATCTTAACAGTGATCTTTTAGTTGGATTTATTGCCTGATTGATTTTCTCTCAGGGTCTTGACTTTTCTCACACTACGTTGACTGTTCTCTGCTGCTGACACACCTCAAGACATTACAGGCTGATCATCAACGATTCTGGTGAGGGTAATACTATCCTTATTTTCATTTCATTGGCCATGTGGGGGTCACATACCTCTCTGTATATTTGGTCAATAGAAATGTTAAATATTTACATTTATAATGGTGATGCCACTGCCTTCCTAAGATATTCTTTGATTCCTGAGATCTAGGGATATACTGATGGCCAACATTATCAAAGGCTCCTCCTGTACCATCCAGGAACACAATTTTTTCCCCTTTGTTCTTTAATGTTTGTAATGGCTGTATCTATGATCCTGCCATTAATATGGCTGCAGGCTAGCCCCTTAAGAAAGCCTTTCTGACTAGAATGAAACCTGATTTTTGTTTCAGATAGATAGATCATGAACTTTCTCTATAATTCACCTGAAGATTAAGTAGGCAGTTATAGGCCTCCAAGATAAAATATATAACAGTTTCACCATGGTGCAATGAATAAAGACTAAACAAGTAAAGGTGTTAGTGAGTAGTGATATCAGTTGTGAACGGACAAATTTTTAAGATTTAGTTACCCAAATCAGGGGTCAGCAACCTTTTCTGCCATGCAAGTCAGATTCAACTTGAACTTGAAATGTTAAGGTCAATGAATCCTACAATTATTAATAATTATTAGCTAAGGAAAAAAATATAATGTCAAGATCACGACTCAAACCTCGAAGGTCGTCCACTAGTTCAAGGTAGCTTAGTTGAAAGAGTCCACGACTGGATATTGGAAAAGGTCCTGGGTCCAAGTCCCTACCCTGTCAGCATGTTTGTTAGCTGGCTAATAATTATTAATAGTTAAAATTTCCAGAAGAACAATACAATTATAAATCTCCACTCTAATATTTTATCTAAAATTTAATTTAGACATAAATATAAAATCTTGACATACTAGGGAATATGAGACCTACAATGTTAGTAAGTTCAGTCTAAATTTTGGTCTTGACTTGAGTTGCAGCCTGTCGTTTGTATTAACCTGATTTTGAATTTATGAGATGAGTTAAATAAATTCTTCGAAGATGAGAAGAAATCAATTAAGAGGAGACCTTGCCAGAATCTTCACATCAGTTTCTTAAAAATGTACAATACAATCTTGATAATCTGACATTTGGTTAGTCACAAGTAATTACATTTTTTAACTATCACAGAAAAAAAATTAACTAGTGATGTTTCGGCCGTGGACCCTTTACAAAAGAAATTTAAGTTAAAAATCTTTTACACTTACGTCTTTCCCAGAGGAATTGTACACTGTAAATGAAAGGGATTATTCTGGAGGATGTTGCCGCAATAGACCTTTGTACACTGTTCAGAGGAGAAGCACTCTCTTACAGAAATATGTCCAAACACAAACTGACATTCATCTCTTGTTCGAATTCTACTGGTTGTAGGAAAAGCCAAGCATCCGACGGCATTTAAAAACGTCTCTTACTGGCCTGCAACATATGTAAAAACCAAATCAAAGGATGGGTTACCTGAGATGTTTTAACCGAATAGTTCAAACAAGATTTTATTCCTGATGTAAAAATTTTCAAAAGACCACAACATACCTGTTAAAGTTTGGCTACTTCTCAATAACTCTTCTGGGCTCTCTTAAGAAGTGAACATACAATCTGAAGATAAGCAAATTCAAGTTCTGTACATGGCTCGCCCCCAACACACCACTCTTGCAGCCCACAAACAAAAATGTGTTTATACAAATATGTAAAAAATTTTGTTTTTACTTCCGATAATCCGGCAGTTCTCTGGTCTGACTATGTGCCGGACTGTTGAGATTGTATTGTATCGAATTATTGGGAACTACTTACACCAACTTAGTTAGTCCTGCATGAATGATGACCTTGCTATAACAAACTTTTTTTGTCTAAACTCTCGAAATGACTCACACATAAAGCATCACTCCATGGACAGTGGGACCACCTTGTGGCCCCTTAATTCAAAGTTAACTAGAGCTAGTCTGCCTGTGTTTCAGCATCATATGAAAGTATGAGATATTTTAACAGTTGTAGAGAGCACCCATCTGGATATTGAGAAGGTCCGAGTCCTGGACCTGCCAATATATTTTTTCTTTGGCTAATAATTGTTGATAGTGACATTATAAGGTGATAAGTAATATTTTTGGTACACTATTCAGTAGTTGTTTCTGTAGTAATTTAATTAGTATTCAATAAACTCAAAATAAGAAAATTTTTCCTTAAAAAATCTTCAGCTTTCTCAGTAATATTCAAAAACACCTGATATTAAAATCTACCCATCCAGTTATGGTTAGTTATTGAAAGGATACTGTTGAATTAGTATACTGGTCCAGGCTACTAATGACAACTAAGAGGCAGAAAACTTATTGTAGGTCCAAAAAGAAAACAGTGGAAATATCATCAAACTATATCAATGAACTTAATAAATGAAAACTCAAGATTGGCAATGTTTTGAAAATAACTAGCAGGAAAGGGATATTATAAGATATGAATGATAATATGCTAATGAAGCGTATTGGAAATACAAGACAGGCTCCTCTGCAACTGATGCATACAATTTAGCTTAAATTAATGTTGAGCATTACATATGTGACTAAAGGTAAATAAATCAACTACTATTGGCAGGTTTTTTGTGTAAACAACCTTATGGACTGTAATTTAGGCCGTAAGGACTAATTATCTAAGTAATATCCTTTTTCTATCTCAAGTGAAAGTATCAAAGTTAAACTGCTTCTCACTTTATTAAAAAACTTCATCTGATCAAAGACCCTTAATCAAAATTGGTTGGAAAAAAAAAACTACAATGTGTTAAATAAAACTTTAGTAGTAGGCGTTACGAAATTGTTAAAAGGAAATTTAATTGTGTCAATTTACGTTTTCTAATATATATTGTTGGTTCCTGTTTATTTTGTTCCACAAAGTTCCGAACCTATTCCCTATTTTGTTTTCTTTTTAAAACTGGATTTATATTGTTATATATTTAGTAATCTGTAATGTAATTATTAATTTATTTAGTGAAGTATTATCCATTCTTCAATGTTTAACTTTTAAAAATGCTTCAATATCGACTATTCCACTGTACTGTACTTTAAATTTATCTGATATTCCCCTAGAACCGTAGTTCTATTTTTATAATGTATTACCTACTATGTACCCTAAAATTCTTTGTAACATATTTCATAGTATTGTTTACAGCCCCTTTCCCTCTCCTCTGAGCCCTAGTAAATGTACAGTCATTTCACACACCCCAACCACATCATTGTATCATTGTGAACAAATGAACATACGCTTCCTTTTTTAGAGTTATACCAGGGGGTGGGGAGAGACTAATTATTTCAGACCCAACACATAAGCTGTACCAAAACAGATATGCTATTCTCGATGTGCATGGTATTCAACAACTTTACGTCTCGAAGCTTAATCACCGAGCTGAAGGAAAAAAATGGAATTGCTTATGTCAACATGCAGAATTCACTGCAGTGAATGCCAGAAATCGCTTTATTCACTGCCCAATAAAAGGTGATAGTAGGCTGTGTTAACAACAGAAAATGCTGCAGCTAAGTTCATTGTTGCTGTTTTGAATGGGAATAGATAACAATGGGGGAAGTAAAATAAAGCAGGGAACCCTTCCGTAACTAACAATGGTAGACTAGACACCCTCTTGATAAGCGCTTGGACTATGTTAGTTGCTGAACTGTATAGTATTACTTATGTATGTACCAAGTTCAACTGATTCTAATCCTATCCAAATATACATTATATCAATCAATCTGAATATATCTGCACCGGACTAATACATTTTAAAATATTTTTATTTTTCATGTATACCAACGCAGAAGTCACCTAAAATATCATACAGCTACACTGATCCCCATTGTTAATAGCCATACAAATATTTTGCAAACACAGACAATATTTTTCACTAAATCTGCTTTAACCTTGATCTTATTCTAAATTACTTCTTTCTAATTAACATTTTAGCAGAAACAGTGGACAGCATATAAATGGTGGGTTGTATTAAATTGTTGAAACTAATCATGTGGAATGATAAAACGACAGTTGCTGGGAATATGCATAGCCAGTAATTACTACTTTTTTGTGTTGTCAGGCATGTGAGCAGATAGGCATCAGAGCCGAGATGGATTACTTTGGCCTCAAACAAACTACAGCAAAGGGAGAGGAATTTTGGCTGAATCTTCGCAACCCAATCGAGCGTCAAGTGATGGGAGTCCAACCCTTTAGATTTTTTCTGAAGGTCAAGTTCTGGGTTCCTCCTCATCTTGTTCTCCAACCAGCTACTAGGTAAGTCTAAGTTTAGTAAATAAACAAAGCTTTATCGGTTAAACATTTAAAAAAAGAATTTTCTGTTTAACTGTAGGTTTTTTATAATATGATGCAGTAAATATATATTATTTTTTTCCTCCCTTAGTACCATTGTTTGATTTTACTATACACCGATTCTAATATTTTTAAATCATTGGTGAGAATAAAATGATTTAACGAATAACTATAATAGAGGGAGTAGTGTTCAGTGAAGTATTTTTCAACCTATGGTTTGCTACCTAATAATTAATTACTTTTTTGATAGGTCATGAAATAATAGTTGTAACTTTGCTTCTCAGTTTCTACCAAGAAGGTCCCCGCTTCCAGTAAAAACTTACTAGATTTATAAGTAAATATATATAATTTTATTTATTTAATAATAAACAACTAACTCGCGATGCTTTATGCTTGGTTTATTAAATAAGTTACTACAGTTATGACAACAAAATAACAGGCTAGAAAAAAATAAGATTTATAAGAAATTCAAGTAATATTAAGAAGTAGTTATTGTATTTAAACCTTTGAATGATATAAACATTAAATTTACTCATCATTTTTAAAAAAATCAATTTTTTTATCCATGAATTAGCAACTTTCTGGAATCATTACTACATAATTTAAACTGGTCAATAAATAACAATAATTAAGACTTATTTTTTTTCACTGAGGCAAATGATCTGAAGGTGTTCTCAGCATAGAGCTTGAGTCCTAGTTCATTTTTGCCACTTACTCCTGTCCATGGCCATGCGTCGCAAGACTATTAAAAATAATTAAGACTCAAAGTAGTTAATATTTGGTCTTATGAATATTTGAAGAAAAGTGATATTACCACTTGATAAGTAATTTTATTAATTAATATGAAAATACCAAAAGATTCCAAGAGTTAAATTTTGTTTTTTCATGAAAGCTTAAAGTTAGTTCAATTTTAATATCTGTAACTTTCAGAAATAATTTTTGGCACTCTAAATCTTATAAAATTTCTGCATAGAAGCAATTAACGTGTTAACAGTAATTTTTTTTCTTTACACCAGTTAAATGTAATTTTTACGACTAGTCTTATTTTTTATGTATTAATTTATTTTTTAACTTTGTCAAAATTAAAATAATATTTAAAAATTTTCTATATAGGGCTAAAGCTATATTAGGTAATTTTGGTATCTAAATTCCTACGTAGTAATTTATTGAAATAGAACAGAACAGCAAACAAATATTGACAAAGTAAAATAAGGTGTAAACCTCTGTAAGAAAAAATAATAATGATAATAATAAAATATAAATGTTTAGCTCCATTTAAGAAATAAACTCATAGTTGGATCCACATACAAACAAATAAACAACAATGTGGAGAAGTCTGTTCAATACAATACAACATTAAATGAAAACAATGAAATTAATTAAGGTTAAAATATTAGTGCAAAAATAAAAGTTTGAAAATATAATATGATGAATAAAAGCTTCTCAAACTAGCACTGGACGGTGAGGTGTTAGAATAGGACCTTTTTGAAAATTCGTAAGGATGAAGCATGGTGGATATTAAGGAGGTAGAGAATTCTAGAGGGCAGTGGAGTGAGTGAGGAACAAACCACTGTTTGCTGCAGTTTTGTGGGCAGGAGTATAAAGGTCAGAGGGACAGGATCTTGTGTTAGACTGAGGTTTTAAACTGTAGAATATTTTATATATAAAGGGGGGTGATGAGAATTGGTAGTTTGGAAAAAGAATGAACTGATGAAATATTGTGCACGAAAAGAGGGAAAGTGCCACCCTCACTCGACATGGAGGTGGGAAACCTGGGAGCACCGCAGAGACCCAAAGACAAATCTAATGAAGCAATTCATAATTCACTTAAATTTTGAGTCCTACTAGGAGACCCCCATACACCACAGAGTGATAGTCAAAATGAGAGAGGATACAAGGAATGCTGGGGAGGGAGATAGTGAGAATGATGGAATAGAACTTGGATACCTATTGACCGACAGGAAATTTGGGAAAGAAGTTGGTTCCAGGAGAGAGTTCTTTTTTAATGGTGGAACAGAATGTGATAGGAAAGAGATAGGGGTTGATTAGGGATAGAAACTATTTGTGAACGGTTGGAAAGAAATGATGAAAACCAGCGGCTAGAGGTATTGTAAAAGGTTAATGATTTTAACTTGGAAAGGACTGAGTGGTCTATGGTATCTAAACACTTGGCAGAAATCTAGGACAATTAGGACTGTTAGTTTTTGTTTATCATTAGCGGCATTGATGTCACTTGTGATATTAGCTAGTACAGATTGTTTGAAGTGACCGGGACAGAAACCAGATTGGAAAATATTGATAAGTTTAGACTGTTCAAGAAAAGCTGATATTTGGGAATGGACTAGTCTTTCAAGGGTTTGAAGAGATTAAAAAGGATGGTGGTTTGGTGATAAAGGGTTAGGGTTTTTTTTTTTAAGGGTTGGACCTAAGGTTTTTTCCGATAAATTGGGAAGACTGAATTTTGAAGGGAAAAATTGTAGGTACATATGGAGATGAACAGGCAGGATATAAGTTGATGGTATAGTTTTATTAACTTAGCTGGAATTCCATCAAGACCGGTAGCCTTAGTATTTGCTCTCATTACAGAGTTTATAAGGTGTTTGGGAGAGCATAATGAAAATAACAGTATGTGTTCAGTTTGTTAGGTGAAACTAACTTCTAAGGAGGATGCAACAGAAGAGTCACAGAGGGAAAGTGTTATGAGGAGTCGCTATTTGGATTTGTAATCAGGAGCAGAGGAAAGGGCTTCATGAAAGTACTTGTCATTATAGTGATTTTGGTAGTTAACTGTCTAACTCTGTGAAGCCAATATTGTAACTTTAAAGGAGCATCCTTCTGAGTAAACGGCGAACGTTTTAACTGTCCCTGGTCCCACTAGATGGCTTCTGCTGTACGATCTGCTTTCTCTTCTCTGTTAGGAGGGAAGGGGGTGCACTATAAACCCCTGTTAATGTTTTTAACCGATGTTATACCTGTTCTGGTCCCTTGCACATCACAGAGCATATGGTCGTCATAGTTTTTTTATTCAAAAATAAACAATAAACTCAAAATGTAATATGATATCGATTGAGATCTCCATCGTCGAATGTTTTTGGACGTATGGGCATCCAGATTGCACCATGTTATGGTTTTAGAAGGAAAAGGTGGGGTCTGTATATTATAGGAACTTTGGATTAGGTCATGAGAGGACAGGAACACAACAGGTATCTGAGAAGATTGTCAGAGGATTCGCTGACCTAAAGATCCAGCCAAGTATTGGATTTACAAGTCATGAGTAGGAATAAAAAGAACAATGAAGAGATGTACCGAAAGGAACAGGTCCTCTAAGTAGTGTTTACTCCAGAAATCTGATAGGAGGTTGGTATTTAGGTCGCTGAAAATGATAATATTGGAGTAGAAAGGAACAAGGTTTGACTCAAAAAGCACATAAAGAGGGCAAATAACTACAGCATTTGGACAGAACGGAAGATTACCTTTACCTTTAGGTCTTCGGGCTGTTCACATCCGTACCTTGGGAAGGGGACAAATGAGGAAGGAATATAGGGTTTAAGCCATGTTTCAGAGGCAATGATAATATGGAAAAGTTTTTGGCAAAATATAAAGGGAATTAATCGTAATGGGCTGTTAGAGATTGTGAACTTTTGACAAGCAGCAGTTAAATCATTAGTCACACTGATGAGGATTGTTGAAAGATACAAACCATGAATAGTGGGAAAACACTATGGCAACGATGATATTCTACAAAAATGTAAATATTATGAGCTAAATGTATGATGAAAAATATGTACAGACATAATGATGTAATAAGAAGTAATATAAAAAAAGGGGGAAAAGTAGATTGGAAAGAAAATAAAGCAAAAAAAAAAAATGAGGGTGGGATACTAGTGTGGTAGAGGGAGATCATGTAACTTTATGGTTGTTGACTACAGCTTAACTTAGATCCAATCTTTCCACAAAAATGGTCATGATGATTTATGTTTATACTAATTGACTAAATAATGCAAACTGCACTTCATATTCAATAATTAAACCCATAAAACTGTCTTAACAATGTAAGTGTACCAATGTAAACTTAGTCTGAGGTGAGATCTCTTAATAATGATCCCAGGTCAATGTTGATCAGCTGGTTTTCAGAATGGAGTAGATCACTTCGTCAAAAACAAAGACTTATAAGGCTTTCGAATAAAGATCAAGCAAACCATATAGCCACTTTGTCAAGGACAGAGGACTCTCCAAGATGAACTTTCTTTCATTTGTCCATTTATTTTATCAATTTGTGTCACTATCACCTTTTCCTTCTAGCCAACTATATTACATTAGGTCTTCAAGAACGCTCTTCATTTTCTCTTTCTTCAACTTAATATAGTAACTAAAAGCAGTTAAACAAGTTTTATTTTTATTTCATAATTATTATCATTCATATAGAGGTTTACAAATTGTCATTACTATCTTTTTTTTTTATTATGATGTTATAGTTCTTTTTATTTGCCAGGTGTGAATTTGTCATCTGAACATTAATGTTATTCATAGGAGACTTTGTTGTGGAATAAAATCTTTTTTCTATTCTTTAATTCCAATTGGCCAATAGAATGTTTATGAGATTTCTAGCATTATAGGTCCCCTTGTCCAGGTACTTTGTACATAGTAAGGTTCCCTTAAAATCTGTTTACTTTTTCTGGCATTTCCTAGGTTCTGTCATGTTAAGGCATGGACCCTCAATTATTTCGATTATCTTTTTTGGAAGTGTTGACTTAAATTGTCCCTACTTTTTTTTTTCTATTTGGAGACCTGTCACTTACTTCTATAATTAATAAGATTCATTTAGTAAGCCGATCTATACCTGTCTTAACCTTATATGACATACCAAAACATATTCCGCATGTTGGATTTGATTTTTTTCGTGATATTATTTTAATGCATTCTTCGTCTATAAGCTGTGTGGCTAAAGTATATTTAAAGGGTTGGCCAAAAAGTCCGTTCGGTTTTTGTCGTCACGAAGCTTCAAGCAGTCTAATATGTAGCTAACTTCAGTCCGTCCCTTGTGAGTGCGTTCTCGTCAGATACTAGACACTTCGATGTAATTTGACGCGAAATTCCGATGAGACTGATTGTATTTTGTGTGTTTAGGATCACCCTGAAAATGGAAAACCAAAATGAACATTATCGACACCTCATGCTTTTTTATTTTAAAAAAGGTAAGAAAGCAGTGGAAACTTGCAGGAAGGTATGCGCTGTATACGGAGAGGATGCTGTTACAGAACGTGTGTGCCAGAAGTGGTTTTCAAGCAAAGCAGGACTTCACCCAAAGAAGGTTATATGCTCTCGATTTGGTGGGATTGGAGTGGTGTTGTCTTTTACGAACTTCTTCCCACAAACAGGACCATCAATTCAGATGTGTACCAGCTGGACAAATTAAATGCAGCAATCCACCAGAAGCGTCCAGAACTAGCCAACCGTAAGGGGATTGTCTTCCATCACGACAATGCCAGACTGCACATTTCTTTGCAGACACGGCAGAAGTTACTGGAGCTTGGCTGGGATGTTTTGCCGCACCCTCCATATTCGCCCGACCTTGCAACTTCAGATTTCCACCTGTTTCGGTCTCTTCAAAATTCATTGAATGGACAGACCTTCAACTCTGAAGAAGATGTAAAAATCCACTTGGAAAATTTTTTTGCCAGTAAAGACAGGAAATTCTTTGAGCATGGAATTATGAATCTGCCCATGAGATGGCAGAAGATACGAGGAACAAAACGGCAATTATATTATTGATTAAATAAATCGCTTTGTGTTTAAAAGTTGTCTTATTTTCGCTTAAAAAACCGAATGGACTTTTTGTCCAACGTGATATATATATATTTATAAGTTAATGTTTATCGGCTTTCGAATTCAAAAAAAAAGGAAAAAAGGTACTAAGAAACGACATATAAAAGTTAGAACTAGACTGGTTATTTCAAGTCTATAATCCTGTATATTTACATTCGGGATGTTTACATCCCGACGTTAGAGATTAAGGTTGTATACTGATGCTGCCCTGAGCTTAACCCCCCCTCCCAGTTTACGCACACCTCTTCGCTTGGGGGTGCAAACACACCCCCTACTAACTACCACCTGTGTCCTGGACAGCTGTTCTTACACATAGGAACTCTCACCAAAAATGTCGCAGCCAGTTTTGTCATTTAACAAACAGCGACTGCTCTTCCTCTGGCCATGTGCATCATTGAATTGACAATGCATGGCAGGGATAATGCCAGATACCAAATCCCCGTAACTGTTACCTGAAAAAAACAAACAATCCTTTCCGTTTTACAAGCTTGGGCTCCAGCAGACCCCCAGAAACGAACCAACACTGGTAAACTACCAGTCCTCATATATTTCTCCAAACAGATTTCAATCCCTTGCAGATCTCCATAATTCGCATCTTCCCCAGAAATCTCCCCCGTTGCCAGAGAGGATTCGTTCACGGGCAGAACCATCAGAGAAACCACCTTTAAAAATCCCAACACCTCAGACACCTACCGCACTATTATCATATTTGTAAAAAAGCACCAAATTCAGCATTGTACATACCAGTTTAAAGAACATAAAACCATCCTAAACCCTGAATACATATACATATAATGTTCCTTTGTATCCAATCAAATGGACACACCCCTGTCGCTCTCTTCTCCATCTCTAAAAAGTAGCCTCAGTCATTGACGAACTTCTTACCCAAAATGCTTCTGGTTTCGATCTTATCTCTTCAATTATCCTCAGACATTTTTCAAAGAAATTGTTTTATTCCTGACCATCATCTACAACTCAGTCCTTAGAACCTTTTATTTTCCTCTCTTCAATCAAAATGACCCCATGCATCGTACAGATCCATTTCCATCCTGCTTACTGATTATGGGGAAAAATCCTTGAAAAACTTATCAAATGCTTAACAGCCTTCCTCGACCCTCTTATCCCCCCCCCATTAGTTTAGATTTTGCTCCTCGCACTTCAGTATCCAACAATGCCATCACATAGTCGAGTCCATTTTTTCTTCATTTGAGTAGAAGTGTCTTAGACATTTGATCAATTATGATGGCACCAGGGCTTGCTCTGTAAACTCAAAGACAAAGTTCCTTCCACATACTACCTTATCATCCTGTCATACCTAACTAAAAGATATTTCAGTTCATCCTACTCCTCTTCCACATCTGTCTCATTTCTGCAAATTGCCGGACTTCCCTAGGGTGAGGTACTCGGTCCCATTCTGTTCCTTCTGTACTCAGTTTATATGCCTATTTATCCTTCAACCTCCTTCTATAAATTTGTTGACAACACAGCCATTATCTCTTCCAATTCTGAACCCATTCTTGCTTCCTAAGCTTTGCAGAACACTTTGCGCTTCTAGAACCATGGCTCTCCAAATGGAGATGCAAAGTGAATGCTGACATGCCCTGTCATGTCACTCATCCTGTCCTCCAGTATTGCTGATCAACCAAACCATACCTGTCAAATTCCAGACCACCTACCTAGACAAGTGGCTCACTTAAGGGCCCCTCATCATGACCAAACCTCAAGAAACTAACAGATGATTCAAACTACTTCTCCAGCTCATAGACGATCATTTAAAAATAATACTAGAAAACAAGAGACTGATTTACGCAACTATACTCGAACCTACCTGGTCCTATGAAATTGAAATCTGGGGGAGTGCCAAGCCCTCCTATAATATCCTTAGCCGACCAATGATAACTGCCTTATGCTCCCATGCTGGCTGCTACTCTTCAGGCAAACATATGGCTGCTCCCCTTCTCTCATAGTCTGGCAAATAACTCTCCCTGAAGGTCTAGCAAACAAATTTTGTCGTCACAGATTTGATATTTCCGCACCAGGAGTCAGTTAATATCTAAAGCCTTTTCCCAGTGCCTGACATTCAACCTTTCTCAAACCTACCCCTCCTCTGTTCTTTTCATTTGTAATTCCATCTTTGTAGTGTGATGTTCCCTTATCGCAGTTATACTATGAGTGCCTCATATAAAGTAGTGAAGTTTATTTGCGAACTTAGTTTGGTGAAAGGTGATGTGATCAGGGTGAAAAAAAGAGGTGTGAAAACCCTTCGAGAATCCATTGTTAAGAAGAAAATTCCCAATCACCATCAGTTTTTGAATGACTCATGTGAAGTGAAAGTGCACAATGCTTGTCAAAATAATACAAAATTGATTTCTGTATTACTATGACAATTTTTGTTCCATTTACACAAAATATATTACCTACATGAGGAAACACTATGGCTCCAAGATTATGGTTATATTTGATGGATAACCTGGTGAGTCGGCTCAGAGAAGTAGTAAGACTTGTGAAAAGAATACAGACAAATGTTGCTGTTACTCAAGAAAGATTCTTAGAGATTGAGAACAACTAGGTGCATTTAATTTTGATGCTGAAATGAGAATTCTAGAAAGAAGGTATTCAAGTGAAACAGCTAGATGAAGATACTGATGGCTTGATCATCAACACATCTATTTCCCAAGTATCAGTTTATGACATTGTTGTAATAGTAAGTGAGGACATTGCTGTTCTTGTTCTGCTCACATATTCCTCCAAACATGAGAACAAATTCTTCCACAAACCAAGGAGAGGCAATAAAGCAGGTTCATGGTACTCAACTAAATCATTCAAGTACGACCCTGCACATGTACTTTTCATTCATCAATTTACTGGTTGTGACACATCACCCTTTTTTTCCCAACCACATTTGAAGGGCTATGCTGCGAAATTCAGAAACCCTCTCAACCGTCTCAAGCATCAATAACTCAGGCTGGAAAATGTCTTATCCTTGAATTGTATGGTGATGAAATTGAAACTAAGAAAATCACTGGACAAATTTAGATACCTGATGTTCACAAAATCTGCCTCAAAAAGTAAATTTAATCTTGCGAAACTGCCACCTACAGAAGATGCAGCTAAGTTTGATGCAGAAATTTGTTTTTTTCATGAAATGTGCTCTGCACTTCTTTGCTGTAACAAAAATATATCATATGTGAACCGAATTGGTTTTTTTTTTTTTTGGGCAATCTTTGGAAAATGGCTTTTTGGATTTATAAACTAACTATAAAGATATTAATTTTGTATGAACAATTTCTTTTTTATAATTTATAAATTCTAAGGAAATTAATTTTAATTCCGAGGGTATGGGAAAGTTTTTAACACATAACACTTTGGCAAAAGTGCAATTTAAATTAACTAAATCTTGTTTAACATAAAAATTTTAGTTTTAGTTTTAAGGCCTTATCAAACCTGCAAAATCCATTAAACTCTTTGTTCTGACTTGTGGGATCATAATATGACTTTTACTGTATGTTCTCCACTTCAAGGGTGTACCTGTAGCTCTGTTCTCTTCCACCTACATACAGCATCTGGTCTAGCAACTGCTCGGCTTTTTTGGGGTTTTTTTTCCCAAGCGTGATCACAGTTTATATTTCTGATTTATTTATTTTTTTATCATCTAAATTCATTCTTCCTGTTTAATAATGAGTGGTTATTTTTATCATATTTACTTAATATTCACTAGTCCAGTTACAAATTTCAATACTTGAACAGAGCCATTTAATAAGGCTTCTTGAAAAACAATTATTGCAACTTATGTTTTGACTTCAAACCCTCTCATTTTTTAAATACAAACACAAAAATAACCCTTTGATTCAAATTAATATTTATAATTAAAATTAATTCTAGTTAGATAGAAATGGCACTTCACAATATCATTGCAATGTACTGCAATACTGTAAAGATATTTATATAGTCATTTTTATTTTTTACTAAAAATGCAGTTAAGTTTATTTAACCCTTTACTGTAGAACAACATTAGTGTACCTAAGTGAAGAATACTGAACAGATGAGATGTAAGGTTAGAGGAAAAAAAAATAATATGAACGATTTTCACAAAATCAAAAAGGAACATATTATGAAATAAAGGGAGAATAGATTAATGTCAATATTTGTTAAAAATCATTCCAACAATATTTATTCAAAATCGTAAGGAAAAAAAAAGTCACACTTTAATGTAGAACTCATAAAATAAAGCATAAATACTGAATTTTCAATTATTCATAAACAAAAACTCCCATGATGCACAGCAACCAACAGGAGGATTACCTGCTACGGCAAACCAAGGGAATCGTGTAGCAACATTGTTTGAACACTGACTGCTGAGAAACGGACACATAGTTGCATAAGTTCAATAAGTCAAGGAAATACCAACTAATTTTACTTTTTTGATGTAAAATTATTTTGTAAAACATGGATATTCAGTTCTTAACAATTTTATTTAAAATGTATGATTAAAGTCTCAAGCAAATCCTAGATGATAATTTCTAGCTTATCGTTCTAGCATACACACATTCTAGGTATCAATCATTGTAGAATAAAACAAAAAGTTTACACCTATAAACAATTTTGGGAATGTTGTTTCCGAGTTTCCGAAGAGAAATTCAATCATTTATAACCTTTCATAAATTTATTTTGATACCTAGTTCTGTCGCAATATGAATAGTATGGCTGAGGCACCATTAAGCATGCAGCAATATATTGCTGTTGGGACTTTTCACAAGTGTTGCTAACAATGATATATATTATAAGGGTCAATTGAGCCCAAAGCCTATAATTGTTTGGTTAAATATGGGTCTGAAAAAGAGAGGATATGTTCTGGTAGGGTGAGAGATTAGTTAATTAAAAGACATTACAGTTAACTAGTCTGAGAAAGATTACAGATGGACACGAAAACCCTGAATTGTAATGTATTTCCACACACACAAGTTTGAGTAGTAATTTTCTATTATGAGATTAACGATACAACAATAACAAAAGATGACTATATAAAATTAATTTACTTACCTTAACATCTGATGATAGAGTGTTATCTCCTACTTGTGTTAATCATTGGACAGAAGAATGTTTAGGATAAAAATGTGGTGAATATTAAAGAAGGATAAGTCTGAAAACTACTTTAAAATAAACAATTTATTCTAACATGTACTTAAAGAACATATATGTTATTTCTGATACTGTGTGGCGAGTCCTGACTCTTTTTCTGGAATGCTGGCCAAGGGGTGTGATCTTATAATGCCAAAAAATAACATATACCTACTACTCTAACAGGTCTAAGAGTTAACCCGCAGAATACCTGTGCTAGCAATAACACACTGCAGGAATTTCACCCAAAAGCTAAATCACCTGCTTCTAATACATAGACTTAATTTGGTTCCAAAATCTCATTACAATATATATGACTGTGGCCAAAACATACTCCTCGCTTCAATAAAGTGACCTTTTTCAGCAGAGTATAGATAGTAGAAAAAGTTAATAGTAAGTAATAAATAGGTATAGTAGTAAAGTAAATAGACCCTTACTTGAATATAATATATTAGATGATGCAACTGAACTAATACAAAAATCAACAATTAAGTAATATTTAAAGAAAATATAGATTAGAAAAACAAAAAAAAATTATTTAATTTAAAAATTATAAAACTTAGTAAACTGCTAAAGGGCACATCTTTGCCATTAGTCATCTATAGATGACATCCTTAGTTTTGACAGATAAGATACGAACAATACTGTCACTGCGCAGTAACAATGCTGTTACTTAAGGAAATGCCTTAATGATGATTCCCAAGAGTCAATATAATGGAGGAGTATTTTCTTTTTCATGGACCACTATCATGCCAGGGTTCAAAGGATTGCTAAGAGAAATCCAATGAGTAAATGCCTCTAAGGTGGTAAGATCCTCCATACTCTATCTATGCCAATAATCTTTTACCATACAGTCAATCAACCGACAGCATTAAAGCATGTTTAACAAAACCTCTTCAGCATTTTCTGCAAATAACTAATTTAGAAGTTGCAATGGCAGTAAATGTGCGGGAGTTGATGCCTCTGGGGAATTAAGTTCAGTGTTGGGCAACATACAGAGAGGCCTAGAAGTGAGAATCACCTCTATCTGTAGCTTTATTGTCTTTCCACAACTGATAATTTCTTCTTTATTGAAAAATTGCTTTTAACAGCTCTAAGCTGACATCTTCAGTTATCTCTACAATAAAATAAAAAGATGATAAAAAAACTTTTACCTGCACATATGGAGATAAACTAAATTCTATTATTATACGTAACAATGGCCACAGTCATTAAGTAAAGTATAATATAAATATTCCTCTAACAGTGCTGAACTTTTCTTAGTATGAAACTGTTTTTCTATTCTACTACATTTAAAAATTCTTAAAATTCAAAAACACAACACATATGTAATAAATAATTAAAATTAAAAAGAAACAAAATTAAAAACTATCAAATAATCATTAAAAACATCAAAAATTATTAGAAAATTGTCAACAAGTTGGGATAAAATTATTAAAAGTTACTAACAAAACTATTACTTATCAATCGCATGGCTACTCACCCAATTGGCTATGTGGGATATCTAACTCAGCTAAAGAATAGTATCTTTTTTATTTATCTTTTAACGAGGGCTGCTACATCCACACTCCTCACTCTATGATTGGCTTTGTCCAAATTTTATATGTTTTTAATGGTAATTAGATAGGTTTTAATTTTGTTTTTTGAATTTTCATTATTTACTATATATGTGTTGTACTTTTGAATTTTAAGAATTTTTAAGTGTGGTAGAATAAAAAGACAGTTTCAAATTAAGTACAGCTCAGCACTGTTAGTAGAATATATTTTATATTTTACTTAATGACTGTATTACATGACATTGTTACTTATAATAATAGAATTTAGTTTTTCTCCATATGCCCAGGGAAAAGTTTTTTATCATTTGACTTTTCCAGGGTAGCAAAACCAGTTTGCTATCGTCGTGAATGAAACTTCATCCCATGCTGCGTCCAGCATTAGAATAGCATCTAAAACAGAAATTTAGGTTGTCCTGTTTTGATCCACGTCTTGTAATATTTGGAGGAACTTTTTTTTTTTTCCGGAAATTAAATTCAAGTTTTTTAATAACACCTTGATCCATTGGCTGCATTATGGATGTTGTGTTAGCAGAAAAAACAACTTCAATGCATTGTAGTGATGTCAATTTGACGGGCAGTTGTCAATTAGAAGAAGAACCTTC
The DNA here is from genome assembly GCA_930367205.1 of Acanthosoma haemorrhoidale. Classification (NCBI taxonomy): domain Eukaryota; kingdom Metazoa; phylum Arthropoda; class Insecta; order Hemiptera; family Acanthosomatidae; genus Acanthosoma; species Acanthosoma haemorrhoidale. The sequence goes on along the minus strand of OV884009.1, from coordinate 113,349,966 downwards.
TTTTTTTTCTTTTTTTTTTCTTTGTAGCTCATTGTCCCAGTATAAGAAATGAATTAAAATTATTCCTTACCATCCAGGGATTTCTATTGCCGTGGTAATCAACTGAAAGCTTACTTTTTTAAAGCACCCAGGATGTTTTGATTTTCATGTTACTAGAAGCTTCTTTTTATACGAACCTGACATGTTGGCACACACTAAATTGTAATTCGGACTTTAGAAAATTTCCCGCTGGTACATTTTTCCCCTTTGAAATGCAATGTTTTATCAGGAGACAGTTCATAAAACAGCCCTGTTTCATCTGCATAGTATATTTCATCTGGGTTGTATTCTCCCGGCAAACTCACCAAATACTGTATTAATCCACTCGTTAGCAACACCTTGCAGTGCACTTCCTGCCTCTACAGAAATCTTTCAAAAAACAATATCGTTTCAGTTGTAAAATCTCTGAATCTAGGATTAATTAATCTCTCCAATTTCTTTGGCCTTAGCAAGAAACAAAGACCATTCAGGGGAATGTTCTGACTCCTTTTCAATTTAATCTAAATAAGAAGGGCCGAATCAACATCGTTTAATGGGATTTTCAAAGTTTTTTAACTATTGTAGGAAGCCATTTGTTTGAATTTATCTTTCTTTTTCCATATTGAAGAAATAGTAGAATGCTTATGTTCAGCTCCTTTGCCAGTCCTTGCTGCTCTCACTGTTGGGTATTCTACTGCAAATGTGAATTTTAGCCTCAAGAGAGAAGGATCGTCATTTTTAACGAACCCCACACTGTAAAATTTTATCTCATACCCGATATTTTTACCCCCAAACTCTATAAAAAACAAGTCACTATGACCAATATATCGTTATATCCACTTAAAATTGCATAAAATAGGGATAGAATGTTTAGGAGATCTGAGCATAGGTATATAGGTGGTGTCCAGTGTGTATCATCAAAAGCATTGCATTTAAAGGCTGATAATTTGGTATGTACTCGCGATTTATTTGTAAATTGTCATCAATACCTTCTGAAATTAAATTTCTAGTAGATTCTAGAAACGATTATTTTGTTTTAAATAAATTTACACTTCTAGGATCAGTAAGAGTTTTAACATCATTAAAAGTACTAATTCGTGGAAACAATGCTTCTATTTTTGCCTCGAGCTTTTAATTTACTTTTGCATAGTTCAGGCATAATGAAAACTTATTAGTAAATTGTTAAAGGAGATAATTGACTGTTTCTATAGTGTAATAGAAACCCTTTAATTTTAAAAATTAAAGAGGAAGTACTTAAGTTATGCAGATTATTTATATTCTCGAGTAATAATAAATTTTAAAGTAGCATACTTCAATAATACACAAAATAAAATAACATTGCATCACCTCTTATAATAGTTCCATTTTTAATAATTATTAACCTAAGAACATATTTTGATAGAGCCAAGGTTCAAACCTCAGGACTTACTCAATCACTGGTCGGTTACTATACTTCTGAGCTATCCCTGCACGCCCCAACAGCTTTGTCAACTTCAGATCTCTTGTGATTTTTTTTTCTCTTTCAAGGTTTCGCACCTAATATGGAGGGGGAGTCCACCAGAGGATGTTACTGTGGTTTAAATTAACAGAAAGTTTGTTAACATCTTTTATGGCATTATATGTATCTAATACTAAATATTGAAGAAGTATCATCTTTATGATATGAATTATTGGTTATGGTATTGGTTCCACTATTTTTAATAATTATTAGTCAAAATAAATCATTCACGGCCCTGCCAATTTTTTTTTCTTTTTCTAACAACTATTGAAAATGGTAGGATCAGTACCACAACTAATAATTAAAAATTTGATTTTAACTTTTATAAACTGAAATACTAATTGGAAAGAAGGAAAGTCCTTATTACAATATTCCATTCTGATGTAGCCTCAAAGATGTACAGCTACATCCTGGAAAAAATATTTAGGAAATTTGTAGAAACTGGCCCCATACCTTAAATTTTCACTTCATTCCTTGATTTGAAATCATTTTTTAATTCAGTTCTGCGGGATGAAAAAATGGAATGTTTTTGAATTCTTTAAAAGATAACTTGTGCTGTAACATATGATGAGACATTTATCACAAAATTTTAATCTTTATTACTTTTGTTGACGAAATGTCCTAAAAAGCAGCTTAACACCCATGAGGTTCTGTTACAGGTGGAGAAGTGTCATAAGAATTTTAGTATCTGTTTATTTGGTGGACTATGAAGGTGTTCGGGCAGGTGACAATTGTGCAATGGTGACAATTGCACTCTGCATAGTAATATATATTGAGCATACTTCTTGTTTTTTCTAACTTGTACATTGTGAAGACATTCTCTGTAGCTGGCTATGGCTCCTGATTCCTGTATAGTCATATATTTTAATCTTGTACATTATATCCAAAAATGTGTCCTGCATTGATGTTTCATGCGAAGGGTACTCTCTCTTAGGCTTTTCACCCACTTGTTCAGTGTGACCTCTGTTTGGTCATGTCTAGTTGGCAGGGTAGCCTGACTGGAAGGAAGGCCTATCATTTTGTCTGAGCCTTCTGTTTACCTCAGTGTTTGGTCTGGTTTTGTTTATTTTCAGATAAGTTTATTTTATTCATGCAATCTGTCGTCTTGTTTTTTGTTACTTCAAGTGTATTTAATCGAATTCATGTTTAAGGTGAGTCTTTTTTTTACTTTTCTGACACATTATCATGTATTTTAATCACTGTAATAATAGGGAAAATATCGCATGAATACTTCTTTTTACTTATTATTATTGTTACTATCCAAAAAAAAATATTGTCAGGGCTGGGGATCGAAGGCTAACAAACTTGTAAAATTTAAAACCAAAGTCCCAATATAATAATAAAAATAAATGTAATATAAATATAAAGTAAATGAATAGGTACAAAAAGTTATAATTCGCTACAATTCTTACTAATGTATTTTTTTTTTTTTTTTTTTTTCAGAGTGCATATTTTATTACACATTTAACAAATGGTGGTGGTCTTATTATTACAGTACCCTATCTGACACCATAGACAAATAAATTTAGTGAGGGGGGGGGCCTGTAAAAAAAGTTAGGCGTGAAAACTAGGCCTATTGTCCTTTCTGTCAGTCCTTGATATACACCCATGTCCACACTACTGTTCCTCCTGACAAAGTGAAGAATTTACCTTTAGTTAATGGAGTTAAGTTCTTCTTATGGGATTCAGTCGCTGCCTGAGGTGTAAAATCTTAGTTTGCTTAATGCTTCATAATCTCCCAAAAAGTGGTAAGAGGTTTCCTTCTTCAATTCACCTTTGGGGAAAATGGAGTTACGGGATATGCCTATCACAGGAGTAGGTTTACCTATTTACCTATTATGAGGTAAATGTTTTGCCGGCTTCAATTCAATAATCATGAGTTAATTACTTTTGAGGGTGTGTTGATGAATAGCTTTGCCTGTCTGCAGCTAGTACAGTTGGACCATTGTTCATCCACCTTAATCTACATACACTGTTCTATCATATAGGCAGATGTGTCTTTTAATAGACCAATGGCAAGCTTGGAACCAAGAAATGTTGTGTCTCCTCCCTGTTTGGGGGATTATCTACTTTCTCATTGCCAGGGAGCTAGTATAGGTGAACCTCTTTCCTTTATCCAAAATTAATAAGGACACTCTTGCCTTCCTTAACTAGGGGTGATTTTTGTTTACTAGAAACTAGTTATGTGATCGCTGATTTGCTGTCTAAACAGATGTTTATACAGCTGGCTGGCTGTGTTGGTGTAAAGCAGCAGTGATTCCATATACCTCTGCCTGGAAAACAGTAGCATATTTCCTTAGCAGCTAATACATGCTAGCTCCTGTCTGTATTGGGAAGATAATTGGCGGCTCCAAATGATTTTAGAGATTTTTTATATAATCCATTTGTGAACCACACTAAGATGTCGGGAGGAAGATAACACCGCCCTCCACCAGCTACTACTCAGTTGTGGTAAGGAAAAATTTAGGAATTTAAAAGTTTACTGGGTCAGGATAAATCTTACAGTGGGTGGGTGTCTTATACTGCGGGATAGGTAAGTTCTGATATATATATATAAAATTGTTGGTAACCTCCCCCCCTGTTGACCTATTAGGAGCTCCTTGACAGATGACCTTTGAATGGTTGTTATCTTGGTGATACTAGTATTTTTGATGACACAGGACCACTATACTATGTCATTGTAAATCCAAAGTAATATTGATCTGGCTTTATGCCCCATTCATATCTATGGTTTTTCTTGTTTGCCACAAGGTAGCTCTGTATTTTTTGCTGGTCAATTGGGTATTCTATCTAGTTCAGTTTGGACTCCAGTGTGACCCCCAAATATGTTAACGCTAAACATGCTTTGAAAAGTCATGGGGGCGAGTATTCATCCCTTTCCCTTTTATTAGTTAGATAATTAGTTCTGTTTTAGTCAGATATATGAAGAAACTGTCCTCTCTACATCATACAGAAGTACCCAGGCGGTCTGAAAAGTTTCCGACCTCAACATGAAGATGATAATAAAATAAATAAAAGCTTTGTTAGGTCAGAAACTTTTCAGACCACCCTCGTATGGTTGAAGTATTTTCCTGGCACTTTTCATACATTCTCCAACTCCAGTGATTCACTGTACAAACCCTTGCTTGGTTTGCAATCACCGATTTAGTTTTTCTTACCTGCCCTGTACTCTCCAGGAGTGCTATCCTCCACTCTTTCCCTCTTTATGAAGGTAGGTATTGGTCTTCCAGTGGGTTTACCTTTAGTATAATAAACCTTCCATTGAACTGAAGGGGGGGGGCCGACCTCGGCCCAGAGGGAAGGGTTCCCTTCGGGTCGACTTGTCCCAGACTTACTCTTATTGAGGAGGGGCTCTACCAGCTAGAGCCCCACTGCCCTCACACTTGCCTTTCTACCAATTAGCCTTTTCCATGGATTGCCATTGGACCTGTTCCATAAAACTTTTCAGAGAGGCCCTAGCAGACACTTAAGGTGCTGACAATGAGCTGCTCTCTGCAGGCCACAGATGGGAACTCTTGTTCATGGGTTTGGGTTGGGGATGGTATGTTAATGTTTACTTTGATATTTTTCTTATTCATGGTTTTGGGGGTTACTCTAGTTATTTTTGGTTTATTGTTTTGTTGTGTGATGTAGTTTAGGTTGTAATCTGTAATCTTAAGAAAAAACTTGAAGAGGCCACCTATTAAAAATATTATATAGTGGTAATCTTCCAGCAGTAGGCCCTTCTTCTATTTTCTCCCAACTGGTTCCATTTGCCACAATTTCATTTTGATGATGTATTATTTCATTTTAGTCTTCGTAACTTGTAAGCACCCCGAGGACGTTTTCTTGTATATAAATTCAAAATATTTACTCATACACTTTCTGATAACTTCTGAATATCCTCTTTGTTTGTAATTTCATCATCACTCTTCTCATTATAAAGTTCAAATTTACTTTCCTCGCACTTGTGCAATTCAATATTTTTGATATCAGGGAATTCTATTGGAAACTGCCGTGGGCAGGCAGTGGATGGGTCTTGTATTTTATATGTATAATAAACAACATGTTTTTCCATCTATTGAATGTAAATATAGATTTATGTAAAAAACATATTATTTTCTCCATTCAAATTATTTTTCCTTTATTCATGATTAGAGCATATGATATGACATGCACACTAAATAATTGGATTAACTAAAAAATAAGTTGACTTGTGAGTTATAAATTAGCATTCATTTGTTTTTCTTTCCCACTCTAGATGACTAATCAACAAGGTCCATCGAAGAGAAGGAAAGAAGGAAATACTTGTTATACTGCGCAAGATACTTTAGACCGTCTTGAAATTGGAAACTGCACAGATGGTGATATAGAATACAGCTCAGATATATCCTCATTCATACTGGGAAGATGAAGAAACAAACCCATAGTGTTTTGAGGCCTCACAACCCTGTGGATGACCTTGGTGGAGAGTAGGGAGATATTGCTACTCCTCACTGCTTGTTGAGATCCTTCCCCTGCATTGTTTGCTAGTCACAAATGATTAGGCGAATATTCAGGGAACTGAGAAAATGTTCCATTTTCTGCTAATGAAGAACTCAAGAAAATTCCAAATGTCATATATTTCCCTTTTCAATGTTCTCTTTTGTTTTTTTAATTGGAGTTCCTCATGTCGGAGATGAATACCTTTAATGAGTTTTTCTCAGGCTTCAGGGGAATTTCCTAGATCATAAAGGCAAGGCGAAAGGGACAATTATTGTGTAAATTAAAGTTGCATTATATATTCAATGGGAAAGATTTGCGAGAATTGGCGAAATTATTATTTGCAAATCCACTTACTTATTTCATTTGTCGCTATGAAAATTTATGGGGAAAGACAGATTTATAATTTTAATCCGGTGTTTACATTTTGCAGTCTCTTGTATCAATTTATAATTGATTATTTCAATAATAGTATGTCTAAAATCTATTATTTTTGAAGGAGTTCTCCATAGTCTTGTATAATATTTTTTAAGAACATATTCAAAATAAACCTCATAAATATGGCAAGAAAATTCATATTTTAGCTCAACCAAAAGAGCTCTTGTTGACAAAGGTTCTAGTGCTATTGTAGTGGGAGAAACTATCCTTTACAACTTGTCCACAAATTGCTTAAAATAAGGCCAATCTTGGACAGATAGTTAATATGGGTTTCACTGTGCTTGACCCATGGGGGAAGGTAAGGAATCTCTCCTGAAGCCTGTTACCGAAGAAGTACTAGATGGAATAGAAAATGTGTCTGAATTTTAAGTGAAAAAATAAGGAGGAGCTCGTAATGTGTTTTGAGGGATACTTTTAGATGTAATTATTTACAACTGGGGTGGATAGTGAAAATCTCAAATGGTTGGTTACCTACCTAGATGTACTGCACGATTGAAAAACAAAAATTGTATGAATACTGCTGCCGAAGTCTTCTGTTCTCCAAAGTGCTCTGAGCCATGAAAAAGTACACTTTCTGTTAATAGTTCCAAAATTAGGAGAGAAGATATGATGGAAAAGGTGCTAATTTTGTATCAACATGCATAAAAAATTCTTTTGCGCAAATTACCCAGATCAACTAGGGTTTTTCTTCAGTCATGATTCAGACAAGCCCATGGCATTCTGAATTTAATTGTTTTTATATATATTATGTAATTGTTTGCAAATATGTAACTGTACGTAAATATATTTACTAATTTATTTAATTTTTTTTTAATGATTATCCTCTTAGTTAGATCAGTTATGGTGGAGTTAAGATGTTATTGTCAGGTCTGTGTTGACAGGCTAGTATGATGGCAATATATAATATAGCCAAGAAGTCTCTTGCAGTAAATATTGACAGCACAAAGAAGTGTGTATAAATGTGAAGTTGTAGATGCAATTAGGCATGCTTGTTTTAAGAATAATTCAGGCTGGTTTGAATAAAGGATTCGGTGTGACCTGTTTTCCTTAACAATATTATAAGTAATTAAACTGAAAATTAAAGAAACAAATAAAATTGTCAATAATTTAGTGCCAAAATTTTATTAAACTGAATTAAATGAACAGATATAATGTTTTTTCCATTTTGATTGTGAAAATTAAACTTTATTTAATTAATTTTCTTTAATGTTATCCAAAATAGCTTTAAACTACTACTTATAAACTAAATTATGCATTAAAATAACTAATTTAAATCAAGGGTACAGGAGGATTTTGGGGAATAATAAAGTTTCTAATTTTTCCTCGAAAATTATATGATATCGTAATGAATTTTGGAGTGGAAGCTATTTAAGAATTTAGGAATCACTGGAAGAAAAAGTGTTCAAGAAATTAAATTATATAATGTAAAATAACATGATCACCGTTGTTTTGGAATGGGTCATAGGAGCAGGAGACAGATGCTCTAGAAGGTTGGACAGAGAGAAATTAAACACGAATTGGGGGGGCCGGTTAATGAGAGGCAAATATTATAGATCAACAATTTAAAACATTATTAATTTGTTTTACTGTGTTATAATGCATACTATATCTAGCTTAAAGACCCGAACATTTTATGTGTGGTGATTCGTGCAGCAAAACACACACATACTAAATAATAATAACTGATATGTCCATATACATTGCTGCAATGTAATGCCTGGTTCTCACGGGGTATGAATCACGAAAATGAGGCACGCCAGCTAGCTTGCATTCATAGCTGCTTACAAAAAGAAAGAAGAAAGAGTTGTAAACCGTTCACAAATTTTGCATTTCACATGACGTGCAAAGACAAAATTAATTTTAATGTAATTGATTTCCTTAGTCCGTATTAAGTATATCAATAATACTCACTTTTTTTATTCATTCCCTGTTGGAACCTAGCATGATGAAGGTAGATGTGACAGGCAATAAATTAAATAGTTTATTTCATACCGCTTTCCTCGGGCATTGTACTGTAGTTTTAAGGCAAAAAATAATAAGAATACTACCTTGTTAAGTATTTCTTCCAGGGTCACCTCACCATCAGTGATAGTAACTGGTCAGACATTCATTACAATAACTAATATATGTGGCTTATCCTCAAGTCAGTATGGTCCAGTGTCAGTAGGTACAGTCACTTCTTTCCTCTCTAGGCACTCCCTCCACAATCATTACTCACTTCACCTGCAAATACATTGTTAAAAAAAAATTTCATTATTTTTTTTTCATTGATATTCTTCCCTCCTAAAACCATTACATGCTTATAAAGAGATTTAGAAACCTGATACCGTGCATATAAGTATATTATACTACTCAAAAAAAAAAAGTGACACACTTCAGAAATCTTATTCATTTGATTTTAAGTTATTTAGTCCAGCCACAGGGCGGTTAAAATGGGAGTTGCTGTGCAAAATATCAGGTAGAAGGTTCTATTTATTAATATTTTGTATAGCAGTAGTGGTGGTAAAAATAATGTGAGTTTTCGTCCTCCCCTGTCCTCGGGAGAGGGTTGGGTAGCCAAAAAACCTCAACAGAAAATTTCCTACTTTTTTTTATAATAACTTTTTTCTGATGATCTTATAGATAATTAATTTATTTCACATTTATGAAACACAAAATTTCCCCAAAAGACATTTTTTCTAAACTCAATGTTAATTGAGGTACAGCCTTTCAGTGCAACAAGTTCCATATATGTACACAAATCTACAATTGCAACCTGCTACATGGTTCTATTTGCATGTAATGATGTGGAATAAGTTGTATCCATAATACATTTTATGCATGATAATACTAATTCCTAATGTCAATCAGTGGTGGAATGTTTGGGGATTGAGAGATAAACTGTCGTTTATCTCAGGAAATGACTCAAAAAACGTGACTTCTTGAATTATTATTGAAGAATTTTTAAGTGTGACTTCTAAACAGAAAATAATGTTGTATCACTCACTTTTTCCATTCCTCTAAAAATTGGAAAGAAGAAAATGACAGCTATTGATCCATTAACACTGTTTCGAAGATAAAGATACCTACCAGTTGATATTCAACCCAGTTCTTTTCCAATATCAAATAATGACTATGTGGAAATTGTAAGTGAGGACATTGATCTTCTTATTCTAGGATAACATATTCTTTGAAAAATAAGAACATACTATAAAGATATATCAGGTTGGCCAAAAAGTCCGTTCGGTTTTTTAAGCAAAAATAAGACACAACTTTTAAACACAAAGCGATTTATTCAATCAATGATACAATTGCTGTTTTGTTCCAGTATCTTATGCCATCTCATGGGCAGATTCATAATTCCATGCTCAAAGAATTTCCTGTCTTTACTGGCAAACAAATTTTCATGGATTTTTACACATTCCTCAGAGTTGAAGGTCTGTCCATTCAATGAATTTTGAAGAGACCAAAACAGGTGGAAATCTGAAGGAGCAAGGTCGAGCGAATATGAAGGGTGCGGCAAAACTTCCCAGCCAAGCTCCAGTAACTTCTGCGGCCTCTGCAAAGAAGTGTGCGGTCTGGCATTGTCGTGATGGAAGACAATTCCCTTACGGTTGGCTAGTTCTAGATGCTTCTGGTAGATCGCTTCATTTAATTTGTCCAGCTGGTCACAGTGCACATCCGAATTGATGGTCCTGTTCGTGGGAAGAAGTTCGTAAAAGACAACACCCCTCCAATCCCACCAAATCGAGAGCTTAACCTTCTTTGGGTGAAGTCCTGCTTTGGGGGTTGTTGGTAGTAATTCGCCGCGCTTCCCCCATGAGCGTTTGCCCTCCACATTGTTATAGACGATCCACTTTTCGTCCCCTGTCATCATTCTCTTCAAAAAAGGATCGTTTTCTTCCCTTTTCCACAACGAATCGCAGATGGAAATCCTTTGGGTGAGGTTAGCCTCACTAAGTTGATGGGGAACCCAATCATCGAGCCTGCTCACTTAGCCAAGTTGATGCAGATGGTTTTCAACACTCGATTTGGATATTTTGAGGATAACTGCGATCTCCCTAGTTGTATAACGGGGATTGGCGTCGACTAATTCCTTCACTTTGTCGCTGTTAATCTCAGTTGGCCGGCCAGAGCGAGTGCGTCTTGAACCGAAAAATTTCCCGATCGAAATCTTTCGAAGTTTTGTGACGACAAAAACCGAACGGACTTTTTGGCCAACCCGTTAGAAAAATAGTGTCTTGACGTGGCGACAATTTGTTAAGTCCTCATTACCTACAACAAATAAAATCAGGTTTTATAATATAATAAAACAAAATTGTGGAGAATTTAACTTTAATTATAATTGGATTTAAATTATCTATTCTTTAAAAACCTAAGGCTGGACATACTAAACATTCATAATCTTAAACAATAAATTTATTAAAAACTATCTTTATCCTATCTTAAAACATTTACAAATTTAAACTATACTGGAATTATATCATGGCTATTATTATTTATATCTTTGAAGAAATGTAACTATTTTTTTGGTACTCAAAATCAAAGTCTAGAAATGCATGAATTTTGATGAGGCAAGAAACTCTTCATATTCTTCGATATTCTGCCCACTTCCTATGCTTCACTCTTCCATACCCTATAACACGTGTCTTCACTCACTGGCAGCAATGGAAATTCTAATCTCCTTGACTGCCTATGCCTTCCTTCCTAGCTCGTGTCCAGCAGAAGGTAGAGAAAAAGTCCCCTCTCATCTTGAAATACGCAAATGTTCCTGGATTAACTTGTCAAGATGAAAATTCTGCCACCGGTTTTTGTTCTGCTCCTCGATCCTTTTAATGTACACTGCTCAATATTCTTCAGGAATAGAAGACAAAAGCTTCTCAGACCTCAGACCTTGTGTCTTGATCATTGAGCCATGTCCTGCATGTGTAATATTATGTTTTTTATCTATATTGTTTATATTTAAATTTTTTATCTGAGTTTTTAAGGTTCTGGTAATCTAAAAAAGAACTCTGGCAAAAGGAAAATTGTTTAATTACAAAACTATTCATTAATTTATGTACAAGCAGTTCTGTGACAAATAACCATGGTTTATTATTTAAATTTTATATTTTACCTTAATATTATTTTCATGACTGGCCAGATTTACTAAATACGTCCTTTTCTGTTTGCTTCATCTAGTTTCTTTGTCCTTCGGTGAATTCTTCCTTTTTCCTCGTTTGTTGTTGTTGTGATCAGTAAATATCCACTGCTATCACCTCAATCCTTCTTCTTTGATAAATCTCTTCTTCCATATGCTAAATTAAAATATTATTAAAGTTCTGCTAATTTCACTATCTTCATTTTACACCTTGTCTCATGGGATGATCAAAAAGAACAACCACGCTCTCGCTCTCCTGTTTTTCCAGCCTTGTCTTTTCTCTTCCCGTCTTGATTTTTTTCATCTTTCTTTCTTCAATCATCAGTTGTCTCATATATTTTAACTTTTCTTATTTTAAAGTTAACAAATCCAATATTAAAATATTTTAATTTAATCATTGATATTATTTATATGGTAAATATTAATATTAGATAGAACGGCCACAAATAATGTCCATCCCTTCATAACCGTGATCCACGGCTCGTTTACCGCCCTTTTATGCCCGCTAATTTCAAATTCAAATCAAAGGCAACATCATAGAGTTCACAACAGTAAATGTACCTCATGCTCATCTCAGGGATGTCTTCCTTCCTCTAAAGCCTCTATAAAAGTCGCTGTGGCTCAGGATGGGAAGCATTTTTTCCTTGAATTTTATGGTTCTGAAATGAAAGCAAACAAATCACTAAATGAATTGAGATACCTGGGAATTGATAAAATGAGCCATAAATAATTAATTTAGTCTTCCAAGACTGCTGACTACAGAAGATGCAGCTAAGTATCTTGCACTTTGAAGATATCATCAGATCCAAAGTTGGTTGGGTCAAAACAAAAATCCACTTAAATAGGAACAAAAGGCTTCCAGTGTGAATCTAATATTAACTAAGTAAATACTCTTCACACCAGTCACTGCTATGGTTTATTCCATGCAGCTGCAATAAAGGTTGCTGTGTAGCTTTTATTTACCAAAAATCAATTTCGCATTGCTCTTACACAAATAATGCAGTAAACTTCTTTTGAGATGTACGAACCAGAGATGATCCTTTTGACTTTGATGATTGATTCAAAATCAGGACAGCACACAGTGGATGAGGGGTCTGGAATATCATTAATTAATAAATAAAAAAATTGTACAGTTTATATAGGATCTTTCATTAAGCGCTTCCTATCTTTAAATTTAAATAAAACAAAGTGTGTGTGAGATATCATCAAAAAATTTTATTCGTTTGAAAGGCCTATATTCCATTATGTATGGAATATAACATCGTACAAATGTCCGCCGTGGCTTCGCTGGGTGGCGTGCATCCGAAATGTTCAATTTTCCATGACTCAGGCGCATAAATGTGGCCGATTGCATGGGTTATGTTAGCTTTGAGGACTGCTGTGATTTGTGGCATATTCGCGTAGACCTGCGACTTAAGAAAACCCTAACAAGAAAAAGTCTAACAGGGTCAAATTGCACGATCTCGGTGGCCTGTTCACATCACCTCTACGTGAGATGACCATGCCCTCAAATCGCTCGTGCAGAATGTCCAATGTGACATGAGCTGTGTGGCACGTAGCGCAGTCCTGTTGAAACCACATGTCGTTGGTGTCCATATCATCCAATTCAGGCCAAAAGAAGTTGGTAATCATCAACCTATAGCGCTCGCCGTTGACGGTGATGGCCTGGCCAACATCGTTCTCAAAGAAACATGGACCGATGAGGCCGCCAGCCCGAAATCTACACCAAACAGTGACTTTTTGGGATGCATTTGACGCTCTTGGATCTCATGTGGATTGGTATCGTCCCAAATTCGACAATGTTGTTTGTTGATGTACCCATTCATCCACAAATAGGCCTCACTGCTGAAGATGATTTTTCGATGAAAATTAGGATCAGTTTCCAACGGCTCCAGGGCCCATTCAGCGAACACACGTCGTTGTCTATGGTCATTTACCTTCAGCTCCTGGGTCAGTTGAATTTTGTACGGATGCAGGCCTAGGTCACGACGCAAAATTCGCCAAGTTGTGGTTTGCGAAAGACCGAGTTCTTGTGAGCGACGTGAAATCAACTGCCTCAGATTCTCCTGCAAACTCTCACAGACTGCGGCGATATTTTCGGCAGATCTTGTGTTTTGTCGACGTACGAGTGTTGGTTGATTGTTTACTGAACCAGTGGACTCAAATTTATCCACCACACTGCGAATAGTCCTCTCAGTAGGACGGTTATGGCTACTGTATAATGGGCGAAGTGCACGGAACGTTGCCCAAACAGAACACCCATATTGATAAAACAATTTTATCATTTGCATGTGTTGTTGAACGCTATATCCGTCCATGGTGATCTGGCAAAACAGACGGAATTAATGGCAGCCAATTCGACAGATGCACCTTCAACAAATGGGCGCTATCAACTGTCAAAGTTCGGGAATCCTTATTGGAAGAGGCTTTATATATTTATGATATTTTATTATAAAATTCATTACTAGTTTTCTTTTAAAATGCAAATAATTGTAAATAAATATTTTCTATTAGTTTTTAAATAATTACTTTTTTATTCTGCATTTCAATTCATGCTATTATATTTATTTTTAAAAAAATTCGTTGTATTAATACCATTTCGGCTATTTCACAACAATTGCCTTCATACCTATACACCCATGCTGAAAATCTATATTTTTATCTATATCTATATGTTCAGAAAAAAATGTTGCAAAAAAATACTATGTATTGCAACATATATCATGTGTACAATCTATTGCAAGTAGAGACATTGGATCATGCTGCAATCCTAGTTTTGCGTTTTGTAACATGTTGGCAAATGTGGAAAACTGACTTCAAAGAGCTGTATCTTACTTAATATTGGAATTAAAATAAATTTTTTAGGCAACAGTTGTGGTCAACTTTGTGCCTAATTTAAAAATCACCAATATCATTTTTTCTGCAATCGCCAGGAAAAAGTTTCACAAAAAAACTACGTAATTACCCATTGACTAGACTGTTTTCACCTTAAACAGTATTTACAATTTTTAATATTTATATATATTCACTATAATAATAAAATATGTGAAAGAAAAATACTTTTAGATAGTTACTAATAGAAAAACAAAGAAAATACTCCAATGGAGCATTACCAAAATAATATTGAGACATTTAATTTTGAAGAAGGAATAATCTAATTTCTAATATTGAAAGTTTTTCAATAACGTGTAAAAAGTCCGTTCGGTTTTTTAAGCGAAAATAAGACACAACTTTTAACACAAAGCGATTTATTCAATCAATGATATAATTGCCGTATTGTTCCAGTATCTTCTGCCATCTCATGGGCAGATTCATAATTCCATGCTCAAAGAATTTCCTGTCTTTCTGGCAAAAAAATTTTCCAAGTGGATTTTTACATATTCTTCAGAGTTGAAGGTCTGTCCATTCAAATTCTTCATACAAGCTATTCTACTATAATATTGTATTTTCCTGAATCCAGATTAACCAATCAGTCTCGTCGGAATTTCGCGTCAAACTACGTTGCAGCGTCTAGTAGCGCACTCACAAGGGACGGACTGAAATTAGCTACATATTAGACTGCTTGAAGTTTCGTGACAACAAAAACCAAACAGACTTTTTGGCCAACCTGATAATAATAACCTAATGAGGTCTGGGGAACAGGGATATGCTGAGAGTGGAGCGAGTCTCCCCTGTCTACTGTAGTTCTCAGGTATTAACAGGAAATGGTGAATTACGATCCAAGCTGTTTGGATACGAGAGAGTGAATGATATGAACTGCCCTTATTATAGGGACAGGGATACCCCGTAGCACGTTGTGATCACCTGTTGTACCTTGGAACAGGCTATAGAGCAGGGATGGGATAATCAATAAGGCTATACAGCTTGGATGAGTCTAGTAAACAAAGAGAACTCTCCTCTGTTCCTGATGTGGAAAGAGCTGCAGGGGTCAGGCCACTTAATCATCTTGAAGAGGGCAGTCCATGGTGCAGATGGCAAGGCTAATGAGAAGACACTGCTGTACCACGATGGGAATAAGGGGTATAAGTCACTGTAAATACTTAAGTTATCAGGTATTATGTAGAAATTTAAATGTAGTTTAAGTTAGTTTTTATTAAAATTAGTAAAGAGAATAGGATATTTTATTTTTATTAATAGTTTTTAAGTAGATATGCAAGAATTTTGTAAAAAGTTTAAATTAGAAATTAGTGTAAAAATATAGTTTTCAAAGATAAATAAAAATGGTTTTAAATCATAGTGGGTGAACCAGTACAATTCTCCTAACTGCAGTGGAATATGTATACTGCAAGGGAAGGTGAACCAAATAGACCTGTAAATACCTTCTGTGTACGAGGTCCATGGGGCAACTCCAAATGGGATATCTACCTGGGAAGGTTGGGGGGAAAAAAGGTAAATAGGTAGCAGCAAAAAATGCCTGATCTAACTTGCATAGTGCAATGTTGCAGTAAGAAGCTAAACTGGTATTTTGGTTAAAGGTTTTGTATGTCCAAAAGGGGAAGTAGATGTTTAATAAGGATTTTCTTAAAAGTCTTGGGAGAGGGTTTAGAGACGGCTAGATGGCTATTAGGTGGTTTGCTGTACTTATGGAGTAATATTAAAATAGAAAACTTCCAATGAAGAGAAAAGTGTGTGGTTCGAAGGATACAGTGAATAAGTGACAAAAACATTGGCATTTTTGGGAGTGGTTGGAGGATTCTTGGTACATTGTTCAGTGGGTGTTTGACCTAAGAGAGGTGAAAAGTTTTAAGGATTAAGGTATTGATGAAGAAAAAAATTATTCAATAACAAATGGTGAAAATAGATTTTCAGGGTCCAGAGGAGTTTCAAGGTGAGGGAGAGATGGTGTCCAAATTCATTAAATTTTTCTCTGTCTGTTCTGACGTTTGAAATGGATTAATTCTAGGATATGAGCAGACATAGATGTGCCAGTATTGATTTTAGGATTTGGAGGGTACCAGGCACATACATATATAAACTCCATTTCAAACCTTAACTTACTGCTTCTCCACCAGTATACATTCAGATAAGATGACTAATTTAGTACTTTTCTCACATATTGCAGCATCTTATACATATAGATATAATAATATTATAAATATGTATAGCCATGAAATAAAAAAGGAAAAAGCATATTCCTTACTTAAATTAAAAAGTAGTTTTTTAAAAAAAAACTTACAGTATTTGAATAAAATAAATTTAAAAAAGTGAAACAGCATCATTTTCTCTGATAAAAATATTTAATAAAACAACAAGTTTTTTTTATTGATTGGATTTACATCATAAATTAAAACTCAGCACTTTACCACAAAACTACTTTACTAGTAATTTTACTAATTTTTTTGTAAAGAACATTTAGTTTTTGTAGAAATATGTCTTTTTTCATATTTATATTTCTCTTTTTCTAACGAAAATTTTAGTAAAAGCCTATTATTAGGCTTAGAAAAATGTTAATTCTAATTTAATGAAAAAAGAAACATAATTTTTGTTAAGGAAATACAATTTCCCATTTTGATTTCACAAAAAATAGAAAATTAGGGTCAAAGTGAAGGATAAGATTAAATAAAAATTTTGGTGTTTCCTCGGAAACAAAATGTTTACCCTGGTTGAGCTGGAGCTGCAATGTTTATGTTTTTGCGGCAGGGATTAACTCCCCACTGCATAACTTACTCCATAACAGTAGGTCTTAGAGATTACTCGGATATAAAACTATTGAATTATTTACCTGACAAAATGAATTTTTTAGTGCATGTTCCTTATACAAAAATAATAAGTATCACAGTCACAAAAAAAAAATGAACATTAGAAACAAAAATAAATGTTCCAGAGAGCATAAAGTGAAACATCTAGAGCATTTGCTTTTATCCTCTGCACCATTAAAATTAAACAAGCTCAGAAAACAGTTTTTTATTTGCACAATAGTGATAATAATATTCCCAGATTTCCATTTTAAATTAAATGATCAGGTTACACAACTCTGTATTGGTAAGTAATTGATAATATTATGAATTACTCAATGATGATTCATAGCTGTTTGCTATGAATAAACAAATACAAAGGTAAACAGAGCAAATTGATTAATTTGTATTAATTTACAGGCTTTGTATCAAGATAATTCTATAATGATTTTAAAAAAATTAATGCTCTTTTCTTCTACCTTCAAAAAATCATTCTAAATTATCAAATAGTAATGTAATAATGTCCAATTTATAATTTAGTGACTTTTTTTTGTTATACCTATAACTTTTATTTTTTAAAAAGTTAAACCAAAACTTATATATGTAATTTAAAAAAAACCTTAAGCTAGTACTTTTATTTGACAGTTTCTAAAAAACTTTAGTCATCAACACCTTTTTAATAAAAGTTGTTTTCAAAACTGTTGAAATTGAACTCAACGGTAAATAAAAATAACAGTTTCAAACCTTGATAGTAGGTGATTTGAGGTACCTTGGAAAATGGAGGCGTTAAGCTGGTTCATCTTGGATATGAAAGGTCAAAGCTTCATACAAGCTATTCTACTATTATATTGTATTTTCCTGAATCTAGATTAACCAAAATGTTTTATCTCTTCAATAGCAGCTAAGTATTGGACAACTTTTCTAAAAGAATTTTAAAATTTGTTTCCTTCATTTCTTTAGGGTACAATTTAGGAACGATTGTAAAATATAATTAAAACTGAAAATAATGTGGGTTACTTTAATAAAAGAAACCTATTAAGAACAATAACTGTAATTGAAACATTAACATCTCAATAGAGGTGCTATCTCTTATAAGTTATTATCATGGACTGTTCCTATTTGTCGGTGTTATTATCTCTGCTAACTCTTATCTTAACACTCTTATCTAAACCCTCTATCGGAATCTAACCCTTATATCTATCTTCAATATTTCTTAATATCAAGAATAATATTACAACATACATTAAAAATTAATAATATCATTTCTAAAAATGAAATTGGAATGAATAAAAGTAATTAAATAAAAAATAAATGTCTTACTTCAAAGTTAGTGTAATAGCGGTGTTTGGAAGGCTGAGACATAGCCTAAATTAGCGGTTGAAGTTGTACCCGATGAAGTTCCAATGTTGACGTAGCAAGAGCTATCTGGGTTTTCTGAATTCAAAAGATGTCTTCAGTTGAGGACATTTTATGTATAATATAGTGATATTGGCATGGTTTGATTGCTTTGGTCGGAGTGTATAGTTAGTTATAAATGATTGTATGTTGAAAGTAGCTAATTGTACATGAAACTTGAAAAGTACCTTGTTGGGACAAGTAAAATATGAGGTATTAGAGTAGTGCTGGAAAGGTACTGAACTAAATAAGTTGTTCATTTTAACCATCCTCATTAATGTCCGAAACATTCCTTGCTTATTACTTGCTCATTATTCAATTTGCTTATTCCTTAGGAATAAAAAGATATTATGAGGACCGAACACTCTAGAATAATACGCGATCTTAAACAACTATTATTTACATCTAAAAGTAAAGAATATAAAATACTTAATATGTTGATGCACTATCGAGCTTGATTTTCCGAATAAATACTCTTTATTTCTTTTCTTTTTTTTAAGATAATCTGACCTTAATTAAAATGTATTCAGTCTCTTTGATCCAATTGAGTTATTAATTCACCTCAACAAACCCTGCAGGTCTTCTTATCTATGCTTAACAGCGGAGATAGAGTCTTCTTTGGTAGCTCCAAAGAAAATACTATTACTAATTATACATCAGAGTTAGATCTGTGTGCTTAAGCTCTTGTAGGTTTATAATTTCCATCCAATGTGAGCTGCTTTCGAAATAATTTAATATGACAAGAATTGTATGCAGTGTAGCCATCCTGTTGAAAAAAAAGTCCAGAGTCCTCGCATACCGTTCAGGAGTATATAACCAGAAATATTGTTATTCTGTATTGAAATACAAAAACAAGTAATATTCCCAATAGTTCCATTACCTATTAAACACCGCACATTTACTTAATCACTATTTTGTTTGGTCCATGAGAAAATATCTTGATAAGGTTATTTCATGCTAAATCAACCAGTTAGCATTTTAGATTTTTATGAAAATTTCAGGGAGCATTCTCTCCTATGATGTAAATGAGAGAAAGTATGTTTTTAGAACTGTTTTATGTTTTAATATGTTTAATTTGTAAATTTCAGAAAAGTCGTCATTTTTTGTCAATCTTAAATTTCTTAAGTTCTAAAAGGCCT
Organism: Acanthosoma haemorrhoidale; assembly: GCA_930367205.1. Lineage (NCBI taxonomy): Eukaryota > Metazoa > Arthropoda > Insecta > Hemiptera > Acanthosomatidae > Acanthosoma > Acanthosoma haemorrhoidale. The sequence continues at coordinate 113,330,223 of OV884009.1, read as the reverse complement.
AGAGACTTGTTGGTTGCGTAATTTAGAGCTCTGTGATTTGTCATAAGAAATTGGTCTAGTTTCAAATGAAGGTTATCCGGCTCAGCTGTCATTTTTCTTAGTGCTTGATTTAGCACCTGTACTTAAGTGAAACTGGGTCACCTTGGCCACTAGGTGCAGATGGTAGGATTTTATATAATTTTCTTCCATAAACTTGCTACCAAAGGCTTATAATAAATAGATGTATTAATGTGTTTATTTAATATATTTTTACAAAGTATCAATAATAAATGAAAAAAAAAAAT